>CM051363.1:7868923-8193923 GCA_028015245.1 Cardamine occulta
CAGACTGCGGATTTGTATCATCCTCGGTTGTATTGTAAACCCACAAAGCTGCCCAAAGAAGCTCATCTCCATTTCCATTTGAGTTTTAATAAGACTAAACCTCAGGTATGTTAACATTATAGCTAAAATGTACTCTGTTTTTTTTCTGCCAATATCAAGTAATCGCTTTGCATTTACCTTGGGCATTTTCTCGCAAACCATTTTCCTCGGGCATTTTCAGCCAATCCAAGTAATATCCTCAGTTTTTTGGGTGCCAAATTCGAGTACTCGCCATTGGCCTTGTCGTTTTAATTTGTAACCCCATGAATTGTTATGCTTGCTGATTGTTTTTTTTGTGTGTTTAAATGTAATTGTGGCTGGTAAATATATTTATGTTTTTTTACCCAAAACATTGAAAATTTAATATTTGTTTGATACATATAGTAAAGAAGAATATTGAATCGACCTTCATCTTAACCAAACCGATCCAAGAATCGTCTCAAATGATATATATATATATATAACATCATGAATTGAAAAAGAATAAAAAGAGTTGTAAAAGTTGCCACAAATTTTTTCATATATTTTACTAAAACCATACAACCTTTTATTTAATTCCCTTTGCATGTATACGTAACCAAAAAAATTAGAATTAAATTTTAAAAACTTGCCAATATTTAAACACGTTCTGCTTTAAATAAAAAAATAGTTCAAAAATTAAATTTTGATTTTGGTTAAGAAGTTTTTCTTTTTAAACCGAAATTTTTTTTTTTGGTTTTGGTTCACATGTTTTAATGAAACACTACTTATGTTGTATCATCATATTTATTTTTACTAGTTGTTTTTATTTTTAAATTCTTCGTAGACATACCATATAAAAAATTAAGATTTTTGTGTTGAAAACTTATGAAATATTTCTTTCATGCTTATAATTACCCTGTTATGTAATTGTTTGACTTTTGATATATTGTCTCCAAACCTCTTTTTCTCGTTGTGTGTTAGTATGTCATCCGGTGTTAGAAGCTTTCGAGGCCGTGGTGGAGGTGGGCGATCAGGTTCGTCTCATGCCACAAACAATCAACCTTCGACATCTAGAGCATCTGTTTCTTTTGTGCCTCCACAGCAAATATCCGAACCCCCTTTGAGTAGGTCATCGCGGATGTATGAACAACCGACCCAACAACCTCCTTTTGCACACTTTCCTATTCAAGAACCTCATATTCCAGAGGCGATGCATGAAGAACCAGAAGAGGAGGCGGCTGCTGGACCGATGGGTGAGGTTGAACATATGACGTTAGAGGATCTTCTGAGAACTCCGGGAAGAGAAATGTATTTGCCTATTTTGAATCCAGAGTTGGTCGAAGGGACTACATGGTAAGCCTTATAAATTTTTTTTTATATGTTACCATCTTCATTTATTTCCTACTAATGTTATCATGAAATTTATGTAGGTTTGGTCGAGACGAGGGGCGGATAACCCGGAAAGTGTCTAAACTCTTAAGCACAAATTTGATGGACCTTATTATAGTTGGTCCAAAGTTCCGCCAAGACGCCAAGATAGATATTTCATTGATTTTGCGGTATGATAACTTTAATTTCAATTCTATTATTATTAAAATAATTTCAAAACTTGTTAACCCCTAATAAATCTTTAATTCTCAGCAAGAATATACTTGGGATCCATTGATCACCACACTTGTGAGACGCAAATACAATGCTATATGTATCAACCGGATGAAGGATATGATTAGTAAAGTACGACATAAAGATAGGCCAAAGTGGATTGGAGAGACATTGTGGCTCCAAATGCAGGAATATTGGACAAGTGAAGTAGCGCAATCAAAGAGCAGTGTGGCGTCCAACTCGCGGAACTCAAAATGGGGTGGTCTTGGTGTTCATAAACATGTAGCTGGCCCAAAAAGCTATGAGCAAATTCAATATGAAATGGTAAGTTGCCTTGATTCTTTCCTTTTACTTTAACTTTGTAATTAGTCTCTTTGATGGGGTTTAATGCCAATTTAGTCTTTATTTTCTGGAGTTCATTATTTTTTTGTGTAAACAGGAGGAAGAACTTGGGAGACCTGTGTCTGTTGGAGAGGTTTTTGTGCGGACACATACTAAAGCAGATGGGACTTTTGTCGACCAGAAGGCCAAGCAAATCTGCGAGACGTATGATAAGAACGTTGAGGACAAGTTAGCACAACTTCAAGATGATAATTTTGACTTGTCTGATGCTAATTCCGTACGTCCGGAACTTACAACCCAAGAGCTAGATGCTATCTTTTTAGAGGTAAGTTCACTTATAATTTCGTTTAGTATTTTTATTTATCAAATTAATCAACAATATTTGTTTTTTTTTGTAGTCAACCATTCCCGACTCTAGAGGTACAATGTATGAACTCAGTAGCATGGAGAGACGATTTGTTAAGGATAAGCGGTCTGGTGCGTCTAGTAGCTATATTTCGATGGCACAACTACGGGACCAACTTGAAGCTGCTCATCGCAAGATCGAAGAGCAAGCCGCAGAGAACGAGCATCATCGTGCTAAAGCCGAAGAAGCCATGAAGGTAGCGGAAGAAGCCAAGGAAGTAGCTCAACAATCTCAGGTAACTGTAGCTAGCTTGGAGATGCTTGTTGCCTATATGCAAAAGGATCCAGGATATGCACGGTTTTTAGAATCCCAATCCCATAACCCAAGCACGTCAACCCCGTCAGCCCAACCCCCACCGGAGAACCAAACTGATTTTCTAGACAATGATTAGTTTTTAATTTTTATTTTGGTTAAATATTTTTGTGTTATATTTGGGTTCTAATTAAACAGTAGCAGTTTTATTTACATTTTAAATATTATTTATATTTTCGTTTTTAAAAAAATATTTTCGTTTTATTTAAAATTAATTTCGTTTTTAATCATTTAAACGTCAGTAGCATATCAGTCGCTTATAAGTGACGTTTCAATCATAATATGTAGTCGCAAATTTGTGGCATAAAATACCACAAATTTGCGACTGCAATGCAGTTTTAAAAAAATTAATTTTGATTTTTTTTTTTTGTCATTTACACGACAGTCGCATATCAGTCGCTTATGACTGACGTTTCAATGTAGTCGCAATTTTGTGGCCTTTTGTGCTACTAATTAGCGACTGATATGTAATTTAACATGCAGTCGCTATTTCGTCGCAAAATTTGCGACTACATTCGTAGTCGCCAATATGTCACCCTATTTTTGCAACCGATTTGCTACGGCGGGTTGTAGTCGCCAATTTTTGCAACGTCAATTATGGTCGTCGCTTTAGCGTCGCTATTATGAAGTCGCTAAGTAGTCGCATACTGCAGTCGCATAATATGTGACGATATATTTCGTCGCAAAATAGTAGCAATATTTGCGACCAATTTGCGACTACCTCATTTAGCGACGCACGATTTGCGATTCCATAAATTAGTCGCATTTTAGTCTCCTATCACTTATAAGCGACTAAAATGCTACTTATTGTGCAGTAGCTAATAAATTGTTTTCTTGTAGTGACAGATTGGCATGTTCAGGAGAAACTCTCTCCAATAGCTAGAAGATCCAAGTCAATATCCAACTTTGCTTCCTATATGGTAGGATATTAAGCTTCAATAGTTTAACAAGTTAAACACTAAGAAAAATAGATATGTATTACCTCAGTTACATATAGTGCAGTATTAACCCAATTCAATAATTCTTCTATGTTCTTTCCGTGCCAACCCTCAACAAGATACAAATTCAAGGAGTAATTATCACTATTTGAAAATGTACTGGATTTGCAAACTCTACGAGGCATAACACAAGTATCCCCTAAACTGAGATAACAATGGTCCACATAATAATATTTTGAATTAGACAGACATCAAGCAAAATAACAGTGGATAAATGTGGTAGAGAGTAGATGCCTTCTATTTTGAATTAGACACACACAAATTAAAAAAAAACAATTGAGGCCTTCAAATTTTGGGCTCAGAAGAGGGAGTCAAAGGCCCATTTAAATGCACCACTAAATGTTGTCAACTATAATAATCAAGATAAAAACTTTAAAAGTTTTATTTGATTTGAATTCGTATCATGTATTAGTGTCTCGATTTAGTAGTCTGAAGTGAAAGAGATGTTGGATTTTTTTTTTTAATTGCAGTCGGAAAAAGATTTGAGGTGTAACAAACAAAAAGACATGGTGTGTGGTTGGAGAATCAATCTAAGCCGGTTCGGAACACGTTATTAACCGGATGGTAACGAAGCAAAGTCACACATATTTACCCATTTGCCCCGAATATTTTACCCACTCGGCCCTCACTATTTCACCATGTCACAGTTTTGTCCTCTAGCTCTTCATTTTTTTTTGTCACAAAGTCAAATCCACATGTGAAAGTAATTTAATTTAGTCCAATGAATTAATCCATGCCTGGAATTCAAATCTTCCCATATGTATTAACTATATTGAATACCAACAAACCTAAAATTCATAAGGTTATTATTATATAACAACAAACAGTAAATTAAATAATGCACCCCAATTGGATTAGTCGATGAGCAAATAGCAGCTAAGGAGGGACAAGAGTCATTAAAGATAATAAAACATATGGGACTACGCCCACCAAACATGAATAATACACATATATCATCAATTTGCCAAATTGTTTCTAATAAATTACGTCATCATCACGAATTGCACAAACAAAGAACCCTCTAACTCCACCAGAGTGTTTCTAAAAAAATGATGTAAAAACGTAAAACATAGTTCAAATTGATATAAAACTGAATCAAGAATCAAGAATCAAGAGTCAAGAATTAGAGAAATTGTTGAAAAGGTCCATAGAAGAAGGAGACGGCACCATCGGCGGACTAGTCTGAAGGATAGAGTTAAAGTCATTGAAGAACGACGAAAACCCTTGTGGATCAGTCGTCGGTTCTACCGCAGAAAAGAAGTCCGGTGATATCGACGGCAGAGAAGTGGGTCCCGGCGATAAAATCCCAGGATGGTAAAAGCTTGGCCGTTCCATGACTCGATTTTGATGATGATTGTGATGATGATGATGATAATATTGATCCATAGTCTCTACGCCTCCCACAAACCCTTGCCCGTTCGAGGTATTAGCCTTCTCCGTAGCAGCGAACCGAGCAGCCGGAGATATCAAACCACGAGATGCATCAAACGGTGATGACGTGTCTCTTGGTGCTGAAGTGGATGTAGAAGAGGAAGATGACGTTGCGGAGGTAGAGATCTTGCCTGTGAGACGCTGAACCAATGCCATGAAGTCATTAGGGTGTGTATGGATGATCTTGGGAGATACGGTGTATATGATCACTGGACCATCTGGTGGCTGCGACGGTTCTTGCTGATAAATCTGTGTTGGTGGCGGTTGCTGTGGTTGAGGCAGATGCGGAGCCAGTGGTGGCTTCTTGATCTTGTGAGAATCTTTACGGACTTTCAATGGATCGGGTCTCGGACCCATGATTCCTCTTGAAGTTGGCGATCTATTATAATCCATATATATAGTCCACTTAATGAGAAGAATAATATATATACATATAAGTACGTGTGTATATATGTGAGTGCGATGATGATTTTAGTGAAGAACAATGATTATGTGATGATTAGGGAAAAAGGGAGGGTACATGAATGCCTCTATATATGATTTGTGTTGTATGTGTAAAAGAGGGAGAGAGGGAGAAAATAGAAAAGTCAAATGGAGAAAGCAGAGTAATTAACCTACTTATAAAAGTGGTAAAATTTGGCTACTTGATTTGTTAGTATTGATTTTTATTTTATTTTTATTGATGTTTCTTCGTGTCTGTTTCTTCCCAAGATATAATTTGGTTTACCCAGATGAAAAGTTTTCCAGTCGTTAGAAAAGATTTAATTACGACTCACAACTTTTTTTTAATTTAGTTTTCTTAACTTTTTCTCACGTAAGGTTAATTAAAGTTGTATGAACGAAAAAAAAAAGGTTAATTAAAATTGATGAGATATACATATATACTGGTCGTTCTGGTATTTGTTTAGTTACCAAAATTTAAAGATTAAGTCACTATTTTATTTATGAATAAATAAACAAACAGAATAAATTACTTTATATGAAAATGGATTACTTATGTTTTTTTTTGTATCATAGTGAACTTAAAAGGGTTTGAATATGTCCAGTCTTGAGCAAGTCAAAAGCGTAGAAGAGGTCATAAGTCAGAAATTTTTGTTGCTGACTTGAAATCATTTTGTGCAGCTCCTTTATACGGTTCTGCTCATCGAGACATGACCCTGTTTCCGTGGACCATAATCAACACAATATTTTCTCCTTTTGTCAAACAATATTTATTCAATGAAAACAAAATTAAATGTGGCCAGAAGTTTAATAACTAAATATTTTCCAAAAATTAAAATCTAAAATGCATGTCGTGATATAGAAATATATAAAGGTAACATGTCTGACATATACACTTTAGTGGTTAGGACTTAGGTATGTCCCATTTTGTAAATAATTTCCCCTGTTCAAGTTCTAGTATATAGCACCGTTATCTATTTGACGTGAATATGTCAAACATAGAGTGATTCATTTATTTCTGTTACGCTCATTATTTGGTCTCTTTTGTAATGTATGATATATTTTCTGTATTATTTCTGGGTAGTGTATGTTATATTTTTTAATAATTATATAACTAAATCCGCTTACAAATACTCATAAAACATCACTAAATATTAACAGGGGGCTTTCTCGCATTTCGTCCACAAGCCTTGAAGATTTTCGATAAGAGACAAAAAAACCAAGATGTGTATTTGTGTTGACTCAGAATCGCATGTATGACTTTTAATTATAACCAAAAACGAGATAAATATTTTTGATTTTATCTGATAGACTAATGTTTTACTTTAGAAGATTGATTGTTTTGGCAAGGTCTAGGTCCTATAACACATGAAATAAAAGTTTCTTATGTAGGTACAATTATGAAACTACATAGATTCGGAAATTTGTGAAGATACAAGTTTAGATGACAAGTGCTTATAATTCACGTGCTTAATTATATTTGCTTGTCTAGTAATTGGTCTTGGCTCATATTGAACTTCCAAAGTAAATTAGAAAAGGGAGTTATAACTGATGTTTTTTTGGTTCGATTTTCAGTTAGATTTTTAAATTCAAATTGCATCAACAACATATACTACTTGTAATTTGCCAAAATGGTATATAATTTTTTATTTTTTTAGGGGGGGGGCAAGCATAAGATGGTATAGTACTACTAGTAGTATAATTTTAAAGCATGATAATCTGGGAAAAGTGCTTAATTGCAGTTTTACTAGACACGGAAACAGACAAGAGGGGAGAAAAAGTCTTTTGTGTTTGGTTTTTTTTTTAGTCTATTTTTGGTCAAACTCAAATCTCCAAATGACATGGTCCATCTATTTTTGTTTACTTATTGCTGGAAAGTGATTGGTCTTTCAAAGTCTCCATAGATTCTTCCAAATTTTATATTTTAGGAAAATATCATAAAAAACCTTTAAATTTATAATTTTTTTCAACTAAAATCTCAAACTATTTGTGTTTCCAAAACAAACATTCAAGTTGATAACAATTTTTAACAAAAACGTCAAACTATTTTTGTTTCGAAAGCAAACCTCCAAATATAAAATTTTACTTACTTAACCCCTCAAATTCTCAATCTTGATCCCAATAAAAGTTAATTGACGGTCAACGATAATTCCGCAAACGCATTTTAACTATTTGTTAATTTTGTCAGTTTTAAATAAAAATCATAGATGGAAAAACTCAATCTTGAGTCTGATTGAGGATTAATTGATATTTAACGATAACTCCAGTTAACGCAACAAACATCTATTAAATATTTGTTAATTTCGTCAGTTTCGAATATGAACCCTATATAAATAGATTTTCTGTAGTTGTAAACTCATTTTCTCCTTAGTAAATAACTAAATAACAACAAAAATATGTTAAAAATGGACAAACATAGTTAAAGAGAGTTATCGTTGACCGTTAGTAATCCCTCAATGGGGCTCAATATTAGAAACTTGAAGGTTTAAATAAGCAAAACTTTATAGTTAGAAGTTTATTTTGGAAACAAAAATAGTTTGAAATTTTTGTTGGAAAATTTTATCAATCTAAATGTTTATTCTAGAAACACAAATAGTTGGAGGTTTTAATTAGAAAAAAATATAAAGTTGAAAGTTTTTTATGGTATTTTCTCTTATATTTTTTATAAACTCTATCTATAGTATGTACTTCTTTGTAACTTTTATTGAACAACGATTACATCGACACATTTGTTATCAGTTAGCTTCAGTGAACGCGTATAATCTTTAAGATCTTACGTGGATCATCAATATATTATAAAGTATAAACAATAAAGAACTATATTATATACATAGTCTTGCTAATACTATATTATATAAAAAATATAGCTGCAAAAGTCTGGTTCTACATACTATGAATCAGTCTAATATCACTGCCAATAATTCGATTTTTCTTAAACTAGAAACAACTCAGAAACAACTTCTTTTCTTCAACCCTACAAGTGTTCAAATCGAATAAACTAATTTGATTGTAACTGAAGGAATTACAATCTCATATCAAAGTAATTTTAATAGAATTTATATGATTTTTTTTGGTTAGAATGGTATTTTTACAATGAAGTTTTTTTAGAAAATATGATATGATATTTAAAGTTTTGTTAATACTTAATAACAAGTATCATATGGATTTGTACAACCTGGCTGTAACTCTAATACAAACTCAATAAACTACATATCCTTTTCATATAATATGGAATCGACATCTTACTTTGGAGAACATATATTAAAAAGGGGAATTTATATATGGCTTAACTATTAATCGAATTTTTTTCAAATATTATTTTTGTCTTATAAAAAAAACTAATAATCGAACCCTGACAGAAACTAAAAACTTATAAACCAAACATACTGGTTATGGTTATCTTTTGGTTACTATTTTATCCTAAAATGAGAAATTCAAAAATAGTTTGTTAAAATGAGATAGGAGATATTGTTAAGTTATACGGGGTTTCTAACTCAAAACCAATTTGTAATGAGTGAATTGGCCGATATCTTTTATATACTAGTGTTAATTCGTTTATATAAAAGATGTGGGATACTAATACGCTCCCTCGAGATGATGACTCTTATCGGTCTATCTCGAACCGAATCTCACTTTATGACCGATAATAAATCCTTATTGAGCTATCTTATTTGGGTCAACAATCGATATCATCTTAAGTTATATGAGCTTCCAAATTCAAAATCAAAACCAATTAGCAATGAGTGGATTGATCCGTATCTCTTATATATTAATGTTAATCTCCTTATATAACCGATATGGAATATTAACACATATTAAGCTAAAATGATCAACTACATACTCTAAGTCAGCCAAAGACCATGTATAACGAAGTAACCGATTGTTTTTGGGGAAAATGAACCACATTATAAAAGAATCTACAACTTAATTTTTTTTTTGTCAAACAAATCTACAACTAGATTATGAGTGAATGAACAAGTGAAAACAAAAAAAACAGGAAATGCGTGTAGAATTCAGGGGAAAATAATTGGTGAATTCATCTTACAATAAAGGATAACATCTTTAATCTTTTCATCTCTTTCCTCGTCTACCATTGGATTACCGCTGGAATAATTAACCGGAGATGATTTTATTGAGTGAACCGAACTTCTTCTCCGTGACAGTGTCTTAGATCTTATCCGTTGATCGCCTTCCGTCGGTGCGTCGAAGCACATACACAGCCGCATCAATGGTTTGAGGAATCCAAAGCCTTTTCCACTTGTTTTTGGTTGTGACATTTTTAAAAGACTGACAAAGATCGATCTTCAGACTCAAGAACACGAATCGTACTAATACAAACTCCACGAAGGTGTTAGAGATGTAAAATGTAGAAGATTTTTGTGTATCTTTTTGTTTTGTTTTTTTTTTTATTCCAATAGAGTTGGGATAAAAGACTATATACATACAAAGTTAATAATAATTTTCTGTTTTGATCCTTTAGTGATTTTGTTTCTATAAAGTAAGTTGGCTATTTTCTGCAAAACACCAAGTTTTTGATCTTTCTAGTAATTTTTAAGGAGGTAAGGTGTATCACTAATAGTTATTTCCTTATTTAAACGAGCTCATTAAATATATTTATCACTATTTTGTCAATTTTTGAATTAATGTTAGGGCTAAATCTGAGTATTCAAATACTGTTACCACATTTTTGGGATACAAAATCTGCGGTAATATCGTTTATTAAAGAAAAACAAAATGAGCAAAATTGTAAATTGTTGAGAAACAATATTTGGCTAAATCGACGCTATGAAGTGATCTTGTGTAGGTTTTGGTAAGATTTTTTTTTTTCCCGACTAGCTTTTGGTAAGAATAGAGACGTCCTATTGTTATTTCCCAACCAGCAAAATAAAATATAATATACATGCAATAAGATGTTATAAAGAAAAAAATATATACAAGAGCAATTTTGTCTGTCGATAGATGAAAAAGGCTTAATGAGACGATGCAAATATAAGGTAGAGCCCAAAAGACGAACAGTAGAAATAACACCATATTAATTTGTTGGAACTATACCATACTTGCTAATGGCTGCCCCAGGCCTCGATTAAACAATTTCTGAGTTTTTTTTTTGGATATAACAATGGCATGGGATGTTTAATTACTACCACCTTGTGGCTCTTCCTATCAATCAGCTTAATAATGGTTTTGCGTCTTGTTCTAGCCGTTTGCATGCCGATGATAAAGTACTATTATTCTTTTAGATAAACCGTTTCTAAGTTCTTGGCCAACCTAAAGTCTTTAAGCTCACACCTCTCAAAGGAATGCATCATCAATACATTCAATTGTCCCCTGGATTTTCAACCATTCGATCAATCAAACGGCAACATGGTCTAGACGATTTAGGTAATCCCACGGCCCAATCATCGCACTTCATTTAAAATTTAAGTTTGTAGAAAAGAACTAACATTTAGATAGCGAAATCAAAACCAATATTGATTGGTGGGATACAATCACAGATATGACATTTATTGATATTGATGATTAGTCAATGTAGCGAGCAAGTAGCATTACATAATAATTAATAATATATCGTATTATTAGAGTTGCCAAAAAAAAAAAGATTATTAGTTCTAGTAATATCCCAAAACCCAAACCCACCAAAATCTTTTTTTTTTGTATATAAAATCTGCTATTTTTTAAAGGTTTCGTCGAATCCGAAGATTGTTTTGTGTGTATACGGTATACCATAGTCAAACATGAACTAATAACACATATGTGATGAATAAATTCCATCCGAAAGAAAGGAATAAAGGTTTGACTTCCTATTTTTAAAAAATTCATCGTAAAACCAAATAATATATTGGGATCGGAGCTCATAGATCTAGTTTTAAGGCTGCCCAATCAACTTAATCGACGGTTATAATAATGATTAAATGCTAAAAATTATCAATATAAAAGAATTTAACTTCGGGTTCGGGGGAAAAAGAAAGAAGGAGAATTCAACATCGTAGGTGCGAAGGAATTGAGAGAAAATAAGGGAAGCATTGGTCGACACGTCGGTAGAAGCACGTGCTCTCCCGTGCGTGTGGCCCTTAATCTTGGCGTTAATCTATCTTATGGTTATATAATCTCTAATCCACATTCGTACTCTAATTTAACAGATTGTAAAAACAAGATGCTAGATTATATGTATAACTATATTTGAACTAATAGGACTAATATATTTTCTTAGAAATACTTTTTTTTGTTTTTCCTATCAAATAGACAGAGACAGTCAGATACTATATATATGTTTATATATATGCAAGTAATAAGCAATAGCTCATTGGATTTGACGATTATAAGTACTAAATTGGCAAGTGGATAAACAAAATAATAATGTACCGACGCTTCGAAGTGTTAAAATGGTAGATTGTATTAAAAAGGAGAAAAAATTAGAGGGTAGGATTTAGAAGAGAGTGCGAGTGATCAAATGTTACGATGCTTTCTTTGTTTAATAGATTCGATGGATGTCTTGCGGTTCACGATAACTAGATGCTGAGAATGTAAGTGACTATCATCATCATTTACACACGTATATAAATATAATATGATGGCCCTACGTTAATATAATATTTTTATGAGAATGATTTGCTGGATAATTACCCTAATGGTTAAGTCAACCATACAAAAAACTTACATTGAGAAAAATATTTAGAATACATTGGTCGTACAGTTTTTTTTTTCCATATATATAAAGGTTTACTTTGCTCGTAAAGTTTCATCGCTATTTGTTAGTAATTGAAGGAAAATAATAGCACTAATTCATTTTTTTTTATAAATTAGTAATGTTATTGAATATGTTGATGGTAAATTTTTGTCAAGATATTATTCTGATTTGTCTTAAATGGAACACAGATTCTACTATAATCGATTAGAATCCAATCGCTTACAAAAGAGTTGGATTATATTAGTAAAAACTAAGGACCAAATTCGAATGTAACTTGACGAAGAAGAAACGAAAAAGGAGACGCACGGCTCGGTGACCGCCCACGTTTTCTTCGTAACTCTTCACACATTTATCGATGCACCTCTGCTTCCACACACACATGCTCTCATTTCACCTCATAAATTACATGCACATATATACTATATATATACTCGAATATACATACATACACCAAGTGCCCATATTTGTTAGATCTTACAATCTTTCACACCAAAAAGAGTACATGAAAAATGTTGCCGTACATTGGACACAACAGCTACCAGCACCAGTTTCCCTCGTCGCCGGAGATGGACATTTCAGAGAAGTGCAAGCTTTCGTACGGACACGAGGCTACTGCTGCTCCGGCTTGTCCTCGTTGTGCATCATCCAACACCAAGTTTTGTTATTACAATAACTATAGCTTGTCTCAGCCTAGGTATTTCTGCAAGGGTTGCCGTCGTTACTGGACCAAAGGTGGTTCTCTACGCAACATTCCTGTAGGTGGAGGCTGTCGCAAGAGAAGCCGTAGCAGACACAACAGTCACAAAAGGTTTGGTCGGGACGAGGATCGGCCTGATGGTCTTATAAACCAAGATGATGGATTCCACTCTAGTCCTGCTGGTTCTGATATTGATTTGGCTGCGGTTTTCGCACAGTACGTGACTGATCGGAGCACGTCTAGTACAGATAATACTACTGGATCTGATCAAGATTCACCGGTAACAACTGCAACAGCCACTCATGGTTTAGATTCTTTGGATAATTGGGATATCTGCCAAGAAACCAATCCGGATCTTGGATTCTACGGGGAATTCAATAATCTAAACCAAAAGACTGAAGAAAATCAAAAAGGTTTTGGTCAGTTTCTCCAAGAAGATCGAGAGGAGATCTTTGAGTTCCAAGGTTTACTTGATGACAAAGAGATTCAAGAGATCCTGGAATGTTCATTCTCAGAGGAACCAAACCAGTTGATTTCTCAGGGGAGCTTCATGGTCAATGGTGATAACTGGAGTTCAACAGATCTAACAAGGTTTGGGATTTGACCAAGAAGATCTGTTCTTTTACTTAAATCACATATACTTAAAAGTTATTAAATATAGAAAACGTACCATTACACTAAAACTCATTCTTACATTGTTCATAGAGTTATATCACAAAATGAACGATCCCACAGAGATAGAATCTATGGAGTAGATTACTGTATATTAATCTTTAATAATGGAATACAAATTACACTTTCCTATGTTCTTTTCGCGGGCAGTTCTGCTTTGCCTTTTCCTCTCCTTTCAATTTCGATTTTGGAAGACCTGTAAATTTTACAAATCCTCATTAGTTATATATGTTAAAAAAAAAGCAAAATCTTGACAGTACTACTTCTGGCTCTGTAGAAAGAAACTAAAATCAACAATTTTCATCGATCTTTTGCTCGTTCCCACATACTACTAGCCTGAGTTTATGAAACATAACTAATACAAATCAAGAGACTACCTGAAAATAATGTTGCACAGCTGAATATAAGTACAATGCTTATTATAAGTAGAATCAATGTCTTAAGCTCAAGACTCTGTTTCTGGATGCCACTTTATGCTGCAACCAACACTTTAAGATACCAAAAGCAGGATATCAGTTGGTCATCAAAGTCTATAGAGACATTGTAAACAAAGAATTTAAGAAAAATGTAGCAAATTTGAGTGTACCTTGGCTTTTGATTTGATGGTATTGGTTGACAGCTAAGGGCTAGATCGATCGCCAGGCTTAGATCCCTACACATATATAACATGTTTAGGTTTTACTATATAACAACTTCTCTCAAATATGTAAAAATTAGTAACATAGATAACAAACCTCCCAGTTACGGGTATGTTACTGCTAGGCCGGGAATCATCAAACTGGCCGTGATAGACAAGCTCAAATGGCCTACGACCATCCTGCTCCATATGACAGACGAGAGCAAGTTGAGATAGAGAGTTATTAAACAAAACAAGTCACAATTTCATAAGAAGTATTATTTGTTTGAGCTTGAAAAGGAACTCATGATATCACACTCCCTACCCAACAAATGGCAATCTTGATATAAAATACTATATTTCAAATATAAGAGCTTTGTGAGCTCATCTTTACGTGCTTTAGTAGAACAAATTAACAGAATACCCAAACACAGCATACATTTTTCCTGCTACTTACTTACCTGTCTTCTGTCAAAGATATGATCACAAATTACCTTCTTATATAAGAAAAACTCAGGGGTACAAACAGCTCCAAATTCTTTTGAAACCTCTTGTGACTGATGTAAGAGAGAAAATGTAACGCAAAGATCAGAACATGAATATAATCAACAACAATGCCGAAAAAGAACAGACAAAAGAACACCTCGTCGTATAAGTAAGGAAATGGGTACTTGAAAACTTTTGCATCTTCTGCCATGAACTCTGGCCCATCCTGCGAAAAGAAATGAAAATGAAACAACTTTATAAAAACCCTCAATTCAACAATAAGCACTGACACAAGGAGATTCAAAAACACAAACCTGAGGATGAGTTACTACAGAATTCGAAGATATAGCAACAACAGCAAGACCTTTCTGCAGAACCAGAAAACATAAATTCATAGCAAAAAATATAAAGCTAAGATTCCATCCAATACACATATGGAAGGAACAAAGACGCAAATGTTTGGTACCTTCATATAGAAATTGCAAAGCTTTACAATGTCTTTCTTCAAGTGAATCACAAACGGGCAATGGTTGCAGATGAACATTACCTTATGAACCAAGAACAGAGTTTTTAAATTAAATTAAAAAAACTATGTATGAAGGCTGGGTAAAGAGATGAAGATACTCACTAGTAGAGATGGATACAATTCAAAATCTTCTAATTTCCATAAGTTTCCAGTGAGCGGCTCCGGAAGCTATATAATTCACTCAAATTTATAAGATTTCAAAGTTCCTCGTCATTCATTTTTTTCTGGTGACGTGAAATTTCAGTTTTACCTCAAAATCGGGAGCTCTAGCTCCTAATTTTACTCCGCCGGACTCAGTTCTGGCGGCACGAACCACGATGCGCCTTGGTGATGATGCATTGACTCTCCGCCGCAGATAACTGTTGTCTAACCGTTTCGACGGCGAAAATGAAGATATTGATGATGTGCTTCGTGTAGGAAGTAGATAAGAAGCTCCGTATGCTACGGCGGTTACGGTGGTAGAGGAAGCCATTGTAGTCTATGTTTTCTTCAATTCTTCCCGAGCTATACAGGCCACGCGTCAGTATCTTAGACATTAAGTAGCTGGTGGGTCGAAGTATATGGGCCTAGCCCAATATATGAGCCCAAAGAAGAAAAAAAATGCTAAATCGTATTTCTTTAGGTCCAGCTGATAAACCAAAAATTAACAATGAATCAAGTAAACTCTTTTTAATATCTGAAAATCAATATTAAATAGTTCCGGATTCTATCAATTTTTTAAAGACTTAGGAGGTGTATTGAATTGAATATTTGGAGAGATTTGAGTTTTAATGAGTTTTGAAATGATTTGATAAAATTTTGTTATTAAATTTTTTGAAATCCCATTTAAAACTATAAAATTTGGGTTTTTGTATTTTTTACTAAAAAATCTTACCAAATCTCACATGAAACTTATAAATCAAATTCTAATTATATTTTTAATAACAGTGAATTTTTAAATGTATAATTTAAAATCATCAGTCCAATAACACTGGATTTTAAAAGATATTTTAAAATTTATGTTTCAATAACACATGATTTGTCACTAAAACTCAAAACTCAGTCCAATACACCCTTTTAGAAAAGTATTAAAGTCCAGCATCTAGAACAAAAAGGAATAAACCGAATAGTCGATAACGTAATGCCTTAACGTAAGTGATTATTAAAAAATATCTACCAGCTGAAAGTATTAATTTCAATCTTCATGATATAAAAAAATATTGTAATTAACTGCTGATGATAATATATTTTGTTTCTAGTGATGTTATAGGTGATGTAGGCTTTTTGATTTCAAATCAACTTGGAAATTTGCAATAAATATGCGATTCACTAGTGTATATAAATCACATGACTATTTAACGAAATTTTACAAAACAATAATTATATTAGTAAAATTATAAAAGTACGAAAATTAAAAAAAAATATATATATATATATATATATATATATATATTCAATTCATTGTAACTATGATAAATTAGTCTCTCATAAAAATGTTCTTGTTTATCATATATTTTGTTTTGTTAATGATGCTTATCAATATATAGTGCATTAGTTTTTATATTATAATCATAAAGTGGTGCAAATGATTGGATTCATGAACGAAGAGCTGACAAATCCAAATAATTAAGAAATTGGAAGAAGATTCCTTTTAATTCATCCTTGCATGCCTTATGACCAACCAGCACATCTAAACGGAACCCTAACCCCATTAATCAAATATTATTAGCTTTTTCAACTGTTAGTTTATATCGTTAACACTACTTTTCTATGTAATCTAAGCAATTGGATCGATTAGAACCGTAAACCAAAAAAAAAAAAAAATAGAGGCAAAAAACTGGGTCACCATCATCATATATACTCTATGGAATCTAATCGATTACTGTTTTCATGCCATACTTCACATATTATATGATTGATTATATGTGCATACATATGAGTTTATATGTGGACCATGATGGTCTTTGCTGTTGAAGCTTACTTGTCTCCGCTTCTAACCCAACACAACAATATTACTTTCAATCATCATATTATAATAACCAAAGAAAATTTTACATATATATTAAAGTTGAATGCCTTTTATTATATTATATTTAATTCTCTCCTTTTTTTAATACAAAAGATAACACCAACTTGATAAATTTAAAGTCAAAGCGATATTTCGTACTTTGCAGTTTTGTACTACACTAATATATATAACTCTGGTCTTGAATAAAGAGAGGGAGAAAAAATTATAAAGAAGAAAAAGAGAGAGCAGATAATGAAGAGAAAGAGATACGAGATGGAGAAGAAGAAGACAGAGCTTAAAACCGCCATTGAAGAGCTTTCTCTTTTCATCATAACTAAAGCTGAAGATAACACTGAAGCTACGCATATACCCTTGAGGCCTCTTCTCTCCTTCTGCAACTTAATCATCCAAGTTCTTGGTCTCTTCATTTTTTTTTTGCAAAATTAATCTTTCTTCATAAACTGTTTCATTGATTTTAATTGTTTCTTAAGGAATTAATCTGAATTGTATCTGAAGTTCATATTCAGAAAAACTCGATGATTGTTTTTGAGCTATATTTTTGTGTTGATGTTTGCAGATAAGATAGGACCGACAATGGCTGTTCTTAGACAAGACATTGATCAAAATATTCAGGTAACTAAAGATAAATAATGTAACTTCATGCATATAAAGACAAGACAAAGACCCTTTATTTTATTTTGATTTGTCCTCTTTATTGATTGAACTCATGTGTGTACGTATGTATGGTGGGTCTATAATAATATTAATAAATTTATAAAAAAGATGTTACACTTTTGTGCTGATAAGAACACCCAATAGTTTCATAGATATCTTCTTAGTGTGCCTTTGTTTTGGGTAAAGTTCTCTTCAATAATTCAATTTCGAGCCTTGTAATCCTTTATTTGTTTGCTTTCTTGAGGATTTTAGTCAATTCTGAAATGATTCTATAAAATGGTTAATGTTGTTTCCCTCTTTTTTTGTACTTTACTTATCATTTACCTACATTTAATTTCATTTATATTCATTTGGGTGGTGTAGAGATTAGAGAAGGTTTGTGAAACAGACTCTTGTCTTTTCTCCAATTTGGTTGAGATTCTCAAGAAAGAAAGGAAGGAGGGAACATCCAAGATTGTTGCTAGTTGCAGTAGAGCTCTTCTCTGGCTCACTAGGTATATATGTTCTCTTAATTATATTATAATTTCATCAACTAGTTATAGAATTTATAACAATTAATATTCATGCACACTAGCTATAATAGTAGTCTAACTCATTGTACTATTCATATTTAACTTAGCTATCATGCATATCCTCTCTATTATTACTACTAGTACAAGCTACAACTTTGGACTCATATTTTGTTGGACTCAAATAGCATACAAATATATACAAAATCAGTAACTAATACACCTTTAGTAATTAGGCTTATAATTAATGGCTCTCTTTTTTAATTACTAAATTCTATCACATAGGACAATGGACTTTACTGCTGGTTTACTACGATTGTTGTCGAGAGATATGTCGTCGAAAATGGAAGAAATTGTAGAAGAATGCTACATGACGACTTTAAAACCGCATCATGGATGGATCGCGTCTGCTGCTTTCAAAGTATACATCATGATCACTCCTCTTCTGGCTATATCATACATAATTAATGATGCAGCGAGATAATATCATTAATTTCTTATTAAATCCTATCAAAGTTTGGTTTTTAATGTTATAAGCATTAATTCAAGTTGATTTTCTTGGGATTATACATGTATTGATAATCATGAAGAGTTACTGTGTAATAATGAAGGTGTGTTTGAAGCTGGTGCCTGACAATAAGACGTTCATGGACGCGATAGGTGCAAAAGAAGAGAGCTATGAGACCTTAAGAGAAGATATTGATACCTTAAACTCCTTGTTGACTCCTATTCTCAAAGAGATCTACTTTGTTCTGGTAATTAGTAATTACTAACACACACACATATACATATACATGTTATATAGTAGAATACAGTTAAGAGTCCTTTTTACGTTTTCAAATATTTGGTTTGATTATCGTGCATGGTGCTTCATTTTTTTCTTTCAGGAACTATACGGGTTGAACAGACTAAGATCGATGTAAAGAGATATGGCTTGAAAAACAATCTAATTATTTAATGGATTTTCATTAAAATTGATAATTTTTACTTTAAGACAAATGTATATATCTATGTGTATATATATATATGTATATCAGTTTTTATATGATTTATTTATTGAATCATCCGAACTAAAATGGTTTATCTTAAGTAAAATTGTATTTGTACATATATGTACAAGTAGAACTGATCTATGGGTAGAACTACTCATATATAAATATAATATTATCTTAAGCGCTTTTGAAGAACCCTACTCCAAAGTTCAGAACTGCAAAATAGAAATGAAACTATACAATACACACCCTCGGACTCTCATACGTCTCGTAGTGAGTACAAAGGGCATTTTTGAATTACGTACTACCATTCTATTGTAATACAATAACAACATGTGAGATGTGAGTATGTGACCAATACAAAACTTCATCGACCAACGTAACAACGCCGATTATCAAATAAAGAAAAAAAAACTTAACAACGCCGGCTAAATGATTGATATTAGGCTAATAGCTTAAATTAAAAGCCGTCACGAAGGTATATATAGTATAATAACGGAGAATGGTAGTATGATACAGTGCAAGTGCAAGTGCTATTTTAAATTTTAATTACGTAACAAAATAGACAAATAAGAGTTGAGAACGTGTCACATCACAAGCTTGATGATTTATATATTACCATATAATTATTGCATGTTAAATTGTTTATATATAGTCAAAAGTTTAAAATATATTAATGAATTGTCAATTGACAAAACAAATATATGATAATGAAAACTGAAAATGATATATCTCGAGTGTTCATACGAAATAAAAGAAAATAGAAATGACATCGGCATCTTGACCTTTATGATGTATGATTTATCTGCCAATATTCATGGGGAGGAAACTAATAACCTTACATTTAAATTGTGATTACATATCGAACTGGTTAGTATATAGCTTGTTATCTTCCATAATTGGAACTTAAAAATGTTTGGAAGAATTGTAGATTTGTGAATATAACCAAAACCAAAGATGCAATTATTAATAGATGGTGAGCTACTGGTAGTATTAGTTCTCTTGTGTTTCGAGTTCAAATTCTGTTTGGGATAGAAAGACATTATTTAAATATAAATGAACTAAATGCTAGTTCTGGTACTGAGAAAGATTGTGCCAAAGATCCAGAACTCTTGCAGTTTATAAAAAAAATTATTATTAACATAAATATAAAGTTTTTTTTTTGCTGTCACTCCCATAAATGTAAATTTATTTACGAGAAATGTCATCAAGAAAATCAATTTATTTGGGTCTTTGGAGATTTTATGTATATAACCCATTACATTAAATGGACCAAGATGTGGATCTGGGCTTAAGTCGTGATCCTGAACGATCTCCTCCAATTTTTGTTTCCTCGCTCACAAACATCTTTCCTATTCCTTCCGTTTCATATTAGTTGTCGTTATGGACTTTAAAACTCGTTTCATATTAGTTATCGTTTACGTTTTTTTAATACATATGTTTGATAAAAGTTTTAACTTTCTTGACCAATAAAATAAAATCAAATAAATATTAAATAGAAATAAAACAGAAAAAATAAATGTTTTCTTAATATATATGTGAAACAACCATAAACAATAACTAATTTGAAACGGAGGGAGTAATAAGTTTCTTTAATTACTTTGTTCAAACCGTTGATTGTCCTTAAAAGATCTTTGTTCAGCGAATCGTACACACTTTTCGTCAAGGGATTTGAAGCAATAACTCTGCTTCTTCTGCTTCCTTAGAATCCGCCGGAAACTGAAATGAATCGTACACACTGAAAAGTTTTATTTATTTATTTATTTTTTTTTTTTTGTCTCCCCTGTTAATTTCTCTGCCTCAATTCTGAATTTTTTCACCTGGGTTTTGCTCAAATCCACTTATAATGGTTTTCAAAATTTGATCTTTGAAGTCAATGATCTAGGTTCGATCAAAGTCTGGATCTTTCTGTTAAATTTCCCCACTGAAGAAATTTTTGATGATCCGACTTGTTAATAATCTCTCTAAATCTGATCTGGGTATGCTTAATCTGCTTCATTGGTGGTCTCAAGCTCTTGATTTGATTGTATCATGAAAAATTATCCATTTGGATCGAGTAAAGCCTTTCATGCGTACTCAAGAGGTGCTGATTTCGATTTAGAATCAGGAACCGTTAGAAAATCTAGAAAGCCTAAGAATTCGTTTACGAAAATGATCAAATCTTTTGGGAATCGTCTTCACCATTTGTTCAAATTGCATCCTATTCTCGTTTTCATCATCTTCATCTCGTTTGGGATCACAGTTCTGATACTCGTATCGTCTATATACGATAATCAGTTTCGATCAACGGTTAGTTATAAGAAGAATGATTTGGATAATGATGTTTATCCATTTGCCAATCTGAAAAACCTTGTGATGGTTGCTGGACATTCTGTTTATACGAGTAGTAATTGCGGTAAAGTTGATAAGGAAGATTCGTGGTTCTTGGAGTCTTATCAGAAGAATCCAGGTCAGGCTGCAACGTTCTTGAGTCATATACAAGAAGGTGTTGAAGCTGCAGGTAAAGATGATGAGTCTTTGCTTCTGTTCAGTGGTGGAGAGACTCGTAAAGACGCAGGACCTCGTAGTGAAGCTCAGAGTTATTGGGCTGTTGCTGAGTCTAAAGGATGGTTTGGTGAGTCTTATTGCTATGTTAGTTTCTGCTCTTTATTAACTTAATGGTGAAATGTGGTTTGATTATTCGGATTGTGATAATGGATAGGTAAGGATGAGGTGAGGTCGAGGGCATTGACGGAAGAGCATGCCAGAGACAGCTTTGAGAATTTGCTATTTAGTGTTTGTCGATTCAGAGAGCTCACAGGCTCTTACCCAAAGAACATAACAGTAAAGTCTTCTTTTTGCTTCTAAAGTTCTCGCTGTTTAGTAAGCGACAGATAGGTTTTTTCGTTGTTGTGATATTAACGTATCCTTCATGCTTGGATCAGGTAGTGAGTTATGATTTTAAAGAGGAGAGATTTGCGCATTTGCATCGTTTAGCAATGGGGTTTCCAGAATCAAGATTCTTCTACTTAGGAACACCGGCTTCGGTATCATCCAAAGAAGGTGCTCTAAAAGGCGAGGCTAGTGTTAGAGCTCAGTTTCAAGAAGATCCATACGGGTGTGTTGGTTCGCTTTGGCGTAAGAAGCTAAAACGTGACCCTTTCCACAGGACTATACCTTACCCTGATAGTTGCTCTGAAATTCGAGGATTGTTTAAGTACTGTGGTTCAGCTCCTTTTCCTGGCTCTCTCCCTTGGGATTGATCTGTGTAAGAACCATTATAATATCAAGAGCGTTTGTAGAAACTGATTTGTTTTTGTTACTTTCATCAATGTTTAGATTAAACAGAAACTTCAGAATCTTTTTATTCTGCAGACTGAGAATACAAACTGTATTAAAATGCGATTTACTTGAAATAAATTATGAGATTTTCTATCCAACAAACGATCTCTAAATATTCACTTTCTTGTTTGATAAAAAAAAAGAAACACGGTATTTATAATCCATATTCAATCAAAACCGGCAAGGAAACAAGAAAACAAATGAAGAAAAAAGAATGGTAAAGAGTGGTTTGTTACTAAAGTAACAACTGGTAGCTCCGTCTCAAAACGGTTTGTTGGGTTTGGAGGAAGAAGACGATGATGTCCTGGTTTTTGCAAACTCAACCAAGTCTTTGAAAAGGATATCCTCTGGTTTGTCATCTTTCTTTGGTGGTGTATCAGTGGCAGAAGAGGCCGTTGGATTCAGAGAGAGATTCCTGGATTGTCCCACGAGATCCTCATAAGAGGCATCAGAGCCACTGCTTGAGCGTTGAGGAACACTAGGCTGGAAGTAATCTTGCCTCTTGTTGGTTCTAGCAGACATTGATGGTGGATACTTTCTACTTACTTCAGTATCCCATGGAGCAGGAGGCAGTTGCTCAGTTTGGTCATAAACTGGTTTGGCGAACAAACCTTTCTCAGGGGATTTACTCTGGGGAACTGGATCATCGTAAACAGGAGTAGAAGAGTCTTGATTTGATGAATGGGAAGTACTCGGAGGCTTTAAACTCTCTGTGGTTCCTTGAGGTTTGTAGACATCACCACTGAGGAAGTCCACAGCACCAGAATCAACGTGTACTGGCCTCATTGTAGGTGGTGGAGGAGGAAGAATAGGGTTGAAATTCCCTTGCCCAGTCCCTCGTGTGCTCTCTCTTTTCGACCTGCAAAGATAAATATAATGAGTTCTAACAATCCAAGTCTTGGAGTTCAACTGAAATGAGCCAGGAATGCACATTACCTGTGAGCTAGCTGGGAAAAATCATCATCTGGCTCATCATCTTCCTCATGGTTGATGCTAACAAGCGGTATTGGAGAGGGAGCTGTTGCAGGAACAGAGTTTCCCTTTGCTTTGTCATCATGGTGCTGAAGAACGCGCTGCAAGTTGTCGTTCAGAGCCAATCCTTGACACATGAGCTCCTCATCTCTGGAAAAAAAAAGAAAGAAGGATTCTCTCTCACAAATCTACCAAATGGAGAAGACAACAAGAGGATGTAGGAGAAAACAAACAAATCCTTACGAAGTAGTGTTCACCAGAGTCATTACACGTCTTTGATAAGTACGGCATTGCTCGACCAAGTCAACTATAAGTTCTTCTTTTAAACCCTGTCACATCATTTAGAACAGTGAGTATTTCAAATGAGATCAAACAACAGAGCCATAAAATCTAATCATGTAATATTCTACCTCTGGGTAGCTTGGATCAAGAGCCCCAAGCATGTCAGTCAAAACATCAACTGATCCCTGAGCGCTTAGAATCTCTTCCTTGCTGAAAAAATGAAGATATTAAATTCTAGCAAACAAAACGACTGGACAGAAAGAGAACGTTGAACGTGAAATTCAACAAGAAGAGTGTACCTGAGTGCAGAAGCATCATCACTTTGCAGAGAGGCCTGGATAGCAGCATCTTCATCTGATGGAGCAGCGTGAGCAACAATAGGCTGAGTCTGAGGTGGAGTAAAGAACGGTACACTGCTCTCGGTTCGAGGGGGGAATTCAATTCCAGCAGACTAAAGTTTTCAAAAGGCAAAACCGGTTATCAAAAACTTCAATACATAATAATAAAAATTGAAAATACATAAAAAGACTTATGTACTATATACCCTGAGTTCATTATAAGCATTGTAGTACTGAGGGTATCTTCCACCGCTTCCACCAAAAGCTTCTTGCCATGTATCTAATAAACTAAGTATCTTTTCCCTCACATGCAGATCTGGCTGCATAATTTAGTTGGTAAATTTCCAGGTTAAACGGATATGATAATAGAATTGAAATATAAACAGGCAAGTGAGAGATTGTAAGTTAAAAGAAAAACCTTTTTCTTCACTATTTTGACCATATCAGGCAAGATATCACGTTCAACAATGAGCTGGTACACGCTCTCGCCACAATTCTTACTCAGCGTTTCCAAGGCCTGAACCGATCCCCCGAGCATTCACGAATAAGAAGATCAGTACGATTAACAGAATCAAACCAAAGCATTGTATCTAACAATGAGTAGAAATAAGCACTTACATAAAGGGCAAGAATCTGCACTTTAGAATTTTTACTTCCTAACCGTTTCTTGAGCACCTTCACTGCTTCTTTTGCTTGACTACAGCAACAAAACAAGGTCAAAACTTCAAGCATCCTAGCTTCAACTCAAATCAGATATCAGTAGTTCAAATGTAATGCTGAAGAATTCTATTTACCTAGGATCCATATTGATAATGTCACACAATTCAATGTTGATAGCCCAATCAGGACCAATCAGCATATCATTGGTAGCTCTCTCAGCACAAGCAGCTGCGTTGTTTGCCATTACTAGATCGCTTCTCCAATCAAAATCCTAAAGTTCCAAGATTCCTACAAGTATTAATACACATATTAAAACACCACAATATACAACCTCTTAATTCCAGATTAGAACAAGCAAGTTTCAAAAGAAAGTAAACATCACTGGGATCAGACTGTTGAAAAACAAACAAAGGCTATCACAATTCACAAACGAGCTTGTAAATTAGACCAGATCACGAACCCAGAAGAAGCAATCAATTATAAAACAAAACTAATTTCAACGAAATCAAAGTGGAAAATTGGCGAAATTGCCTTCTTTACGGCTAACAGATGAACATAACAAGCTAAGAACTTTACCTGTCAATAGATTCTAAAGTTTGAGAATAGATGATAGACCGAGCGAAGATTTGTACGACTCAAGATCGAGAAGATGAAATAATTTTGAGAGTTATCGGAAAAGTCTAAACTTGCATTCAAATACGATAGGAATTTGTGCGATCGTATCAGGTCATCATCATTAATAGCCTTAGCCGTTCATAAATCAACTGCGACTTCTTTGTGTTTTTTTTTTGGCTTTTGTCCTCACTAGGCTAAAATAACAGTCGGTGACAGAAGATAAACAATCAATTATTCTCTACAATGTTCATCATTCGATAAATATAATAAAGTTTAGGTCAAAAGTAATGATCATTAGCAAACAGCAACTACCAAGAATTCCTTCTTTCTAAACTCAAGTAAACGCGTTTTCCAATTCCAGCGTTGCGTTTGGACAAGAAATAATTAAGTCTACAGTGGGACCCAATTTCCACATCAGCCTTTTCTATAAAACAAAAAGGACGATCCTTTTAAGCAGTGTTCGGTCTGTAAGGCCATATATACGTATATACCCTGTACAGTTAGCCACCGTACTGTATTTATACTATAAAGTTAATTTATACGGTGAAGACGATACGGTCGTATAAACGGCGTATAAATGGTACTGTATATATAATTTCTATTTTTTTTTTATGAAAAACTATTTAACAAAATTGCTATTAACATTTTTCTTTACCTACAGAATATGAAACTGGTGAGGACGAATTAGTTAGAAGAGATGATATGAATAAAGTTAGCTAGAGAACTACATAAAGAATATATCATATCCGATAAAATTTCTAATATTGATTTTGTGTCCGATGACGACCACGTTATAGAATTATATAGAAAAGAGTAACAAGATGATTATAGTTTTGTTATTTATTTAGCACTTTAGCTATCAAATTGGTTTTTTTCTTTTGTTTGACTTTGAATTTTATAATATTTTAATATATTTTTATTATTTATTTGGCTAATGTTTGATATTCAGCTATTTTAATTTTCATATAAATGACGTAAACTTTTAATTCATATCATATGATTCATATGTTTATACATAAAAAATTGATTATATTATATATATATAGATATATATATTTTAATTAAAAAATATCCACCGTATACTCTTTGCATAAACGGCTACGTCTATACGCCGCTAGTCAATGCTTCGCGTATTTTAGAACATTGCTTTAAAGACAAACAGATGATGTAAATTTATGAGTTTTAGGCTTTTAATAACTAAAGGTAAGATAATCAAGTAGATCCTAAAACAAAGCTACGCACTGTCATGCTGTACATTAGGATTCAAAATCCCAGAATTAAGAGATTAATCAGTGCACATTAGTCTACAAAAGGACACATGGCTTATTACAAAAAGCAAAATAATAAAAGTGATCATCTTCGTGGTAAACTTCATCGATTTTCATCTCTCTTGTTCTCGGAACCATTCCTCCGAAGATTTATAGACTCATTCGACGAGTGTAGCGTTACCAAGCTCCGCTTCTTAAGCCACGAAAGGGTCACCAGAAGATAAGAGAAACTTTTGTTTCAGTCTCTTGAGTGTACCTTCTTCCAGAAAAAAGAAAAGCAGCTTCTTTTTCCATCCCTGCATTATACATGAGACAGTTTCAATTAAATTTGTATTATGCGACATTTAATAGGGAAGATAAGGAGTTTAATCACCAATTCACAATCTTTACCAAAAGGTCCTTAAACTTGACAACCCCATTTCATACAACCAACAACATCGTTAAAAGATTCACGTGATGAAGAGACAAAGATAAAAAAAAAAAGCATCATAAAACACAGTTCGATTAAACACAATGAAAGAGTGGGAACAATCAAAACTCGCTTTTTCTTTTCTCAGCAAGCAGAAATTTTCTTTTAACATCAATCATCAAGATTTAAGATTGTCAAAGTTTAACAAAAAGCAAATCCAATGAATAGAAGTAAAGAAAAACTACAACAACTGGGAATTTTCATCAAATCTGATTAGCAAAGCAAATCCAAAGTAGTACGTGCTTAAGTGGATATCAGATGAAACCTTTAATTTTTCAGTTGTTTGAAACATACCTTACACTGCTTCGGCTCCTATTACTCCTCTTTGTGGTTGCACTTCCTCTGGATTCAGACAATCTATTCCACCAATCTCTATCCTCTCCTTTCACAGACTCGTCAGAGATCGAAGGTCTCGGTGAAACCTTAGAATCCTCGCCCTTTTTCTTCTTCTTCTTCTTCTTCTTCGTCGTATTTTTCTTAGATCGTAAACTAACCGGAAACATCATTTTCAGAAGAAACCCACTGTTAATTCTTCCTCCAGTCCGATTTGAATCAACCCATTTATCACTCTTAGTCTTCTTCACAACCTTACTCGGCCTATTAGTTCTCTTAGGCAATTCATCGAACACCTTCCGTTCATTCTCATCCTTCACCCTCACTTCAACAAGATCCTTCAAGGAAAGCTCGTAACACGACTCAGGCATCTACTAACCATATCCATAAGCTCTCGTTGACCACGAGCTATAGCTTGTGCTTTAGAATCCGGCGAAAGGCTCCAATAATCTTCCGGCCGGTGACGAGGACTCTTCGGAGGACTGGTTGTCCATAAGGTAGGCGAACAAACGCCGGAATCTGAGTGATCATTGGGAATACTTGGAAAACACAAATGGGTATTGAAGGATTTAGCTGAAGGATCTAACATCATGATGGTTTTTGCAACAACGAGAAAAGCGTAGCTGTGGAATTTGTTTTAGAAACTAAGCTTTTCTACAAAACAAACAAAAAATATATCTTGCTTGACCCGGTTATGGCAGTTGGGAGCATATACTGGAATTTATAAAGGATTCAGTTTTTATTTTTAAGTGAAATAAAGTTTATGATTTTTTTTTCTTTTACTAAAAATCTTAAAAGATTTTGGGCTTTAAATTAAATGTCACGTTGTTTTCAAAGTGGTTAAATAGTCCCTATTCAAATTAATTAGGGGATTTTGCAGATTGTATTTCAGGATGGATTGTGGGATTTGGACTCTTAAAAGTCAAGCGCTTCTAGATCATATTTCCTCGAAAAGTCATATTTTTGTTATTTTGGTATAGGTGTGGACTAAAAAACCTGAACCTAAACCAAAACCAAAATCGATACAAAATTTTTAATTTAGATGATCGGATTCGATTATGTTCATTTTATTTGATGGGTTATATTCATTTTATTTGATGGGTTTTTGCATTCATATATCCGTGGATATTAGTTCGATACTATATATTATTTCAAAAAAGGTTTTTTGATATTTTAATATTTTTAAGATATTTTAGCATGTTTCGAGTATTTTAGTATTAAAAATCACAGATTTGAATATTTTTGCTACTTCGGATATTTTAGATAAAATTCACTAAATTTATATCCAATATACTCCGATAATACTTGAACCGAAGTAGAATCCATTTTTTTTAGTTTTTATAGATATCAATTTTTTGGAATTGATCCGTTCTTAATTTGAATAGCCTCAAATCCGATCTAAAACTATATATGTCCAAAACATCTATACCCAAAAAATCTGAATCCAATTAGTTCTTACCCGAACTTTCCCGGAATTTCCAAATGTCTGGCCTAGTTTGGCACATCAAATCAGCTATCTTTTTTTTTCTGGAGTACTAATTGATATGATGTCACTGATTTCAGGTCTTAAGTAGTGGTCAATTGTCATTAATTGATAGTCGTGCTTTCTCACCACTTGAACACGTATGATATTATGATGTCATTATCTAAAATTTGGAACATTACTGATGAAGATAGAAAGTAAAAGAATTACAATTGGTAGACAAAAAAAAAAATATATATATATATATATATATTGTATTTACAACTAGTGATATTTCTGTCTTTCTAGGAGCATTGATCTTTGTAATATTTAGTCTTTTAATGTCTGTTAAAAGCATAATCGATTAAGCGTGTTTAGTACTACTAGAAGAAGACAAACATAAAATGCGTGTTTCATTACTTTATTCCTATGCAAATTTCAAAGGAATCTGTCTATATTTAATTATTTACTAATCATTCAGTGTGCTCCTCGTTTATTGCTCTAATCGTTTCAAAGGAATTTTTTTGTTTGTTTACATTATAAAATGTTGGTCACAAACAAAGGATAGGAATTTGGAAGTTGAGTTAGAAATTTAGAATTACCATGCAGTTGAGTAGAGAGGCCCAATAAATTAAAAAGCCCAAAAAAATTAATTGGGTTAGATCCCCCGAAGGTGGAGAGCCTTAACCGGGTGTGTTCAAAAAGACCGGATTGTCAATCCCGTCTCTGTCAGAGGAGATGTCAACCATCTCTCCTTTCTACGAACACGATTAAGTACTACTTTACTTTTATATATATACACTAACCAAAAGAACCAAACATCCGATGTGGGACAAATTACTGATCCCTCATTTCGGTGATCGTTAAATTTTTAGAGGTTTTGACATAAGTTTCAGTTAGATGCTTCTCGAGCTCTTCTGTTCTGTTTTGAAAATTCGATTAGTGAATTTTACACATATATAGAATCTTTAAATAGTTACATATTTAAGAGAAAAAAAAGGACAAGAAATTAACACTAACTTCTTTTTTTGTGTGGTAATTTTGGACATATATACGGATCTAAAAAGGATTAATCAATCATATAAAAATTTATCATTACAATATATTTTTAGATATTAATAAAAAAAAAATTATAATCATCAACTGTCATAAATCACCATTAAAATTTTTATGTCTAAATATCAATCCGTTAATTAACCATAAATATGAAGAAGAAAAAAAACTAACTTTGACAACTTACAGTTTGGTACATAAACCCCAAAGTCCAATAAATAATATTATGGTAAGATCTTTTTTTGGATGAATTATTATGGTAAAGATCTGCATGTGTCAACTATTTCATTGTTTTTATCAAAAAAAAAAAACTATTTTCATTTTCTTTATAAGTATGCTCTTGAATGGCTGATAAATATAGATGCATCTTAATCAGTCATAAATATACACCTATATATAGAACAAATAAAAAAGAGAGAACAAAATGAGGGTGAAGATCATGAGTATGGTGTGGATGACGATGCTACTAAATACTGTAGTAAATACTAATGGCGTTAATAACGATGGAAGGGGAAGCAAAGCCGGACAAAGAGTGCCAATTGGAGTGCCATGAGCACTGTCTAGGCACTTCCACCGTTGCAGAGTGTCTTAAATGTCTTGAACATTGTGGAAAGACTCCAATCGGAAACATGGATTCCGGCGAACAGAAAATAACAACAAACCATATATGATTTTGCCTTACAAAGTTACAATATATGTGGATGGAGACTGACTAATCTAAGACTCTAAGGCTTTCTTATGTGTAGTATATCCAATATCCCCATGAACAATTTTAATATCTTAGGACGCATCCAATCTCTTTTGACGAGGTCAAAGTCTATATATATGATCAAGGTCTATTTCAAATACAATAAAAGTATTCCAGAACATGATGAATATCATCGATCGATCGACTTAGATCAAGAGTTGAACATTGAGTATGATTAGAGAAGCTAAGTGTTTGACACAATGGTAAAATTATATGTTTTGCTACATATGAGATTGAACTGTAGCAATTGGTTTGTTCAACAACATGAACGAAGACTCTGTATAACATGTTAAAAAAAAGAGAGGAATTACTCAAAGGATAGAATATCACACAAAAATCAATAATGATCTCAATTGTCAAGTCAGGTTCCCACTTTTTTACATACGACGCACATTAATTTAGCCCCCTAGGTTCATCGGAAATAGATGTAATTTATATATGTCCAAGAAAGCTTTATTGGTGGTTAGATGTTGCCAACCAATGAATCTTTAAAAATCAATTCTTTCACCATCTAAAACTACATAAAATCATTTCTGGTAATTGGTGTGTAGCCCTCAACCAATCTAAAGAAGGAAATGTTTTCACGTGGTATCAAATTATCAATAGAAAATTTGTTTTTTCTTCTTTTTTTTTTTTTTAAAAAAAGGTTTTAGTTCACGGACGTCATGAAAAAAAATTCAAAGAAAGATATAAATGACACGCAAGTAGGTGAGTTTGCAATTTTGTTATCGTTGGATAAAGATCAAAATCAATAAAAACACAACAAAAGTTTGGTTTGGTGGTAGAAAAATCTTTAAATGATTTACTTTCTAGGTAACTAAGGTATTGCAACTTCTCTCAATATTAATTTCTATTTTCTTCAATGCTATTCGTCCACTATAATTAGTATAATAACAACTAGAAATCTCAAAAAGTGAGCAAGATAATAAATTTGTAGACATTTTAGTAATTAAGAAAAAACAAAAGAAGTTGGAGATAGATACGGATGACATGTCAAGTCCGACAAGGAGATACATGCACTTGTCGTCCTTCTAATCCTTTGTCCTTAAACATCGTTAAAGACAACTTCTTCCTTATTCTTCTACTCTTCATCATTTTCTTCTCTTCTTCTTCTTTTGTCCCTTATTGGTAGACATGGCGATCTGGTTTGCTAGATCCAGAAACCTTGTTTCTAGCTTGAGACAGAATCTGTGTTTGTCGACGATTCTCGTAAAACGCGATTACTTTCCTCGTCCCGTTGTCTATACAACTTCTCGGTTATCTTCAACGGAGTTTTTGGGTCCGTTAACGAGCCTCCGTCACGAGTCGACGGCCGTGGAGAAGCAGCCTGATTTGGTTCAACAGATTGATGTAGACGATGCACAGGTATTTTTCTTTGTTTTTTTTTTTAATATTCATTGGATTCACGTGTTTATGGTTATTTTAAATTAGGATTAGTGCATATGTGTGGATAGTGATTGTTTCTATTGTTTTAAAAGAAGTGATTAGTTCTTGTGAGGCAGATGCTTCGGTCTAAAGGCGTTCAACCCGGTTTAATTTGATTCCGTGCTCGTCATTTGAATTTTTGGATTTCATGGTTAATAAGATATAAAAATGAAATTAAAACTAAATCCAAGTGATTTTAGCATCGTTAATCTAGGTGAAACTTGTTTTTTTTTGGTTGAAAATTCATTTAGTCTCAAAGATTTTAAAAGGTAAATTATTTTCCCTTTTGATTTTGGGGTCGGTTTAGATCCGGTATGGGATTGAAGAGAGATCCGTACTTTTTACAGAACAACAGCAGTTCACACCCACACACGTCATAAAAAAGATAGGGCCCACGTCGCATGAGAAAAAAGTGGGAACCGCAAGTCACACTTATATGCAATGCAGGTCCCACTTTGGGTTATTAACAATCGATTGACTACACGTGTACGTCTGACTCTTATATTAGTATAAGTCACAGCAGTCTCAATCTTCTAAAAATAGTTTCACTATAACCCCTATTCTTATTGAACCTTTTTACATATGCCCCAATATTTTGTTTTCTTTACACATTATGAGGTTTAGTATCTTACGGAAAATTTTCTAGGAATTGGATTTTCCCGGAGGCAAAGTCTCGTACACATCGGAGAAGAAATTCATCCCGGAATCTACTTGTCGGAGAATTCCTTGTTACCGGGTTCTTGACGAAGACGGACGAATCATCCCCGATAGCGATTTTATTCCGGTACAGAAACTTTAAGAATGTAACTTGTAGAGTTTGGTATAGTCTGGTTAAGTATTAAACCAACAAATTTTCTGACTGAAATCGAAAAAAGGTGAACGAGAAACTCGCCGTTAAAATGTACGAACAAATGGCGACGCTTCAAGTAATGGACCATATCTTCTACGAAGCTCAACGTCAAGGAAGAATCTCTTTCTACCTTACTTCTGTCGGAGAAGAAGCCATTAACATCGCTTCTGCAGCTGCTTTAAGTCCTGACGACGTCGTTTTACCACAGGTAAAGCCGTTGCGTTTGTTCTGAAACGTTTGGTTCGGTTTCTTTAAACCGGGAAATTCAAATTTTTGATATAGTACCGAGAGCCTGGAGTTCTTCTATGGCGTGGCTTCACATTGGAGGAGTTTGCGAATCAATGCTTTGGAAACAAAGCAGATTACGGCAAAGGTAGACAAATGCCGATTCATTATGGTTCAAATCGTCACAATTACTTCACCATCTCCTCTCCAATTGCGTAAGAATCTCTTAAAATCAGTCATTTGATTGTTCTTTTATTTGGTGTTTTTTTTTTTTGCTGAATCTGTTTATGTGATTTTGATTCTTCAGCACGCAACTTCCTCAAGCAGCTGGAGTTGGTTATTCTCTGAAAATGGAGAAGAAGAACGCTTGTGCTGTAACATTCATTGGGGATGGTGGCACAAGCGAGGTTAATAATCTTTTAATTCTCACTTATTTCATAAAGATCAACATTTTAAGAATTGAAAATTCATAATAGTTTTTTTGGGGAATAGGGAGATTTTCACGCCGGATTGAATTTCGCGGCGGTTATGGAAGCTCCGGTAGTGTTTATTTGTCGGAACAACGGTTGGGCCATCAGTACACATATCTCAGAACAGTTTAGAAGTATGAACTAACTTAACTTCCTCTGTTTTTTCATTACAAAAGAGAAACAAATAATCCTCTGTTTTAATGTGGTTTGTTTTTAGGTGATGGAATTGTTGTGAAAGGTCAAGGTTACGGAATCCGAAGCATTCGTGTGGATGGTAACGATGCACTTGCGGTTTACAGTGCGGTGCGCTCAGCTCGAGAAATGGCTGTAAAAGAACAAAGACCTGTTCTCATCGAGGTAAAAAAAAAAACCATATTAGAGATTTGTCTCAAACTTTATATAACTTTTAGTGAAATGAGGCTTTGTTGTTGTTTTTTTTTAATGCAGGCGATGACTTACAGAGTAGGACATCATTCTACATCAGATGATTCAACGAAGTACAGGGCAGCCGATGAAATCCAGCACTGGAAAATGTCGAGAAACCCTGTGAATAGATTCAAGAAATGGGTCGAGGATAACGGATGGTGGAGTGATGAAGCTGAATCTAAGCTAAGATCTAACACAAGAAAACAGGTAGAGATTCCGAAAGCCGCTACGTTCTTGATGTTATTAAAGTTGAAGTTATGTTTATTTAACTGTTTTAGTGGGGGGGGGGGGGGGGTTTATGTGTTTATTATAGCTTCTGCAAGCGATTCAAGCAGCGGAGAAGTGGGAGAAACAACCATTGACAGAGTTGTTTAACGATGTATATGATGTTAAACCGAAGAATCTAGAAGAGCAAGAACTTGGTTTAAAGGAATTAGTAGAGAAACAACCTCAAGATTATCCTCCTGGTTTTCATGTATGAATCTCAGAGAAACTGTGAAGTTGAAGATATCATTCTCTTTGATATCCTAGCAAATGGAAAAAGATTATTAAATATAACTATTTTATAAAGCTAATTATATGATTGAAATGTTAACGCATTTGAGGGCATTTGAATATTGGTGATTGGTGAAAGCATTGTTTAACGTAAAACAAAATATGTGCCAACCGATCCAAATGATATCATCGTAATATGATCAAACGATGAATAAGTGACCTTGTGTAGCAACACATGGCGTCTACTGATTACAAGTTATGAAAGATAGAATTGTATCACTTTTCTCCGGGAGAAGTTTAAATAAGTAGTAGAAAATTGTTCTGAATGCATTCATTGTAATTTTATTAGATTGCCATATATAGTTTTATAGTTAATTCAGTTGTGTCATGTGTTAACTATAGATAATTCAGTTGTGACATGTGGTAACTGTATATTATTGTATCTGATATATAATATTAGAGAAACTAATGATAAGACGATTTCAAGTAAGTAAATTAATATGTTAAGATATTTTTCAAGGATTATAATTTATTATAAATAACAAGATATCCCATAGCTTAAGTTTGTGGGTGCATAATGCTAAAAAAATGAGTAGATCTCATTCGTTCCGGCTTCGATTTTTATCAAATAGAACAGTTGTCCACTGTTCGATTTTGATACGAACACATTAAAACGCATCTCCTTCTTCTATTTCATTATTCAAAGAATCATTCCATTATAACACCACCAAATCAGTTCAGTTAAATCATTTGTTCAACATTTTCCTAAGAAATATTCGGCATATTTATATGTACTAAAATTTATAAAGTACTAGTATTAAATTAAATCATTGGCTTGCAATCTATTCAAAGCATTTCAATGGCTCATAGAACCAAATAAATTAAAATACTTCATTTAACGTATCTGCCAGTCACTATAACACACGTGGTAGCTTACGCGTCACAAAGCCATTACCCACACGTTTTCATTGCCTCTCGCGTCTTCTTTCCCTTTCCATTTCCCAAAACTTGTTTTTTTAAAAAAATTTTGTTGTTGTTTCGTCTCTTGTTTTATATTCTGGACGATTGCTTAGCGGAATTTACTTCAAACGAAATATCAATTAAATTTGAAGGAAGAAAAAGAAAAAAAGAAAGAGGAACGAAGAAACTAATTCAAAGGTATGATCTTAAGGCCAAAGTTATGATCTTTTTTTTCTCCAGATGATTATGCTTTGTTATATAGAAACAGAGCTATCCTCTGTTCTTACTTTAGTCAATGAATTACTTGGCAAAAAAAAAAATCAAAGGATTAATTCTTACTTCTGTAAAAAATACAGAATCCAGAGCTAATTATGAACTTTAGTATTCAATTACCTCTTTAATTTTTTGTTATTTTTCTCTAAAGCAGAAATTGAAATTACAATGTTGCTGCAAATTGATTTCAGAGGTTCAAAATTTTCGTTCTGTTTCAATGAAAACGAAAGTTTGTATTTTTGCTGCATTTGTTTCTTTACTGATGATGATACACAGTGCTTTGACTTTCAAATTCCTCTTTTCAATATTTGAGTGTCTCTCTCTCTTTCTTACTGTCTTTCTATCTCTCTATCTCTCATTCCTTTGCGGTGACAGGATCAAGACACCGCTACATTAGTCATTACTTAAAGATGGTGATGGGTGGAGGAGAAGCATCCATGGAACTAGACCAGAGCTTTCAGAAGATGAAAATGGAAGGAATCTTGATCAAAGAATGGAAAGACATTCATGTGGAGCTTCTGATGAGAATCCTTTCCCTTGTTGATGATCGTAAGGTCATTGTTGCTTCTGGTGTTTGTACTGGCTGGAGAGATGCTATCTCTCTTGGCCTCACTCATCTTCGTCTCTCTTGGTTAATATTCTCATCTCTTAACCAACCTTTAATAATCTTTTCTCTGTGTTGGTGTTTTTGGTTTTGAAGTCTTGATTTCATCTTGTGGTCTGGTTTGTGTAAAGATCTGTTTTTTGGTTGCTTTTGTTTTGAGCAACATTTTATCAACTTGTTAATGATATCATTATTTTGGATGGTTAGTGGTTAAAATTGAAAACCCAAGCTCTTTAATTCAGAGGAGTTATATATTTTAGAGTCTGAAGACGACTCTTTGAACAACTAGAAGCTTGTTTTTGTCACTTCCAGTGAATATAGATTGATCTTAGTCTACACTCTCTGATGTTGTTTCTTCTTTTTTCTTACAAGGTGCAACAACAACATGAATAGCTTGGTTCTTTCTCTTGCTCCCAAGTTTGTAAAGCTGCAGACTTTAATACTGAGGCAGGACAAACCGCAACTAGAAGATAATGCAGTGGAAGCCATAGCAAATCACTGCCATGAGCTAGAAGAGCTTGATCTCAGCAAAAGCTTGAAACTTACTGATCGTTCCCTTTATGCACTTGCTCATGGTTGGCCTGACCTCACAAAACTCAACCTTAGCGGCTGCACTTCATTCAACGACACTGTTATTGCGTATTTGACCAGATTCTGCAGAAAGCTTAAATTCTGAATCTTTGCGGATGATGTCAAAGCTGTATCTGACAATGCCTTGGAGGTGATTCTTTGTTTTTATATGTTCTCTTTCTATTGTTTTGACTCCTTTTGGTCATAACAGTGGCAGAATTTATTTATCTTGATGTGTGTAGGCTATTGGGAATAACTGCAGTCAGTTGCAGACTTGCAGTCACTAAACTTGGGATGGTGTGAGAATATAAGTGATGATGGGGTAATGATTTTAGCTTATGGCTGTCCAGAGCTCAGGACCCTTGACCTCTGTGGTTGTGTTCTAATTACAGGTACTTAACATAGTTAAGCTTACTCTAAGCTAATATCATCTGTTTTCCCTCTCTAGAGCACTTTGGTTTGATAAATTTACATTGAAATAATCAAAACTAGATGATATGTTGTTATAGATGGAGCTTAAGACCCTTAAAAGCGCCTAATTCAATTCGTATTTGTCATGTGAACATTTTTTGCAGATGAGAGTGTGGTAGCTTTAGCAGACTGGTGTATCCACTTGAGGTCATTGGGGTTATACTATTGCAGAAACATAACAGACAGGGCGATGTACTCGCTAGCTCAAAGCGGGGTAAAGAACAAACCGGGGTTATGGAAATCGGTTAAGAAAGGCAAATATGATGAAGAAGGGCTGAGAAGTCTCAACATTAGCCAATGCACTGCCCTCACACCTTCAGCGGTTCAAGCTATTTGCGATACCTTTCCCGCTCTTCACACGTGTTCGGGAAGGCATTCGCTTGTCATGAGCGGTTGTTTGAACTTAACATCAGTGCACTGTGCTTGTATTCTTCCGGCTCATCGTGCACACAACGTGGTTCCTCATTCAGCTCATTGAACAGAGGAAGTGATATGTTTCTTGTATTTATAAGTATCATGTTCATGTTGATTAGGTGACAAACTGGGTATGATAAAGGAAGTAGCTTTCTAAGATGTTTGTTTTGAGTTGGTTCTTTCTTTGTCTTGAGAGATCTTTAATGAGGGAATGAAACATATAACTTTCTATCAAGGACATCTTTGTTACTATTGAAGGTATAATAATTGCTCTTACAATTTCAGACTGCAAAATCTTGAGGATGGAGGTAGACAATATATCTGTCAAATGAGCATAATAATTGTAAACAAAAAGAAAGGTCCTACCGGGAGTCGAACCCAGGTCGCTGGATTCAAAGTCCAGAGTGCTAACCACTACACCATAGAACCTTTTTGTTTAGCTTTAATATTTAAAGCAGATATATAAAACTTATAACTCCCAATTGGAAATAATATGATTTTCACCCACAAGGCAATAGTCATTTTCTTTGTAGTCAAAGTTACAAACTAGTAAACTGAGGACAAACTTGAAATGAAACCGTTTTTTTTGTTTTTTCAGAATTTAGCAATATGAATTATGAAGCATAGTATTATGATACAGATTAAAAAGATTATGGAGTGGGCTTTATCCAGGACTAATCTTTGTCTAGCCCACTTAAATAAGTTTATATCGCGGTGAGACAGGAAGTGGCGATGTGCTGAAATAATCAGACAAGGTATATTTTACGCGGCTTTCATTTGACTTTAAAAATTTTAATTAGAATATTTAGGTCAAAAAAATGAATTGAGTAATTATTAAGATGATTGACCTAAATTAGTGTTCAGTTTCACGTAGGAATGAATGAACGACTACTCAGCAGTTAACAGCTTCGTTTGTCATTTGTCAGTCTTATAGGTTTCTAATTACGGACACAAACAAAAGCCGACAGTAAGCAAACAGCTTACTGTTATCAATACCATATCTACTATATTCAGCGTCCTTCATTCTTTTCGATACTTGTACGGTTAAACAAAAAAACAAAATATTTGGAAAATTTTAAATGTAATTAGGAAGTTATTGAATAGAGTAATTAAGGAAATCTTAAAATGACAACCGTGTGTTGACTCTATCTATGAGACTAAAGACTACTTCTACAGAGAAGATAACTTGCCAAAATAGCAAAAAAAAGTTTTGTGAATCTTCCAACAAATCCTATGATTCACCTCTTAGAGTAATCAACTTACACTTTATCAATAAATGCAATTACAATCATTTGATTACCCACAAATTTCAGTGTTGTACACACACTCAAGTCCAGATTTTTTACATACTAAGCAGCTTTGCAATTTAGTTACCTACAAATTTCAGTCATTTCCATATAAATATACTCACACTCAAGTTCAGTTTTTGACAGAGTAAGTACAGCTTTGCAATTTGAAAAATAAGCACACTACAAACAAAATATGGAGAAAGAAGAAATCAAGATTCTGGTTCTTATAATCGGCGCGGGACCAGCCGGTTTAGCCACATCAGCATGTCTTAACCGGTTGAATATACCAAACGTAGTGGTGGAAAGAGAAGATTGCAACGCCTCTCTCTGGAAAATAAGGTCTTACGATCGTCTCAAGCTTCACCTCTCAAAGCAATTCTGTCAACTCCCTCACATGACATTCCCTCCAAACACTCCTACCTTCGTCTCCAAGGTAGGTTTCATCAATTACCTTGACGAATACGTCACACATTTCAACATAAACCCTAGATACAACCGGAACGTCAAATCCGCGTATTTCAAAGAGGGTCAATGGATCGTGGAGGTGGAGAACGTCACAGCAATGTCGAGAGAAGTTTACTTGGCGAGGTTTTTGGTTGCTGCGACGGGAGAGAATAGTGAAGGTGTGATTCCGGAGATTCCGGGGCTTGTAGGAACCTTTGAAGGAGAATATTTGCACTCAAGTGAGTACAAGAACGGCAAAAAGTTCACCGGAAAAGATGTTTTGGTCGTCGGATGTGGTAATTCCGGTATGGAGATTGCTTATGATCTTTCTAAGAGTAACGCTAATGTCTCTATCGTTGTTCGTAGTCCGGTAAGTTAAACAGATTAAAAAAATTAATAAAAATGGTTATATAATAAGTTATTAACATTAATTAATCTGAAATCATAAACATTTTGTATCGTGTGATTAAAATATATAGGTGCACGTGTTGACGAGATGGATCGTACGGATGGGAATGTCGCTGCTTAGATTCTTCCCGGCAAAATTAGTTGACCGTTGGTGTCTTTTACTCGCGGAGCTGAAGTTTGGGAATACTTCGAGATATGGGCTTATAAGGCCCAAGAAGGGCCCATTTATGCACAAGCTTATCACCGGCCGTTCACCAACCATCGACGTCGGGTGCGTTGGAGAGATTAAGTCCGGCAAGATTCAGGTTGTGCCGTCGATTAAGCGTGTAGAAGGGAAGAGAGTTGAGTTCGTCGATGGAAAGACCAAAATCGTTGATTCTATTGTATTCGCAACTGGTTACAAGAGCAGTGTTTCAAAATGGCTTAAGGTAATTTACAGTTTTAGACACATTGTCTTCTCGAAGAGGAATACAAAAGCTCTGTTCTTGTTTTAATGGCTTTGCTGTGACACAGGTTGATGATGGAGATCTGTTCAATGACAATGGGATGCCGAAACACGAGTTCCCGGATCATTGGAAGGGGAAGAACGGTTTGTATAGTGTTGGGTTCGGGAGACAAGGCTTGGCTGGTATTTCGAGAGATGCTCAAAACATTGCTAGAGACATTGTTTCTGTTGTTTGTCGAAGAAGAATGATGAACAAGCTTTCCTGCTAAATTAGAACTTTTTTTTTTTGAGTTTTTTACATTCAGATTCTTTTATAAGTCTTCAAAAGAAGTCGGAAGAGTCTTGTTTGAATATGCTATAAACCAAAAACAAAATGTTATCAATAAGATACACACACAGCTTCATAACAAATGGAAAAAAAAGATAACATTATTGATGATTTCATTGAGGCCAGAGTTTCCAGAATCTCATGATTTTGTTGTCCCAAGAGCGTTTCTGAGGTTTGAGTACTTAATTTCAAGCTCATACCAAGAATCCAAGTTAACCAAACGGTTAAACTCCTCGAAAGTAATCATTTTCTCTAAGTGATCTTTTGTGGTTCCTTTTTCCTTGAGAATCTTGAGAACATCGACAAGAGCTCGAGTCGATGCATATAGCGAGGTGAGTGGGTGTGCGATCAAATGAAAACCCATTTCTTTAAGCTCATCAGGTGTATGTAATGGCGTGCGTCCACCTTCAAGCATGTTACACACTCTGTAACCTTTTGTTCGCTTTCCAATTTCTTTAAGCTCATCATCGTCCCTTGGTGCCTCGACAAATGAAGCATCAGCTCCTGCCTGCACATTTCCCAATCTAGTCTTTGTTACACACCACTCTATCTTCTTAAAAGTTAAAACACAAGATAATTTAGTAGCTAGTAACAAACCTCCATGTAGAGATTAGCACGGTCAATGGCATCTGAGAGTCCTGTTTTTGCGGAAAGCGCACGCGCATCGGTCCTAGCGATGAGGAAAAAGTCAGAATCTCCAATAGCGTCTCTTGCTGATGCTATCTTAGCAGCGTGCTCCTCTGCAGGTATGACCTGTTTCCATGTTAGTAGGCAAATGTTATATAACTTAGAACCTCACACCGATTAGGAACAGAACTAAAACCATCTGCACTCATATATTATGAAACCAATACCTCTTTCCCACGCATATGTCCTACAAAACAAGACAAAAGAGAGCAAAAGAGTTAAACACTATTCGAAACATTTGACAATAACCTATAAATTTGCGGAAAAGGAACAAGAAGATGATGTTGCTTACCACACCTCTTTGGCCATGCCTGGTCCTGCAACAAACCCAAAAATTACATTAGCAGGAGAAAGAAACTGTCTCGTAGTTACTCTAATGAACACAACTAAGATAGCACAAGAGAAAGTAACATAAAGACTTTGACTTATATAATCCAACACATATGAAACATACATCAAACATTACCGAGTCAGAATCATTAGAGATTCTAGAAACCAAAGACAAGTCTGAAATTGAAGTATACCTCAAGGAAGCAACCAGCAGCACCAGCTGCGATTAAGTCCTTAACGGTTCTTTGAACATTGAGGGCATTTCCTCCACCAGTATCTGAAAACAATCTCAAAAGAATTAATCTTTTTTAACAGAACAGAAACTTCTGAGAAGAAACATGACACAACTTCTGATCTTCTTCAAGATTTTCAATTTTTAAAACATTTATTATTCAAGAAATGGACTTGCCTGCATCCGCAATGATTGGTATGTTAGGAGCTGCAGCACACACAGATCTCGCCGTTGCTGCCATCTCCGGCGGTCTAACAACGACATAACAAAACAAACAAAACGACAAAAGATATAATTTCCACTAAAGAAAGAGGAAATAAATAAAAAAACTATAGGCGCACGTTATCAAACCAAAATCTGGTTTTCCCAAAATTGCGGCAGAGAGAGCATAACCGGAGATTAATGCAGCGGAAAAACCGGTTTGCTGCACGATAGCCGCAGATAAAGCGTCGTAGACACCGGGAATAAGAACTGCTCCTTGCTCTTCAATCAAACGGTGAACACGTGACTGCATTCTCACCGTCGGATAAGCCGATCTGACGGCTCGAGGATTATGCCGGATTCTAGCTGAAAATGTAGAGTTTGAGTTGCAGAGTGAAGTAGATTTGGCTGCCATTAAGATCGACATTTTCGAAGCTTCGGAGATTTAGTAAGCCGTTGGAGAGTGAAGTGAAGACAAAGGATTCAGTACCATCATCAATGGTATATAAATAAGAAGAAGATAAAGTTTCTTTAATGATAAGATGTCCACGTGTCACCACGTGTCACATGTTTATGAGCTATTAATTGTAGTACTTAAGCTCTAAATCTGTAATTTAAAAGCATTTGAAAGCATTCGTACGATGATCTAGCATTTATGAAATCTTGGCTTCACCAATTTAACATTGCAGGGCCTATGGTTAGGTACGCACGTTTATTGGTGTTAATTATGGTTACATACTTAAAGATTCTATGTAATAAATATACTTAAAGAGTACTTAACGAATAAAGAGTATGTATCTAAACAAATAAATTTCTATTATGTCATTGTCTAATTTGTTATTTGTCGTCACATAGTTGTTATTATTACTCGTAAATGTGTCATGGACTCTTTACTTTTTTTCCAAGAATAAAAATCACATAGCTAGTCAGTTTATCCGAAATAAACACCATTTTAATTTTTTAAGAGAACACAACAAATTGGAGATAGTATGAAAGGTTTTCTATTCTTTCATTTGAGTCTTTAGATGTTTTACAAATAAGAGGTTTCATCCTATTTACACAAATGTATTTGAGCATTTCCATAATTGATCCTTTCGGATTTTCTTGAATTTGATTTGTTAGAAGTTGTTTACCATTTTTTTTTGGTTAAACAAGATCTTCACTCATAAACTAGATGCATACAGAATTATCATGTATACACATATAAAAGAGAACACAATTAAAAGAGTAAAAACAGGTTTACTCGTTTGATCATCACTCATGATGGTGGAGCAGTTTAAGCCTGACCTTCAAGGGGCAGTTTAGTGGCCTTATTCAACATTTCTACTCGCCATAATATTATGTCTTGATCACATGGAAGAAATGAGTACATGGGCCTAATCTGGCCTGTTGAGATGTTATGGAAAATTAGGTTTCAAAACCCATTACGATTTTGGTATTCTTCTACTTGTTCAATGTCTTTGTGTTTTCAATTTTGGTTGTCACCTTTTTTGTTCATTCTAATGAGTAATGATCATTCAAGGATTTCATCAAAGTTTTATCCTCTTTGTTCTAATATCTTCTGTTTTTTTCATTACATGGAAGAAAAATAATAGATAGAAGAAAGTTATATAGGCAACAAATATTATATAGATTTTGTCGGTCAGACTTTTTATCCTTATATGAATATTAATAATAACTAAATTATTAGAGGTTTGAAATCATGGGACATGCTGTCGGAGACTAGTAAATACGAATCCAAAACATAATTAATCCCATGGCGCAGCCGGATTTGCATGCGTTTAGGAGGACCAAACAACCCACTTCCTAGTGATAATCTTTTCTTAATACATAAATCATGTACAAGTAAACTTAATTAACATATTTACCATCCGTATGGACCGTATCACTCACGCATAGATGTGAATCATTTGATCGTTGGCAATTAAAAAATAACATACATGTGAACATCGGTTTGACTCGTAAATATTCATATATTTCTTGATTTCTTAAATATATACACAAATATGAGGTTATATTGCAAAGGGTAAATTTTTAACAAGCTTTTTTCTAATTTTGAACTCCAAAGTAGGCTTTTATTAAATTCACACTTTAAAGCTTCGTGAAAAGAAAAAAAAAGAAAAAGCCATCAGCCAACTAAGCTACCAACATCATTTGTTTAAAGAAACTTCCATTTAAATTTCTAATGGTAACATCATAGCATACGAAAAGCACCTTTAGTCAATGGGATGCATAATTCTCTCTTGCAAATTAATTTTTGCTTAATGGTTGAATATATTAATATTGTATGTGAGATAGATAATCAATGTATACTTCAAACAAAATGGGAATTAAGGTCTTATTGTATCAAATAAAATATAAGTTACGTAGTGGATAAGGACGAGAGAGAGAAGACTTCCTAGGTGGATATTGCCAGGATAAGGTTGATAAAGACTCTGCCTCAAATGTTAAGTATCTTCATTCTTCACCATATTTAAAATAAAGTTTTTTTCCTTGGTTAAAACGAAAAAAAAAAATTATGAATAGATTCTTTACACATTAATTTCTCATCATTACTAATGCGTTAAACAGTCATTTTACTTGAAGACTTTCATATTTATCCCACTAAACTTTGGAAACTTGAATCTATAAATAATGGTTCAATAGTGTGTAAGCCGCTAAATTAAGGCTAATATTAAGCTATTGCAGTAAACAAAAGAAAGGACCTTGTAAATAACATATTTTAAAACATGTTAGTATATACACTTATATATATATATATATAATAATAATAATAGAGAGATATGGATCAGTGTTCAAACTAATTTATGTTGACATTTTGTAGATTTACAGTTGAAAAATAATTGTAATCAAACTAATTCAACCAGATTTCAATTTTCAATAAAATATATCTTCAGTTTTAAAAAGAGAAAGTCTCTGAATTACTACAATTTGTTGTCTTCTGGTTTTCAAAACATCACAATTTTTTCTTGAACTACAAAAAACGTGTAAGGTGAGTTTTTATAAGTTTACGAAGGACTCCAAAACAATTTAGATGATTTTTGTTTTTATCTTAAATGCCATAGGGATTAGGGAATACGAATTAGGAATTAGGAATTAGGAAGGGTTCTTAAACGTTTAAAATCTTTAAAAAATTAAATGAATGGTCTTCGTTCGATTATTATTTGCCCTACTAGCTAGGATTTATAGTTTTATAAACAAAATAACAGTATTTTGAGAATCTGAGATAAGTGAGATCAGATAATACAACAGTAAATTTCTGGTAAAACAATTTCTCAAGTTGACAAAGAAAAAATCAGAGCGTTTGAATATTTCATAAGAATCAACACGCTAAACTGCACTAACAGCATGAAATCATGAATATTTTAATCCAAAGTCAATAGTGGGAACTGTCGTAGGCACCTTCGTCACCCCACGATCGCTTCCGTCATAGTTTCCAGGCATAATCCAACGGCCATTATTTGTTTTTATTACTACCAAAATAAATATCATAAATCAAATATTACCAAAACAAAAAAAACAAAACCGAGTGATAATTATTTGGTCAACATAATTTGATGGAAACCAAAACCAACACGGAAACTGCTAATTATATATTTTTTATTTTCCACTGAGATATTTTTAAGATTTTAATTAACTTCAAGAACAGTAGAGCTAGAGAAATTCAACTTTACTCTTTACTCCTAAAATAAATGTCTGGAACGATTTATAAATTCTTGTAAACGATTTACCAAAAAATTTCAATTTCGGTCTTCTCCAGAAATCACAATATTCAGATCGATCTTTTTTTTTCCCCCTGAAACTTGTATTTAAACTAAAACCTAACACCACAAAGAGTCTTAAAAAGTATAAAAGAAAGCATCTTTAAACACATCTTTAAACAAAGACCACAGACACAGAGACAAGAAACCAAACCCAGAAGATGAGAAACAAAAGGTTTTTATCATTTCTGTCTTGTTAAGTGTAAACAGTAGTTACAAAAAAGTCAAACCTTTAGGCTTCCTTCTTCCTTTGGCTTTTCCGACGTTTTAAATCAAACATTTCCTCTTTGTCAATTTCTTCATTTGGGCAATCTTCACAATCCAATACTAATCTCTCCTGGTAATAACTGACTTCATCAACCCCTTCTTGTTTCGGATTTGCTTATATGTCTCACTAACTTGTTCGATTATGTTATGTTTGCTTTACTCTAAACCCTAATCCGTTTGGAACCAGTCAATTTTGTTATTAAAAACATAGATCCTAGTGCTCTGTTTGCTCTGAACTGCTACTATGGAAGTAATTTCTTGGTTCATCGGTTATGGTCTTGAGTTTTGCATAGATTTGTTAGATATCAAAGAGGAAGAAATTTTACATGAATTTGGTCAAAGTTACATAATTCTCAGTGGATTTGGATGATAGTCTGTGTTAATTAGTTGCTTTGGAGTATCAACTCACTAAATTTTGGATCATAAAGCTCCAAAATTTGGCTTATATTTATGATGAATAAGTAACAAAGGCTTAATTTTAAGATAAGATCTCTTAGGTTTTACATGATTTAACAGTGAACTTGATGATTTCCTGTGTGTGACTTTTTGGGAACATTCTAATTGCAGCTGAATGGTGGAACAAACTGTGGTTCGAGAACTTATCAAAGCAAGAGTCATGTCATTAGTGAGATCAGCAGAGCCATCCTCGTATAGGAACCCGAAGCTTTACTCGTTGAATGATAGTGGTGACAACAATGGTGTCACTTCTGCTCAGATCTTTGATCAAGATAGGTCCAAGAACACTTGTCTGACTGATGATTCTTACCCAAGCCAAAGTTACGAGAAGTACTTTCTCGTTTCGCCAACTGATGAGTTTGTACAACAGCCTATTGGATCCGGTGCCTCGGTTAGCTCATTTGGCTCTTTGGACTCATTTCCTTATCAGTCAAGACCAGTTCTTGGATGTTCCATGGAATTTCAGTTACCGTTTGAGTCAACCTCTACTTCATCTACAAGGCTTTTGGGAGATTACCAAACGGTTTCTTACAGTCCGGGCATGGATGTTGTGGTGGAGGAGTTTGATAATGAGCAAATGAGATCAAAGATTCAAGAAATTGAAAGAGCGCTTCTTGACGATGAAGATGATAAAATGATTGGAATAGATAATCTGATGGAGATTGACAATGAATGGTCTTACCAAAACGAAAGCGAACAGCATCATGACTCTCCCAAAGAATCATCATCTGCAGATTCCAACTCTCATGCAAGTAGCAAAGAAGTGGTCTCTCAAACCACTCCGAAGCAAATCTTGATATCTTGCGCTCGTGCGCTATCCGAAGGAAAATCAGAAGAAGCTTTGTCAATGGTAAATGAGCTGAGGCAGATTGTTTCGATTCAAGGAGATCCTTCTCAGAGAATCGCAGCTTACATGGTGGAAGGTCTAGCTGCAAGAATGGCTGCTTCAGGGAAATTTCTCTACAGAGCATTGAAATGCAAAGAGCCTCCTTCTGATGAGAGACTCGCAGCTATGCAAGTCCTCTTTGAAGTCTGCCCTTGTTTCAAGTTCGGGTTTTTAGCAGCTAACGGTGCGATAATCGAAGCAATCAGAGGTGAAGAAGAAGTTCACATAATCGATTTCGATATCAACCAAGGGAACCAATACATGACACTGATACAAACTGTTGCTCAACTTCCCGGTAAACGTCCTCGCCTGAGGTTAACGGGAATTGATGACCCTGAATCAGTCCAACGTTCAGTCGGAGGATTAAGAATCATCGGTTTAAGACTCGAGCAACTAGCTGAGGATAATGGAGTATCTCTCAAATTCAAAGCAGTGCCTTCAAAGACTTCAATAGTCTCTCCATCAACACTTGGTTGCAAACTGGGAGAAACCTTAATAGTGAACTTTGCATTCCAACTTCACCACATGCCTGACGAGAGTGTCACAACAGTAAACCAACGAGACGAGCTACTCCACATGGTCAAAAGCTTGAACCCGAAACTTGTCACAGTCGTTGAACAAGACGTGAACACAAACACTTCACCGTTCTTGTCAAGATTCATAGAGGCATACGAGTACTACTCAGCGGTTTTCGAGTCTCTAGACATAACACTTCCAAGAGAAAGCCAAGAGAGGATGAATGTAGAAAGACAGTGTCTTGCTAGAGACATAGTCAACATTGTTGCTTGTGAAGGAGAAGAACGGATCGAGAGATATGAAGTTGCTGGAAAATGGAGAGCAAGGATGATGATGGCTGGATTCAATGCAAGACCAATGAGTTCCAGAGTAACAAACAATATACAGAATATCATAAAGCAACAATATTGCAATAGGTACAAGCTTAAAGAAGAAATGGATGAGCTCCATTTTTGCTGGGAAGATAAAAGCTTAATCGTTGCTTCAGCCTGGAGGTAATGTCAATGAATGACACAGCATAATAATAGTCCTATAATGTTTCATAAACCTCTTTTATGTTTCTTTCTTTTTACTGTAATCTTGGGTTGTTGAAACTGGTTTAAAATCATCACCATGTATTATTATTACCAGAGATGATCACAGGTCATGAAGCTAATCTAACACTTATGAAACATTTGTATTTTTCCTCTCCTATATATATAAAAAAATAAGTAGAGTTTTTGTTCTTAAATCTATTTGTCTATTCCGTTCTGATGGTTGATAAGTTGGATTGAATGTGTGAATTGTTTGTTTACATGTTAAGTATTTCAGGAATTCAATACCAGTTTAGTAATTTCAGAGAATTACAGAAATATACTATAACTTTACATGCTATTATGCTATATAGATTGTGTTTTTGTTAATTTTGGATAAGATAAAGTTACTATTTCTGGATTTAACACAAATCGTAACATTTGGAAATGAGGTGAGCTTAATTGTTATTGGGCCTATTAGTTTAAAAAGTCACAAAGGCATCGTCTTCTTCAATCAATCGTTACTCACTTATCAGTAAAGAAAACTAGAGAAACCTTACATTTTTCAGCAGCATTAATTTTTTTACATCCCAAACTAGAAAACGAAAAGCAATACTCTAATTAAGAAGAGTTAATACGGAATCACTTAACAAATCTCTCAAAAGCTTCAAACTTGCAGGTCTTGCTTTCCACTAACCACATTTTGCTTCTCATCACCTTTCATCATCTCCATCGACTTCACATCACCTTTCATCTCCATCGTCTTCTCATCCTTCTCAGCTTTCTTCTCGCCTTTTTTTCCACAGTAGATGAAATATAGAATCAATTGAAGTGTTCCTAAAGCACATCCAAACCCATTTGGGATCTTCACCACACAAAAAAAAAAACCCAAAATTTAGTAAACAAGTTTTTTTTTTCCCAAAGAGAATGAGAAATTAGAACTTACTGCAACAAAAGGGTCACGACCGATAAGACCATAGATGAACCAGGAAGTACCACAGAGGAATACAAAGAGAGATAAAAAGAATGGCATAAACTCTACACTCTTCGTCTTTATCACCAATCTCTGTTAATCAATCAAAACACAAAAATCAACCTCAGAAAAAAGAGCAAAAACTGATAAAAAAAGACTCGATCTTTGATTTTGCTTACCATGATGGAGAGTGGAGAACCGTACATGATGATAGAGAAAACAGTGGCTGCGATACCACAGAAGAGTTTTCTTGAGTTTCCATGGAGAGCAAAGAGAGAGACGAGAGCTACTGTTGCGAATACGGCCAAAACGCAAGTGAAGATACCAAAGATCTTAGCTTTCTCCTTCCTTGGTGCATAGAAGAGGAAGATCAAGATGTAGACTGTTTCGATTACAGCTCCTGTGCCATTTATTGTGCTCACAAGTGTGTTGTCTTTTGACACAAATGGAAGTCCGTACCTGAGAAAAATCAGAGGAACCCAGAAACAGAGGAGTCAAGAAACAGAGCTATACTCTAATGGAAGATTAAACCAAAAAAAAAACGTGAGATTTAAGAGTTATTTTTACCAAGCGGAGAGGAGACAGTTGAGGAGAGTCATTGGGTAAGGAATACCAGAGAATTGTTCAGTTGATTTGTTCTTGATGACTCTCTTGAATGTTATCCTAATTTCATTCACGAAACAATATGAGTTTTTCTTGGTTAATCAGACGTAAACACATCAAAAAAAGGAAGAAACTTTCAGAAAAAAAACAACAGATTAAGCCAAGAAATTGAGGGAATCAAAAACTATTTCACGAGAAAGGAGAAAGAGATACGTACGAAGGAGCCAAGAAGAGAAAGAGAGCAGTTGCATTTCCTGTAAAAGTAGAGAAACGACAAAAAAACGATAGTTTTCAGAGATATCTCATGGAGGAAGAAGATGATGAAAGAGAGATAGAGAGAGAGATTGAGAAAATAGGTTACCGAAAACGCCGAAGATGGTGTGAGCGATGTTCATCTTTGATCTCTAAAGATTTCTTTCTTTTTTTGTTTTTCTTGATTGTGAGCTGAGAGAAAATGAGGTGAGTGTGTTCTATCGACGAGCGTATTCTTCAGGTATATATCGAGAATCCGCGTGAGCTAAGAACCGCTTCACCGCGAAATATCAATAATTACAAAAAGTTATAATAAATTACTGAAAATTATGTATTCATTTTTTTTAAAACATTTTTTTATGTTATCTATTCCTATTTTGCAGTATAAAGTACAATTTGTAATATTTTCTTCATAATACTTTTTCTAGAAAATTTCTCCCATTTTTTTTGAATTCTAGTATAACAGATCTCTCTCATTATCACCAATTTTTCTTTTTGGAAAACGAAATTTTTAGTATCTGTTAATTGTTTCGTCCTCTTCGAGAAGTGAACCTAACCCTCTGGATCGACGTTCCATTCAGTTAGAGCAAATTGTGACCATTTTTATGCTCTATGAGTTTTTCATTTCTCTTGAGAAATAAACGATTTTGCTAATTGTTTCAATGCTTTTGTTATGGACCTATGGTTTATATGTTTAATGGTTATAAACACCAAAAAGGAAAGTTTCTCTGAACAAGCCAGAGCGTTTTGAGCGTGACGTTTCTACGTGACTCGAGCCTGCATTTTCTGAGGTGCAGTGCTTGGGTTGTTAATATTCTCCCTTTTCAGTCAAGCATCTTATTTAATTTTATTTTGTTTCACATTCGTTTTATGTTTTAAATACGTAGATGGGACATAATATTAAAGGATCTTTCATTGATAAAAGATATAATAAATACTTTTAATGTAAATGTTTTAAAATTTTTATTTGTTTTTTCATAAGGTACTTTAAATGTTTAAAATTGTACGAACATTTCAATAAATTTTCAATTATTCTATAACATTAACCACAGCCATAGGATGCTCTTTGGTAGAGCAATCTCGCTGGAATATTTTCTAGTCACCACTCACCACGTGTACATAGGTTATTCTCGTCCACCCAAACCATCGACTTTAAATTAATCCGAGTAAACACAAACCAAAATTCCATTCGGTTCGATTCTGAGGTTAAGGTTAATGGATCAACGTGTACGTCGGCAGTTGAGTTGATTATGGAATATGACAAAAAATTGTTGTTTTTGTTTATCATAAAATTGGCTCTTCTCGTACATGTTCATTATATATTTTTTCATCAACGGCATTTATCAAATGACAGACTTTATCAAACGCAGATTGTTTTTTTGTCGTTGGCTATACATCAAGATTTGTTGAGATTCTGGTATTTACCTAGAACAAAGTGATCAAATTACACGTAATAGACAAAAACAAAATGTAGCACAGTAAACTATGTCTGACAGATGAATCAGTCTGCAACATGCATGCTTTTATGCTCTTCTCATTTACGAGTGAAAATCTTTAAAATCGTTATCCACAATCTAAAGCGTATAAGCTTATTATATATCTTTGTACACAAAATCGCGGTTGGAACCTTGAGGTTCGGTTCGAGTCACAGGCCAATGATTGAAAGCAAAAAAACAAAAAAAGAGTATTTAAAAAAAAAAAAAAGGTGAAATGATAGCGTCAGGGTACGATTCGTATGACCACACCACATGGACATGGCACAACTCTTCACGAGTCACTCAGCTCTTTCCTTTTCCATTTCCAGAAATATCGATCTCTCATCTAAATTCGTTTTTATTTTAGTATTAATACTCACTGAATCGTCCAATCAATCTTTTAGAACTTATTGTAATTTAGCAAAAAATGGACAGGTAGAATAAACAAATTTATTTAATTATTTTGCAGTGTTCCTTCAATTGTTTCTCCTCACTTCTAAAAATATTTGTTGTTGGTTATTTATTTGGTCACAAATGATTTGTACCATCAAAGTGGTAAAATAACATCATCCGTGTGCCAACACATCAACATATATAAACTACATTTAATAAGAGTTTAAAACATCATATTTTGTATATTCTTTTCATATAAAAGATTTTTTTTTTTAAATAGCCTATATTGATTTACCAATTGCAAGTGATCAAACGAAACTTCTACTACTACCTAACGGATAAACACTAGAGACGATCAATAAATATACACAATCACTCTATGTCGATCTTCATTCTTGATGTAACAATTCAACAGATAAAATTGTTTTTTTATAAATAAATTGAAGCTGGATGAGCTTTCTTGATACGATCGAATCAAACGATAGCGATATATATATATATATATATATATATATGTGTAGAAAACGAGTACTTTACTTACATTCATCGATCGGGGACACATTTATATGAAGAAACTGAATATAAATTCTCAGAATTAAATATTTACTTGCCCTCAAAGGTAGGGGAATTAAATACTTGCTTGCCCTCAAAGGTAGGGCTTTCTTCTCGACCTTTCTATAATTGATTTTCTTTGAAAACTTTGCACCTTCGAATGTAATGGTAATAATGTCTTTACACTCCTCTTACCTACTTTTGGCTTCTAGCTTCTTATGTATTCATGGACTTATAGTAACCACCAAAACTCCAAGGCTTATCGTCATTACAAAGTTACAAGATCATTCAGGAAATATCTTCAAAATTGTTTTTTTTTAATGCATTTAGTAATGCCATTTGCTGCAAGCAATACACAATTGATTAAGCGAAAGCAGAGTAATTAATTATTAGGAAGATGTCAAGTCTTGATGTTTCATAACCATATTATATAGAAAAGTTTGTATATTACCTGAAATAGAAAGGCTATATTTGGTGTGGTGAGCTGTGTGTATACATGGAGGCTTTATATGGATTAACATCAGTGATCATTCCAAGAAATAAGATTTGGCCCTATTCTCATAAAAAAGGCTCATGAATAGAAACATAAAATGATGATTTCCGTATGGAACTGTGTTTCGTGGGATCATATATTGGTTCATTGTCAGTAGATTACTGTAAGCAAAACATTTGTCCTTCTATAGACAACCGTCCCTTTCATCTATCTGGTTGCTTCTGTTCAGCCAAATCAAATGTCGATCAAAAACAACACTGAGTAATGTCTTTTGATCTATACTTGACCGAATTTAGCGGATTTTACTCTGAGGAACCACCAATTTTGTCGTCGTTTCTATAGGATTTTAGTCGAATAAATTTCAATAAAGAGACTCTTGAAGTATGTACAAAAAATTATGTTCACAAAAAACTATGAATCTATTTGAGTACAGATCACACAACTCTACTGTACCATTGACACCGTAAAAACAAGTAATTCTAGTGGAAAGAAACAACTCACGGTAGAGGCATAGGAGGTCTCCAGCTACTGAAATCGACAAGTGCTCTATTCACAAAACTTCCATTGTGCAGCCAAAACGTCTCTGTCGATTGCTGGAAATGTCTCACTTTCCGTTGAAGCTCCCACAGAATCCCTTTAACCGCACTACACAGCGCAGATTCTGGACCGTACACAAACAAACACCTGATTTTCCGACCTCGAGCTACCATTCCTTCTATGTCTCTATCTGAAAAGCATGCCAGGAAAAGATAAGTCGTAAATTTTTTAAAATGTGAGCAAATCTATCAATCTTGTCAAAGAAAAAGTGGTGCTGAGGAAACTTATTATACCTGATATTGAAGCTAAGTAATCAAGAAGCTCTGTGCCTATTCGAGTTGATGGCCATTTGATGGATACTTGGGCATAGTCGATGACATTCTGGAAAGGCAGCTCGGCGTGGTCAGATAAAAGAACCGGGACACACTCCTGAACAAGCAAACACACACAAAAATTACTGCACATAAGACAAGTTATAACGTGAAATTAAAGATTGGGGATAGTGATATGAGAGATCAAACCACAAAGAATGATTCATAAAAGCGAAGTGTCCATGATGATTCCCCGCGAGGAGCAAGGCAGAACTTAGCATTCCTCAGATGTTCAAAATATGTCGTCCTTCCAAACTTTTCAGTTCCGCTAAACTTCAAGTCTGGACATTCTAACTGTTCACAAAACCACTCATGAGAAGCAAGCATGGAAAAGACAACATCGAAGAACATGCTATAACTTAAGCAGATCATAGATGGTCTATGATGAAAAATGTATGAGGGGTCTTTGAAGAAATAACACGAGGCTAACCTTATCTGGATATTGCTTTGAAAGATCTATCAATTTAAGTCTACCAGCCTTCCCTTGCGCCCGACCCAAATAATTAGCTAAAAACTTTCTCTTTGACAAAGGCAAAGGCTGAACATCAGGTTGTCCTTTTTTAGTCATAGCATCATCGACATTTCCTGGTATGATTATATCTTTCCATGTATTAAAGGCAGTTGTGTCTTTCTTGTCAGTCCGATCACCCTGCATCATCCGCAATCATTGAAAGTATTCATTTTTCCTGTAAAATGAACTCTGAGAACCTAGCTCAGTGATTTCATTGAAAAATAGGGACATAAACCATTTAATTTACTTGAAAGAAAAATCTGAAAATTAGAGGTGAAAGATATGGAACATAGAACTTTCACATTGGCCCTTTACTACCAAATATACTTCAAAGTAACGACAAGAAATTCCTCAGCAGAAACCAAGCTAAGTACCTCGGGAGTGAGGATAATAGAGTGGTTGATAAACGTTGACCATGATCTAAACAAGTGAGCTCCAGCACCACTACAATACCATTGCCATAACAATGAAAAGTTCACTGAAACAACTTTAATTTATAGATCAAGTTCGACATAAGTAACTAATTAACAAGAACAACTTGTATACCTCGGAAAAACAAATATATGATCACGACCAGCGGATCTTCGGAAATACGGCATTTGACTCAAGACCTAGTAAATCAGAGAACATGTGAACCCTAGGTATCATCATTGTAATCAACAATTTGAATCAGCGAGTGATGATTTGGTTAACCTTGACATAGGTGTGATTGATCTCCTTGTCATTAAGACCTCCCAACATTCTCACACATTTAACATAAGCTGGCACAAAGAACAGATCCGCTTCATCTTTCTTAATAGTTCTAAATTTGGACTCCAAAAGCAGCTTGTGAATCTTAACCTATCATATCATTACATTCACAAGCAAATCAAAATTCATAAGAATTATATATGTCAACAAAATTCAAACACCAGATACGATCAAGTAGTTCACACTTACTACTACATTGCTAAATCCATAAATCAACTAATTCCAGATTGAATCGTCAATTTTAAAGTAAAATGAAGATGAATCACCTGAGATCCCCATTGGCCTTTCAAGCATGCGGTGGTCTTAACACTACCATCCCTACCGTACAAGAGCTCTTTGAGACCGTCGATCTCATTCTCATCGTAGACGTAGATCTTCAGCGAGAGGTGGGACCCATAACCTCGCTCCGGCCACCGTAAAATCCCGTTATCACTCGTGATTCCGTCAGTACGATGGAGATCAATCGCCGGAGGAACGGAGCACCACTGGTCGAAAAGCCTGGTGACGAAGAAGGTAGAGACGACGAGAAATAGAGCTCCAATCTGGTGCGTTCGGGTGCAGGGAGTGGCGTAGTGACTGTACGCACCGAAGTTTCTAGGCTTACTAGTTAAGCTCGCCATCTCTCACTCACTGTTTCTTCGTTTAAGGCATTTTGTTTTTTTTTTTTTGGGAGAAATTCAGTATTAGATCTTGCAAAGATAACGAGATCATAAAACACGTCGTCTCGTTAGCGAAACGGCATCGTTTCTAAACGGAAATAAGATAAGGCCCATTGCTGTCTAAAAAAAGGAGGCCCATTATGGATTTGAAGAAAATTTCGATAATTATTAATTTGATTTTGCGCTGATACATGTTAAAAAATTTCTAACATAAACAAGCAAATTGACCAAAAAAAGAGTAATAGTAAGAAAAACATAAGGAAAATATTTAAAATATATATATCAAAACTGTCCCAAAACAGAAAAAAAATATACCAAAACTATATTACAAACTATCTTGAAAAAACCAAGTAAAACACTTCATTCTCTCCTCTGCTTTTTAGAAGCAGAAGACAGTGTCAATTTTGTAGATACGTCATTTTGGACAGCTCCAGACTGGTGATGAAATGCAGCCTGCGAAAAAAAATCATTAGTTTTAAAGTTCCAATATACAATTTATATAAACATTATGTCTTACTCTTACTTGCACCCCACGAGTAGCAGAAGGTGTGGGGACGTTTCTGAATCTTATAGAAGAGACTGGTGAGAAGTTTCCAGCTCCAGACTAGTGAAGAGATGCAGCCTAAAAAAAAATCAAAAGTTTTAAAGTTCCATAGAAGAGATATACAATTTGATAAACATTATGTCTTACATGCACCTCATGAGTAGCATAAAGTGTGGGGACGTTTCTGAGTCTTGTAGAAGAGACTGGTGAGAAGTTTCCATCTCCAAAATGGTGAAAAGATGCAGCCTGCAAAAACAATCATAAATTTTAAAGTTTTTCTCATCAAAAAAGTTCGAAAGAAAAGATACATTTTTATAAACATTATGTCTTAGCTGCACATCATGAGTAGGAGAAGGTGTGGGGACGTTTCTGAGTTTAGTAGAAGAGACTGGTGAGAAATTTCCAGCTCCAGACTGGTGAAGAGATGCAACCTGCGAAAAAAATCATAAGTTTTAAAGTTCTTCACAACAAAAAGTTCCAGAGAATGAGATATACAGATTTATAAACATTGTGTCTTACCTGCACCTCATGAGTAGCAGAAGATGTGGCGACGTTTCTGACTCTAGAAGAGACTGGTGAGAAATTTCCAGCTCCACACTGGTGAAAAAATGCAGCATGCGAAAAGAATCATAAGTTTTAAAGTTCTTCTCATCAAAAAAGTTCCAGAGAAGAGATATACAACTTTATAAACATTGTCTTACATGCACCCCATGAGTAGTAGAAGGTGTGGCAACGTTTCTGATTCTGGTGAGAAATTTCTAGCTCCAGACTGGTGAAGAGATGCAGCTTGCAAAATAAATCATAAGTACTAAAGTTTTTCTCATCAAAAATGTTCCACAGAAGAGATATACAGCTTTATAAACATTGTGTCTTACCTGCACCCCATTAGTAGCAGAAGGTGTGGGACGTTTCTGAGTCTGATAGAAGAGCCTGGTGAAAAAATTCCAGCTCCAGACTGGACTTTATTTCAGAGAGAATTTAATTTTGGAAGAGAGCAAAAATATATCAATACTATACCAAAACGGAAAAAAATGTACCAAAACTGTATTACAAAACTCTGTTTATAAAAAATACTAAGGAAACACTTTTCATTCTCTCCTCTACTTTTTCGAAGGATGGAGTGGGAGCAGTGTCATTTCGGTAGATACAGGATCATGGTCAATTTGCTTAGTAGGTGGGACATATCCAGCATCAAGGCCAATATTGCGATTGGGTTGAGATTCAACAAAGCTAGGAGGATCAACCTCTGAAGAACTTTATTTTACCTGCTCTGGTGGGTTTTGGATAGTTCCACTTGAACTAAACTCTACTGAAAATAAACCAGTATGCGAATGATAACAAATAGTTTTAATAACTGGGAATTAAGTCAAAACTAATGTAAAATGGCCGGTTTTGGAGCGCTCCACATGAAATAGACGTATCAAAAATGGATTACTCTGCAAAGAATCACAAATTGTATTAAAATTGACAATTTTCTCAAAAGTAAATGTGGTTTTGAATATAATTTTTTAAATATTGTTTAAGATAAATATATAACTTAGTAAAAAAGAATATAAATCTATCCTTTCATGGATTTCTTCAATCAGTTAACAAAACAAATCTACGAAATACAAAAGACAATTTTATCATTTCCTAAACCCTTGAACAAATTAAAATGTGTCCTTTTCATTTGTATCTCCCTCTTGCATGTTGGCTTGTGTTTGATTCTATTAAAATCACATAAATTATATATATAATACTACAATGTTTAAATTATAATTTTGATGATTTCAGATTAGCAATTATGTTTGGACTCTGAAACCACACAATCACCAAAAGAGTGAATATAAATATAGTAGTGTATATTAACATCACACGGAAGAATTAGGTAGACAAATAAATAAAAGGGTTTAAATTTTTGCATGGATGCTATTGAGAAGAAGGAGGAGATGGTTCTGCTTCAACAACAGTTTTGCCTTTCTCTCTAAGTTTAGCAATGGCAGCTTTCATTTCCTCTTTTCGCTTTTTGCTTGCCAATACCTTGGCCTGAACTCCTGTCACAGTCGGATCTTTCTTCTCCTTCGGTGGTGGTGGAGGCGGCCGTCTTGATGCAGCCATTGCCTCCTCCTTACCGGTCAGAGCGTTCCAACTCCATAGCGCACCGCCTAGCCCCACCACAATTGTCCTGCATTGAGATTCCATGTTTAATTTTGTTTAGGAATCTTACAACAACGATCATATTCAAAGAAACCAAACCAGGAGTCGAACAGGTTTGACCAGGTTTGCAGTTTTTTTTTTTTTTTTTTTGTTTCCAAAATGATTAAATATAAATAATTTAAAAGATAACAAATATTTACGTTTGATAAATGGGTAAGAAAAATCAAACAACCACTACTAATTAATGAAGAGACATAAATTCAAAAACAATTTCGACATTACGTCTTCAACTACGTCCAAATGAAACAAAATATATATACGAGAACATTTCTAATTCAAAATGAGAATTAATAAATATTTCTTAGAAAACCTTGTTAACCAACCAAGTCTATTTTTAGCCGGTTTTAAGAAGAGTGTTTTGGGATGATGACAATGTGGTTGTGGATTAAACCCGGACCGGACAGACTTTTTTTTTTTTTAATAATCACTGAAGAAAAGCTTTAAGAAATCTAACTAGTGTATAAGAATTATGATTCACTCTATTTTATCATCAATTTGTTTTGATATAGAAACAAGCTTAAACATTCATAGACCTTGAATAAATTTCTCCAACATATATCTATTTGATTACCTGCGATTAATTGGTGGAACTTCAAGAACGACGGGAGGAGCCTGCGGCAGTGACCGCGGCGATGGAGAGGAGAGTTTGGCGGCGTGAGCAGCCGGTGAGAGAGAATTGAGTGAATGTGCCATTGTTAATCCAAAAATAATGTAAAAAAAGCAAGTGATGTAACAAAAATTGGTAAACACTAATAGAAGATAGAATGGGATAGCGTTGTTACATTTCAATTTATATCTGCTTGCTCATTGGTTGGATTTGGATAAGACATCAATGTAGATTTTTGTTTGTCTACCAAGAAAAGAATCTAAAACGCTCCGTTTCCTTTAAAATGAGAACAACCCTGTTAGGTTCCAAAAACGCAACGTATTGTTGTTATTCTTTTTTGGTTTGCGTTTAATTTCTTACTATCTTTTATTTTTAAAAAAATTAAGATTTGAAACTTAGTATGAATTAAAAAAAAACATGGCAATAATAAGCTCCCGTAGCTGTATTCAATCCAAACTATTTCAAATGCTTACAAGATAAAAGTAGACTTTTTGAAAAAAAAAAAGTAAGTATGAGTGTTTTGATCTACCTGATCATCACAAACTTTTAACTAACAATAAAATAACAGAAGGAAATTATCTCAAACAGTTATAGAACCTATCTGTTCACACAAACACGTATTAAAAACTTAGCATTAAAGAAAGATAAAGCAATCCAAATCAATCAAAGGATTGCCAACATCTTCAAATATTGGAACCACTGATTCCTTGTGGTTTGCGATTACTTCTCTGATAATTGTTTCGTCGATCTTAGAACCTATACGATGAATCCGAGTCTCTGATAATCTGTTGCTCTTATGACAAGTCTTTGGACCATACAGATCTAAACTATCTTTCCTTACACAAGAAGAGACTGAATTTTCTTGAAATCTCCGGCTTGGAGATGGTGATTTCAAGAAATTGCCCTCATGTCTTCTGCTTGGAGATGGAGATTTCAAGAACTTTCCCTTGGTTAGAGAATTTGATGAAGACATGATAACTCTTTCTTGATCTTGACGAAAGCTCTTTTGTCGTGTCAATGCACGATGGTTTGGCGATGGCTCTCGGCTTCTCTTAGAACCATTAATGGTTTCTCTTTTCAGATTTTCACTTGCTCTGTTTGGTGTTGTTGAATACCTGTTTGGTATAACTGGGGAATCAAACCGGCTAGGATATCCCAGTTTTGTTGTTTTCGTGGAAAGAGAAGATTCTCGTAAGGAATTGATCCGAGCAACATGTGAGTTCTCTTGGTAACAAGCACGCAAGAAGTCGTTGGAGAAAGATCGGTCTTTCGGAACCGAGACTGATGAGGCAGTTGAAAGTGACGACCTTGATGAGCTGAGAGAAGAGTTGCTTGTGGTTGAAGGTTTGATTGGAGAGAAAGATGCATGCTTTACAGGAGGAGAAGGAGGAGGGAGTTTATCTGGGATATGGATAAACTTATCCGGGACAGGGATAGGGATAACCCGGTTCTTGTCGGGAAGAAGAAGCGGAGAAACTCGATTTGGACAACGGGACATGAACAGCTTCTCTGGGACATAACAATACTTCTCTTGAGGTTCTTCAACTTGTTTGAAATCTTTTGTCTTTGGAGAGCATTTACTGATGCAACAACCCATTTCTTAGAGTGAGTTTATTTCAAAACAATTTGAAAAAATCTGCTGGAGAAAAGGTTATTATTAAATGTAATGGTTTAAACAGGATATGAAGATGTATATATTGTATATAATGTGTGTATGGACTTTTAACTAGGCGTGATATAAAAAAATGGATTAAGGAAGAAAAAAGTGGCAGAGAGAAAAAGTGAGGTAGTTTTCGAATTTTCGTTGGCGGGGGTAAAGTATGAAGCCGTTAGTGTCACTATTGATGGTCAAATTACTTGACTCAAGTATAAAGCCCAATAAAAGTTGGATTAATTTTGGAGGCCCATACCCATTTATGTTGGTCCATAAACCAATACAACTTTACACAATTTCAAACATATGTATCAAACATACTTATCCCTTAAATGCGTCAAACATCTGTCTATATGCAAAAACTTTTAAGCCTAAATATGGATATGGATGTTATAAAAAATGTCCTTAATACCCATCGTTAATGGTATCAAGTTCTTTTATTGACACGACGCTAATTTAGTATCTTCTAGTTACAAATCAGATGCATGCAAAAATGAATGATGTTGATATAAAATAAATGCATAATCCCAGTCTCTAATCAACTACTAGAAGACATGTTACATATTAGGATTTTACTTTAACTGCTCTAACAGATTCGTTGACTGGGGAATAAAAAGATCTAATACACTTTTGAAACTCGGGGATGTAATTTAGTGACTTGCTCTTTATGAGTTATGACAGGATTAACAGATCTTTCTTTTTATTTTAATTGTAAATGATTTATATCATAAAATCTTTTTATCCTTTTTTTTTCCGAACAAACCAATTTGACCTGTTTTAAGAAGGAATACTTGAATATGCTTTCATGTCCAATCACAAAATCGGAGATTCATAGGCGACCAGCACCGACGGAACTGGACTTCTGCCACGTCATTAGCGACGACCACCTTTCTTCTTTGGACTTTTGGTAGGCCCAAGCGTCTCCTAATTAGGAATCATACGAAGGTTTTTTTTTGGGTTCTTTTTCTCAATAGTTCGTTCTTAAATTATTGTATTATTTATTTTCTATAAAACTTATATTTTTTTTTTGTTAATTGATTCAGTATTATTTTTGTTAATTACCAGGTTTCATCTTTTTGTTTTTTTTTTCCTTGTCATAGATAGTACTTTTTAATTGACGCATATAGTATGCAACTTCATGGTATAGTACACTGTACTACTGCATTTTAAAGTGTCTAATTAAGTTGTAGGGACGTTTTGTTGACAAAAAGACATTTGTGGTGGCGTTATTTGATATATTTGTCTGTTTTGGAAAAGAAAAAGGGGAATTATGTATTAGGATGCAAATTGTAAAACTTGTTTTTTTTTATATTGGATACTATAAAACAGAATTTCAACATTCAATAATTAAAATTCAAAACATAAGCCGAGCAAACACATTCGCAAGTCCACATATAAGACAAGTTTTGGTCCTTATTATATATCTTGCAATAAAATCATTTCCATGTTAACTCCCAAATGTGCCCCTTAACTTTTTCATATTTACTTTAATTACTCTTGTTGATTATTCTCCAGTTAATTCTCTCCGTGCATCCAGTGGCGGAATGAGAAAAAAATTTCATGGAGATCAAAATATAAAATTTTAATTTTATGGGGATCAATATGTTAATTTAGCTAAAATTAATATAGTTTTATAACAAAAATACACTAAACCTAAAAACTTGATGGGTGTCATTTGCCACCCCTAATCACTATCTCCCTCCGCCACTGCGTGTGCATCTGTTATCTATTTTCCAGTTTATTTTCTCTCTATTATTTTTTCTTTCTTATACTTATCATTATCACAAAACTTCTTAATTTCGAGACAGCACGTTTGCATATTATATTCTATACTATGATCATAACAAAAACAAAAATATATAATCACTTATCAAAACAGAGTATACATTTTTTTTACTAAACAGAAACATAATTAACATTAGTACCACAACTAATATTAATACATAATTCATTAACTATCTCCCTTTCTTGAAGACTGAACAAAAAAAAAACGCAACTGAAAACAGAGGAGAAGGAGCAACCATAAAAGATCATGACGGCTAAACTTATATCTTCAACCCCATGAAAAAGACCGATCAGTGGCGAGTGGGATACACGCGCTTTTCGTCACGGCTGCCGTCGCCGTCACCGTCACATGATGGCTCAGAACAGTGTTTACCACCGGAGGAGTGACGACAGATCAAAGAGAAAATGGCTTTGACGGCTTTAGTCTTCACCAACTCTCTCTCCTTGGGGAACACACTCCCTTCTTTCTTCTTGAACGTCTTCAACTCCACTGAGTTCATCTTCTTTTTTTTTTTTCAGACTATGGAGATTTGTAAGAATGTCTGTGTTTGAGTGTTTGTAATTTTTTCAGAGATGCAATATGTGTGGGGTTTATATAAGAGAAGAGACTGTCTCCAACTAACTATAGCTAAAATACTTGTGCTATAAGTTGCTCATCATGTGTTCACACGTGTCAGCCTCTAATTTGATGTTTAGACGAATTTTATCAACAACTTCTACTTATTTTGGTAGCTTCCAAATTGAAAAATCAAAGTGAACCTTACAGCAATTTTTCATAACATTTATTTTGATATCTATTAAATTAAATCTATGTGGACTCGTACCTAATTTAATTAATCATCGCTACTCCAAATGAAACAAAATTATTATTATACGAAAGTTCCATGTATCCCCAACAATTAATAATTAATTGTCTTTTTATTAATGTATTTCGCATATTATTGAAAGGCAAGAACTTAGGAACTAAGGTTCACTCTACCATCGGTACAAGGGTCTGGGATGACAACATTATTTGTAAGTTGAAACTTGATACACAAGTTTATATTTTTGCTCATGACTCTTATTTAATTAATTGTTTGTTTAATGAACAATAAGTGAAGTTCGAAAACAACACGAAAAGTTCATTGTTTAAGTGAAGAAAAAATGAAGTATAAAAACGTCCACCTACCGTGACTAGACTTCTCTATCAGCTTACCTTCAGGATTTAATGTTCTTTTGGCATTTAAACTCAATCCAAAATGTTTTAATGGCTTCTGATACAAATTCATGACTAGATTAATAAACGGTACAATATTTTCAAATTCTTTTTGACGTTGACTATTGACCAAAAAGTTATTTATTTGATTTGTTTTCTATAGCTCTATTGACCAAAAAGATCATTATAAACAGATATGTAGTAAGTATAGTTTAGAAGTAGAATCTCAATCAATAGATGAGGCCTTGTGGAAAATAAGGGTGTATAAGTAGATTATTGGTTATATTGTTCAATGAATCTAAAGATTCTAAACAATGTGGCCAAACAATATCATCTTTTATGCAATTCATGTCAGGAAAGTTAAAAGCAAGCATCCCCTTCTATCATCCATATGCATTTGCTATATTAGTTTTTATTTTTCCTTTTTCTTAGATTTGCTTTGTTGGTCTTTTTACTATAAAGCTTTTCTTCCTGGCTTTATTTTTTTACGCTCAGTCCAAACCATATACTGTATATGGTATTACCAATAGGATTTAGGAACATTACAGAGTTAATCCAAATTCATTTTGTTGTGTTGATTTATATGTAATTTTATATGATACAATATACATAAATAGATAGATAGAGTTAGTGAGATCTTGTTGTCAAACATGCTTGTAAGGATGCGAGTGTGAACGTTGACGGGAATATTACTCAATAAAGTAATTATAACTAACGGAGGATGTGATTATTTTTTGATAAAGCCATAAAGAATTAGGAAGATGTATCTGTGAACCAGCTGTAAAGTTAAACACATGACTTTCTTTCAATGTCAAGACTAAAGAACAAATGTGGAAAATATTGGCTTGCTCCAAATAATTGATTTTGTCTATAGATCTGAAAAACTGTATGAAACTATTTTAGTGTCAATGTTAAAGATCAAACTCCTTATCAAAAAAAAAAAAAAAGGGGAAAATGTTATAGATCTCCTGGTTTAAGTCTGGTTCAGTTTACTAACATTTGCTACTGTCTCAGTTTGGTTAATTACTTAACTCTGTTTATAATTTAGTAAGAAACTTTAACAAGAAAAAGAGAAGGACTCACTGTTTCCTAAAATAGACTTGACATATATAGATCGCGGGCCTAAATGTTTCCTAAAGGCCTGTACATTTCTTATGCTCTTTGTTTGATATTATTGAGGTAAGGTAAATAAATTATTAAAAAATTCATTATTTTCTTTTAACAAATGTAAAAGCTTCTTCTTCTTCTTTTTTCTTTTTTTTTTTCTGGGTCACTGAGGTAAACAAAGGGCTTGATTACAACAACAAAAAATGAACGCACAACTGGAGGGAAGTTTCCAAATAAAATAAAAAAATATAAGATTAGAATTTTTTATTTTACAGCAAACATCTAAGATATAAGTATCCGTTTTCTCGGATGATGTGTTTACGTATACTGTGTATGATATGATAACTTCGGCGCACGATACCCTTAATCATTTGATTATTTATGAATTGCTCTAAATGATATCAAAAGATTTCAACAAATAAAAAATCATTCACACGCACATATGTCTCAAAAATCAATAATTATGTGAATATCCGTCTCACGCACGGATAGTACAACGAAAGCCGCCCTTACATGCTTCCATAATTTCACACACAAAACAAGTCTGGTCAAAACACTTCGTACTGCTCACAACTAACTAATTAGGTTTCATGACAAAACCTAATTAATTATACCCCCACCAAACTATCATAAATCACGATTATCTGAGACAGCACTGTGGCATATATATTGAATTAGAATATTAATTAGAAACTATTAATATGATTACAAAATACAATTATACGCTAAACAAAAAGAGTATTTTAATTAAGACTAATACCACAAACACAATTTGGATTTTTATAATGGAGGATATCACAACCATTCGTCACCCTACTGAACAGTAGAAACATTTAATTATTTTTTCAGAAAAAAACATGATTATCAAGAGCTTACACGAGGAGAACACAAGCATTTAAATATATAAAACAGCAATATTAATAATGAAAAAAACCCCAGAAACTATCACAACGGCGCACATATCTTCAACCCCAAGAAAAAGGACCGATCAACGATGAGTTGGGTACACTCGCCCTCCGTAACTGTTGCCGTCGCCGTCCCCGGTAGAGTCAGAGTTCCGGCTAAAACCAGAGGGAGTGAGGGCAGAGATAATGACTTTTGCGGCCATATTGATCACCGGCTTCCTCTTAACGGGAATCACACTCGCTACTTCTTTCTTCACTTCTTTCTTCGATGTAGAATTAGAACTTCCTTTGGAACTCATCTTTAGCCTGTAGAGGTATGTATGTGTTTGTGGTTGTGTTTGTGATTATATGTCTTTGCTTTGCTTGTTGTGAATTGTGAATCTATGTACAATGTGCGGTTGGTTTATATAGAAAAGAGGTGGCCTTAAGTGAGCATTATTAAAAATTAAACTTATGCTATAAGTTACTCCATTTCCTGATCTCCACACAACGTGTCAGCCAACCATTTGATGTAAAGAGGAAATTTAATTACAACCTTCTACTTATCTTACAAGCTTAGATAGAAAATAAAAACAAAATAAAAACTTACGGGAAATTTACATAATTTCATAACATTGGGATATTTCTGGGATATACAATGTGGATATATAAATGCCTTAAAAAATAAAATAACATAATAGTAGAAATTTCCATGCAACGCCGAAATTTCCATGCAACGCCTTGGGAACTAAGGACCAGTCTACCGTTGGTACAAGACACCGGCCGGAAGACAACATTCGACGCATATGTTAATAATATAGCATTTGTTATTCACGCCTCTAATCTAAAGAACAACAAATAATTAAAAGTCATGTTTATTATTTTATACCCTTTTTATCTTTACACAACATCTACAATAAAGTCAAGTTAATTAATTATATAAAAAAATCTTTATAATTTACTCTTATTATTCTATATTTTTGCTAATGATATGATAGTGAGTGATTTCTTAGTACTAATACAAGTTATTCTTATTATATTAATCATTGCATTTGAAATTAATAATATCTTACTGCAGTTTCTTTCTTCGATTAAATTTATAGTTCAGTAATGATAAAAAATATATTCTATTTAAAGCCTGAAAAATATTAATAGTATTGTCTTTCAATCATAAAGTTTCCATTTTTTTTTTCTTTTAAACGTCCAAAATATTTCTACTGATTAACATTTACAAGGAAGAGTGAGAGATGTGACCTAGTTGAAAATAATTGTGTAGAGACATAACTACATATGTAGGTTCTTCAGATTCGATTTTGTACTAGACAATATCCTTTTTTTATGTAATCGTGTCGGGATAATTAAAGTAAAGCCTCTTTTCTACATTTGTTTCCTATATTTGTTCTTCGTTCTTTCTGTCCATTTTAAAGATTTTTTGTGTTCAGACTATATTATAAGCCATACTATGTTAATGTCAAATATTATTTTCATTTATATCTGTGAAATTTTCCATTTAAAAATGTAAAAACAAATGTGAATTTGTCGGTATAAATTAATAATGGAAAATTCACTAGGTATTATATGAGCGTGTCTTTAGTACATTTCCATCTATAAAAGTCTTGGGGCGGCGGACCTGAATCCTTGGGTTATACTGTCATAGTCGTTGATTGGAAATTCGTCAATTACTTTAGATAAAATGATTAAAGTTAATTGAATAGACGGCAAGAACATGCAATGTAAAAGAGTTTAGAAAATGAAATACATGCATGCGGTATGCGTCGAAATGATAAAGAAATTTACCTTCTCTTTTTAAAATGCTAACTCGTAATTTTCTTAATATGCTTGTAGTTATAGTTATAGATATCATTCCCAAACTTAGACATAATGAACTACTAAAGAAAACCACCATTTTACTTTTCTGATCTAAAATCCGAGAACTGATTACAATTTACTAATATGAGTACAAAATTCGAAGCTAAAGGAGAACCCTTGAAATCAGTCTTTTTTAAAAATTGAAATTAACACTAACAATCAAGATAAAGTATTGAATATCTAACCCGTTCTGAGATTGTAGTGTTACAAAAAATTTGTGGCTTTTACTGAGGATTTAATAAAAAAAAAAAAAAAAGGTATAAAACCAAAACTAACTAAAAAAAAAAAATCAAACTCACCACTAGAAGCAAATAAATACCACATCTATAGTTCTAACCAATGGCCAACTTACCGGACTAAATGTCTGCCTTATAAGAAATTTCATAGCATATATAATTAATAATATATCTTAAAAGTTATGTCAATTGAGAATTTGGAAAAACTTGAAATCAATCATAAAATTTCGCAAATCCATGAATCATACTCGTAGCTGAAAAAAGAAAGAAAGAAAGATTGCTAGTAATCTGTTGATGTGACTATATATCATATGAAACGGGGAGCATATATATCTTGCAAGAGATTGATTGATGTGGACCATTCTCCCACATTGCCTCAATTTTTATACATTGTAATCAGAGGAGGATTTATATTATTATTATTTTTATAACGTTTAACTAGGATTTATATTATTTTACAGATGACTTGAAAGTGTTATTAAAAATATATTTTTGAAAAGACTTTTTCAATAAAGAAGAGCATCTACCGATCTATTCTATCGCCAATTACTCCATCACCTTTGTGGTTATACGTAGTCCTCGGTAAAATGAAAGGTAGATATAGTTTCTTTTCCCGTTAAACTCATTTTACAAATATTAATGTTGCTTTTGAATCATTCTGAAAAATAAATCATGGTGATATATATTATTTACGGTAAATGAGAAATTGAGAGGAAGTGCACAAAAAGTAGACAGATATATATGTCTTTTACTAACAAAAAAAAGTAGACATATGTAGTAATAATTAAAATGCAAACCATATCGACCATGCATATGTACCCGTAAACTATATAAGAAAGATTATTATGCTATTAAATAAGATTATCAACCTATAAGAGGAAGCTTCCTGGTCTCACTTGAATTTGTTTTTTTTTTACAAAAAGATATTCACATTACCCACTTGAAATTGTTTTCTTTTAGATTTATGTCGCATAAAATTTGTATCACAACCATCAACAATATTTCGCCGAACTAGCCGGCTTTCAATAAAATTATTTACATAATTATAATTATTGATAAAGGAAGTTTGTTTTTGTCACATGACAAAAGGACTATATGAATAAAAAATGTCGTAATATAGAATTACCACCATTCGTCATTCATATTGAAAATACCACGAAACTTGCCAATGTGAAAAGGTGGGCTCTTGTGGTTGATAGACTAAGGATTCTTCAATAATTATGTAGTATTTACCTAGCTAGCTCTCTCCCACTCAGGCTTCCAACCACATGACACAACTGGACCGCTGGTTTCTGATAAACCGTACGAGTGACTGACGTTGAAACCAAGCGACTCTGCTTGGGAGATTACGGCTGCTGGAGGTTGAGCTCCGGAGGTCATAAACTATACTAAACTATACCTTAAGTCTTAGGCTGATACATATTTTATCAAAAAGATTTGTTTTTGTAATTTTACCGTCATATATACTCTAGAAATTTCAAAAATGAACATATTGAATCCCAAACGCTAACTCAACTCATCAAAGTATGAACCCAATTTAGGTTTAATTGTACATCCTAATAACAGACAAAAAAACAACTCTAAACCGTGGTTTATAATTTTTTATTGGCACACGTACGTTACGGAGTTGGTTAAATTTTAAAGAGGGAAAAAAATCAGTTCGCAGAGGTCCAAGTGATCGAATTAAACCAAGTCTACTGGGCCTTATTATAGATTTTAAAGGTCCGTTCCTTTGGGGAACGACATCGTTTTGTTTTAGTTTATTCCAGAGCAGAGAACTGTGTGAACAGAGGAGCTAGATGATACGCAGAAGACGAGTGAGATCAGCAAAAATCTTGGTCATTGACGAAGAAGAAAAAACTCACGAGGCTAACTAAATATTTCATGCACCTGTACTCTGAAATCGGTTAGAATCAGACTCTGTTTGGAATGGTTCTTCATATAGTATTTTGAAAGGGCGTTGATAAGCTCATTCTTCCATTTCTCTAAGCTCATCATTGTATTACTATTACCAACTCCAGAGAGCCCAAAATTGATCTGCAAATCACAAAACACACCTTAATACAGAAGAGAGACCAGCTTCACTCATCAAGACAGAGCAAGGACAAGAGCTAAAAGGAACTACACTTGTAATATAATGAGGTAGACTGATATCAGTTCCTCTTTGCAAATCTTATAACAATAATAACAAAGCAAACTAATTCCTTCTTAAGGGTACAATAACACATCACAAAAGATAAGTCTTTAGTTACTTTATGAAAGTTTCTTCATATTATCAATAACTCAAGCGGAATCTTTAAGGCAATGACTTAGCCATTTGTCTAAGAAGAAACTTTTGAATCTTTCCAGTAGAAGTCTTTGGAAGCTCCTCCTGAAATATCACTTTCCTTGGTACCATATACTTAGGTAACTTCGTCTTACAAAACTCCCTTATTTCCCTCTCAGTCACCAACCCATCACCATTGTTATCATACTTCAAGCTCACGAAAGCACACGGCGTCTCTCCCCACATCTTATCCGGTTTAGCTACCACCGCAGCTTCCTTCACCACCGGATTTGTATACAAAACCGACTCAACCTCCGCACTACTTATGTTCTCTCCTCCGCATATGATCACATCCTTTGACCTATCTTTAACTTCCAAGTAACCGTCTTTATGTATAACCCCAACGTCTCCTGTATAGAACCATCCGTCTTCTCTCATACACGCGGCGGTTCCTTCTGGGTCTTTGTAGTAACCTAGCATAACTGAGCCACCTTTGAAAACGATCTCTCCAACTGAAACTCCGTCGTGTGCCACGCTCTTCCCGGTTCTCGGGTCTCTAACATCGACTTCTGCGAATCCGATTGTTCTTACTCCTTGTCTTGATTTCATTGTAGCTCTCTCTAATGGATCAAGATTATCCCATTCAGGCTTCCAAGCACATGATACAACCGGTCCTCCTGTTTCCGTTAAACCGTATCCATGACCGACATTGAAACCGAGGGATTCTGCTCGGGAGATGATAGCTGCCGGAGGTGGAGCTCCGGCGGTCATAACCTGATTTGAAAAATTATATTTCATAAACACAAAACAGAGTTGATTCAAAAGTTCTCCAAAATGAATTGTAAGAAAATGTCTTAATAAACCAAACCGGTTTTATCTATTTAATACCTGAACCGGTTTCCTTAACAGTTTACGTGAGGGGTAGTTGGTTAGCATGTTGAGAACCATCGGTGTAGCACACATATGAGTCACGTGATGCTTATCGATCAAGTCATAAATAGTTGGCGCATCGACTCTACGCGTGCAGACGTTAGTGGCTCCAACCGCCGCGGTGCCCCAAGTGTAACCCCAACCGTTGGCGTGGAACATCGGTAGAGTCCATAAGTAAACTGGCCTGTTCGGGAAAGACCAGTCAAGCAATGAGCTAAGAGTAAGCATGAAAATAGCTCTGTGGCTAAGCACAACTCCTTTGGGAGACGACGTCGTTCCAGAAGTGTAGTTGAGAACCATTGGTTGCCATTCTGTTTGAGGACGAATCCAGTTGAATCTTGAATCTCCTCTCTCCATGATTCCTTCGTACGTGTCCAGAAAATCTGATGCGGCTGAAACGGACGAAGAGTTATCTTCTTGGTCGTCGTCAAGGAGGACGACGTGAGGTTTCTTGTATTGTCCCAAGAACGAGATTGCTTCGAGGACTAAGGAGATAGAATTGGGGTCGACGAAAACGAGCTTGGATTCGCTGTGACGTAGGAGGACGGAGAGTGCGTGTGCATCTAAGCGAGGGTTGATGTTGTTTAAGATGGCTCCGGACATTGGGACGGCGAACTGAAGCTCGTAAACGGAAGGAACGTTAGGGCCTACGACGGAGACGACTTGGCCTCGGTTAATGCCTACAGAGGAGGAAGTGAGAGCTGAGGCGATGCGGAGACAGCGGTTATGGGTTTCGGACCAAGTGTGGATGGTGTTTGTGGTGTGGAGGATGGACGGACAGTCGCCGTAGACGGAGGCGGCTCGGTCTAAGAAGCCGAGGACAGTGAGAGGCGTTGAGTTAGAAGGGTGTGGAAGTAAGAGTTCCATAGTTTCGTGTTTTTGTTATGTCTTGTTTTGGTAATGAGGTTTGTGATAAGACTCGATATGGGTTTGTATTTATAAAATCTTGAAAAAGGTTTGACCGTCTTGGGAGTTTAATAGAGGGATAGTTTGTGTCTTTTTATCTTTTCTTTTGGTAACTATAATTGATTACATATGGCCCACGAAATCAGCTTAATGAAATGAAATAAACAAATCTTCTTTAGTATCTTACCTTATAAAAGTACTAAATTGGGTTAGTAAAATAAGAAACTTCTCTCTGTATTCCTTTTTGGAAAAGTGTATTGGCGAGTCTATTAAAAAAAATGGAGATGGGCATTGAATGAAGTGAAGTCAGAGGTTACCAACTGACAAAATTTGGACCCAACGAGCTCATATTTAATGCTTCCAAGCTTGTGGACAAGTCAAAGTAGTTAGCAAATGATAACATATGTAGAATTAGAATCTATGTTTATATAAAGTTAAGACTTAAGAGTTAAGACGATAGTTATGCATGCATGTACTTCAGAGTTCAGACCATGCAGAATGTTTTTGCTACATGTCCAGTCTAAAAGACAATTGCGGATCAAACAAACGTTTCAGATTAGCATTCTTTTTGTTTTTTTGAAGAATAGTGGTCATATATCTTGAGCCACCAAATTTGTTGTTCAAAAGATATTTTACAATTTAATACATTTTATAAATCTAGTCTTATTTGAGATTTTTTTGGGATAAAATTTGGATTTAATACATTTTATAAAGAGAAGTCTTATTTGAGATTTTGAATAATACATACGAAAGGTCCCAATTTTTATTTTTTTTAATGAGGCGGTGTGATTCTTATGTGGTATTAGTTAGTACTATTTGCACATTTGGTACTAAGTGGAGCACCTTAAAACTATTTAAAAGAAGAAAAGTTATTTGAAAACCTTAAAACCCAAAAAGAACTATTTTGAAAACCATGTTCGTTTAGCTTACGATAGATACGTTGGCATTGATTTCTACTGTCAACGTCAACACGATGTTAGCTTTGCGTACGGTTGTGAGTACTCGGTTGTCAGGATTGGTCGCTACCGTTGAGCTACTTGTCCTTTGTGACATTTATAATTTAACAACTGAGTATTGAATTTTTTTTCTCCAAAACTAAATATAGAAATGATGAGATGAGTCAGATGACGAACTCAAACACTGGTTTCGTTTTTTTTATCACTAAGAATTTTAAAACAATTATTCCAAATTAGTTAACCATTGGTATAGTTTTATATATATCTATATACTAAAAAGCATCTAAAATATCTTTATCAACCATATTTATTTTGATAATTTTATCATTTTACGGTAACTTTGAACTCCCAGATTACAAGATGAATAAAACGTCAAACCCTTTCCCACAAAAAAAAGAAAGAAAAAAGAATAACACATGTCAAACCCAAACTCTAGCTTAGAATACGAAACAAACAATTTAGGCTTCACTCTAAACTCTTTAAATCATAATCCACCGGAAACACAAGATTATGTTTAATAAGTTGTTTGATGAACATAAATTCGCTATCTAAAAAAATATATTATATATGCAAAGACACAAATTGTCAATTGTAAGGATTCCCCTGAGTATAGACTAAACATCAAATATGAAGGAAACAATTAAAAATGACAACATAGAAATGCAAATAAGTTGATGAATTACGCGTTATGAAACTTTTTGTAAATCAGAGATCGAAAAAGGGTAAGAGTAATACATTCTAGGTACATATTGAAACTGTTTAGACTTTGAAGTTTTGATATATTCATTTGAATAGAGAAGTGACACGTCATACACACTCTTTGCCAGCCAAATAAAAAAGAGAGAATATTAAATATCAACAAGTGTGTCTATATCATCATTGTCTACAGTTGAGTGATTAATGTGACACTGTACACAAAAACTTTTAAACCCATGAGAGACAAACATTGGCGGTGGATGGTGAGATGATTTAATATGGATAAATTCAGGTAGTTTAGAAGTTATATCCATATTTAATGAATTTCTGCAATACCCAACATATACGAATTCATTGATTGCATATGAAGATTTTGGTCCCAAGTCTTGAATAAATACTTGTTCACCCCACATGGTCTAGTTTCAGCTAAAAAGGTATCATATGTCATGTCCGAAAAATAAATGCCTATGCTTCTCAAGTTCTGTAGTACCATGCACATATGCGTTTAGATCCTTAAATTTTAATATTTCATGGAACCAAGAAAAAACCAATTCCTGTCGGTTTAACTTTTCCGGTTTAAATTTTCCGGTCTAACAAGATGAGAGAAACCTAAAAAAATGTTAAATTCACAATCTATGGTACATATTATACACTTTATTATACACTTAATTTTGACAAAAATGAATGAAAGATCACAAAGAAACTATATATATATATTTATATATATTCACACTGATCACCCGCTAAACTGTTTTTTGCCACATCTTTTTCTCCCCATAGCTTGAAAATTGTCATAGCTTATGTTATTTCTGAGGTTTTGTGCTTTCATATTAGACTTTGATTTCAAGTTGAACAATTTGGGGGAACAAAATATATTAGAAGTACATTTTAACTCAAGCTTGAAATAAATAACACATTTAAAAGATCATCCATTCATATATTTGAATGGAGTAGTTCTCACCTTGTTTAATGGAGAAACCCACTCAAGAGTTCATTGCTAAAAGTTGATAACAGTAAAAGACTTAAGTTCTGGATTTAGTTTAACCCATATATGAAGCACATTTATCTGGTGCTCAGTAAGCCTAAATATAGCAATTAAGATTAACGAGATTTTAATATATTTGCAAGAAGTTTCCCCTCGGAACATCAAATCAGGGCAACAAGAATGAAAAAAAAATCAAATACGTTCGAGTTTTGTTTAATTTAGCATAAAAAACAAAAATTTCCACGTTATTAGATTTGGATTAGCTACACTAATTAAATCCAGTTTTCACATTGTTTGTAATCATTTGGGCCTTATATATGATTAGGTTAAAACCTAATAGACACAGTTTATATATTAGCACATCACATATAATACTTTACAGTGTTATATACATAACACATCAAAAGATGATGGACTACACACACACACACATATGTTACACGTCTTGTCATCATTAGACATGTAAAATCATGTTCTTGAATTCTTCAAAGTCAACAAGACCATCAAGATTCTTGTCATGAAATCGAATCATTCTCCCACAATCCCAAGCCTTTGCCTCCTCCTCGAACCCGAGCCTTTCCAACACAGCTCGAAGCTCCTCCGCCGAAATATAACCATCTCCATTCACATCAAACACATTAAACGCCTTCACGATAGCTTCATCATCACCATCGTCAACGTTGTCGTTCTTCGTTCCTTTGATATTTGAAATGGCGTCGTAATAGAACCGAAGGAATTCGTCTAAATCGAGGCTCTTTTTCCCAACGATCAGTTCAAGCTCTTCGGGAGTGTGTTGTTCGGCCCAACCGAGTCTCTCTAGAATCCAATGAAGCTCGTCGAGAGTCACGAGTCCGTCTTGGTTCTTGTCGATCTTCTTGAACATTCTTTGGAGATCTCTTATGCTTATGAATGAACAATCCATGTAGTTTTGTCTCTGTTTTCTTTGGACCTTTTGGTTATTATATTTGGTGAAATGGGTAAATCTGTTTATGGAGAAAGTTTCAAGCTTTATCGTCTATAGACATTATACACGCACGGCTCTTGTATATATATGAGTGTCAAGAATGTGTACGTGTGCGTACGGTGTACTTTTGGACGGAGGAGATTGGAGCGAAGGAAGTTTCGCGGAAAAGAGTTATGAAAATGAAATATGACGTTTCTAGAAGAATATTCACTAAAATATGACATTTACCTACCTTTTTTTTTTGTTTTTTTGGTCAACTATGACCATAATCTAATTCTATACGGAATAATTTGTAGATTTTATAACTCGTCGAATTATGATCTTTGAATATTTTTTCATTATATTTATAAAGTCATATTTTTGCCACAAACAAAAGATGACATCTCTAACCTAAATCATAATTATGCATTATGTGTGTTAATAATAAAATTGGGAGAGCGAAGCATATTAATCTGAATTATTCTCTCTTAAAATTTTGATAGATATTTTAAATAGTAGAATGCTGTCAGAGTCTGATTTGACATATGGAATGTTCGGCAATGTTCTTGAGTTCCATGGTATTAAGACATACGGTCCATATATATTAGATATTTATCACCGGCCACATACATATACATGTCCCATCCACATATTTCAATTGACTTTTTTTTTTATGTAGGCCAAAAAAAAAAACAATAAAACTATAGTTTTCATGTGGATATATAAATAATAAGAAAATTATTAAATTATCAAATTCATCTTCAGTTCAATTATTATTCGTTATCATAAAGTTTAATACCAAACTAATGAACAAAATTTAATTTGTCTTTATTCATTTTGTATTAAGAACAAAATCTAAGCCCAATGTATACATTTGAGGCCTTGTTCTTTACTTCAGCCCAAAACTAAAATTTCCTATTTTTTTTTTTTGGGTGTGTGTTGTTGATTAGACCAAACACGAAAGCTCTGTTCTCCATTTCGCGCTTTACCAGTAAACTTACTGACTACAGTGAGCTGGCGTCTGACTGTCTGAGCCATGGCGAGGAGTTCGATGAGAAAAGTTAATTTCTCTTTTAGGGCTTTTCTTGATTGAAAATGTCATTTTTAAAACTGATTTTTCTTTTTCAGTAATGTCTTCTGCAGGAAAGATCTCTCTCACATTATATTGATTGGCTACTGAGAAATTTGCAGAATTTGCATGTGATCCATTTTACTCTATCTCTGTTTTCTTCTTCTTTTTCGAGATCTGAATTTGTGTATTACCTTTGCATGCGCCGATTTTGGTGCTTTTTTTTGTTTGCTCAGAGAAATCATTATGATACAGATTGTCTCAAGAATTTGATTTTAAGAGGTCATCGTTTATATTCTCGCTCGGAATCAATTTAGTATTTTTAGATTTCTTTTAAGTCAATGCAAATTTTAAGATTTGTTCACTTCTTTAAGTGATCACGATCTCGAATCTTATTGACTTATTTAGGAATCTTGTAATTATACAATTTTTTAGTCAGTCTTAAAGTTAATTTCGATAGGCCTGTTAAATTATTAAATATTTGTTTATTTGGAAACATCAGTTTCCTTCTTCTTCTACCTCTTTATCTCCTTCGCCTAAGCTACACGGTTATAACGTAATTTGTTATCATTTGTGTTTTGTTTTTTGTGATTTAGCAAAAGTGATAAAGATGAGTAGTTTGGTGAAGTATGTTGCTGATGATGATGATGATGGTGATGATTGGGATACTAAGCTTGATCATCAGTATATGAAGTTGTTAGATAGTTTCAGCGAAGATAGACATTCATCTCTGAGAGACAATCCACTAAGGTCTATAAGGTATGGAGTAGACAACGGAGGATACGACAAGCGCCAGTTTAAAGCACTGGTTTCAGATAAGCGGAGAAGAGAAGATCGTAACACTATTCGTGTTACCAAGAAGAATGTTGAGTCAAAGCCTCATGTTCAAGGAAGGCGAAGAGAGAGTCTTGTTGTCACTGAGAGGAATGTTGAGGCTACGCTTATTACAAGCCAAGTGAAGAGAAACGGAGAACACAATGGTGAGTCTATCAAGAAGGAGAATTCAGAGGATGAAATGGTATTAGATGAGAATTACAGATCTTATCTCACATGGTTAGTGGAAAAATCGAAAAGTTCAAGAACTAATCATGGAAAAGAGGTAAAAGTGAAGTGTGAGGAAGATACAATGTCTTTGTCCAATTCGGATTCTGATGTTATTGTGGTTGGAGATCGTCCGTTTCTTGATGAAGATGATTCTCCATTTGTGCCATCAAAATGTTATAAAGTGACTGTAAGTGTATTACCTTTATTCACATTTGCTTTTGTTTTGAAACACATTCGTCTTATTTTTTTTTTTGAAATTTTATTCTTTTGACATTTGTCTTTTCTTGGAATGTGATAAGGATTTGGATGATGAGAGCAGTGATCAAAGCAACACTTGGTTTAGGAAGGAGATAATGAATGTTCTAAAGCAGCCATACAATGAAGAAAAGTTAAAGGAACTTCACAAGGAAGCATCGGTGCGTAGACAGTTGACCCGGGATATAGAACTACTAGATGGAAGAGCTTTTGATTTTAAAAAGAATGAAACGAGACCTTCATTTCTGGATGAGTATCCAGGTAAGTTATCCATACAAAATATTGGCAAAACATGTTTCTTGAAAGTTTATGCTTTGCTTAATAGCTTAGCTATCTTTGAGAAGCAATATAGTTAAGTTAATAAATAAGTTGGTATGCTAAATGGAAATGCTATCTTCTGATTTCAAACAAGAACAAACTTGGAAATTTATTTATAAGAAAGCAAGGGAATATGTTCTTTACCTTCACATTGAGTTTTGATTTGGTTTGATTCCACAGACTTCAAAAGGAAGTACCGTGAATCTTTATGTGAAAAGAATGCCCATAAAGCTCTGAACCTGCTGCGTGGGTTTATCTTCTATTTAACGGTAAGAGTGATATGTTTACCTGTTATTTCAATCATACTAAAGAGTATGATATACTCTGTTGTTTATAAGCAATTCGTTTATTTTGAAATCTTGTCTTCTTGCCACATAGAGTTGTCCATTGGATCACTCACTCTCTTACGTGATCATCACTATAGTGACCAATAAAATGAATGCATTGTGTTATGGATCAATTATTTGATCTTGTCGTTTCTCAGAATGTGGTTCGTGATGATGCATTCAAGCCATGGCTCGATGATGAATGTTTGAAGATCACATGATTCGGACAATAATCTGCACTTGGGAGTTCTGACAGAAGAGTACCAATTAATAAGTTCAGACAGTACTTGCTTTTTATTTTGTAAAATTAACTTCCATCAGTGTGTAAAATTAAGTTCATGACTCGAGACTGGTTCAGTGGCTTAAGGTCCTGTAATGTTTATTATTATCTTTTACCATGTTTTCAAGTGCAATAAAGCTTCCAAGCGAAATTATAAAAAGACATTAAAGATCAACAAGAAACAAATGTATTCCAAGTATTGGATCTTTTACAGATAAATATGTACAATTCTTATCGGTAGAACACGCATATCTAAAAGAGAACAAAGCTAAATCCCTAAAAAGAACTACAACAAAAAGGAAAAGGTATAAGAAGACGTGTAGTTTTCTTTGTAAAAGAGAAAGCTTACCTTTGTGCTCACCAAAACAAACTGATGCTTCTTACTGCATCAAAGCTACTGGTCTGATTAGATTGTATAGTGAATCCGGTGCTTCACTATCACTGCAGATAGATTCCTCCGTGGCTGGATCATTGTTATCACCAGCTTCATACTCAGTAGAGCCAAGGATTACGAAGTCGAGGCCTTCCATTCCAAACACTTCACTGTCAGTAGAACGTCTATCAACTACCATTGGCTCAGACTTGGAAATGGCTTTGTGAAGTGAACCAAAGTATCGTCCACGAGAATTTTTCTGTGATGGTTCGCTTGTTCTTTTCCTCTTTCTTCCTTTGCTTTGGTTCTTCGGGTGGTGGAGCTTGCATTTCGATCCTTGAGAGCATGTTCCAGTGGCTTCGAAAACCGGGCAGATGTAGGAATGCTTCTTCCGACACTGTCACCATTACGTATAGACAATCCGCAATCTTACTTCATCAAGTGTTTGTGAGGGAATTGAGAGGGAGAAATAAAATATGACATAAAGATAGAGAGAAATCTCTTTCCCTTATACTACTTAAGGTATTAATCAACTTAATAGGCTATTGAAGTAGACAAAACACATAGGATTGAGTCACTAAAAGGGTCACTAGTAATGCATATGCATGTCAACAAAGAATAGATGTGCCAATTGCAATTGCAAACCGTGTAATGTATTCTAAGTTGAATCCTTACCTCGTCTCCGTCTGAACAGTATCCCTTTAAAAATCCATCACATATAGCGGCGCTCGGGTTAACATGCACATGCCTATATGGACATGCCTCATTGTTGCATAGACCTGCGTTATAGGTATTAGTATTGTGCATAACTGCAATGGAATCTTAGTACAGTGGAAATTTTTACCTTGCAGAAAATAAGAACAATCAGGCATCCTTTCTGGAATGACCTGTGGAAGAAATAAGTTATCCAATTAGAGATTTCTGTTAAGCATAAATTCTGCAGTACTGACTTAGTACAAAAACCTTGTGAGTCAATTTGCAATTTGTATTGGCACATAATCCATTCAAAAATTTGGTGCAGACTGCAATTTTTGAGGGGTCATGAACATAGGGACATTTTCCATCATCTTTGTTGCATTTCCCAAATCTAGTGAAAAATTGACAGTACTTCTTCTTTTTAGCCAACCGCAACCGGGCATTGTGCAGGCTCCATCTGACTTTCTCATTTGCCAACACACGAGTTCGTTTCTTTGGATCTCTAACAAGCTTGTTACCATTTCCGACCCGAACATATCTTCAAAATAGATTCAAATGCTCGATTGAGGCTCCAGAATGTAGAGTTAAAAAATAATAATTAAAAATTGCATTGAGAATTACATACTCTTCATTGCCGATCACCAATCTCTTTGGGATAAACGGTCTTTTTGCATCCTTCCCATTTTTAGAAGGTCCAGGGCATGGTGAATCAACATCTAATAAAAATTCATGTTTAAGCTCACCAGAGATGCATATAGCTAAGACTCATGCAACTAATGCAAACAGTTTAAAGCGTAGAACGTATGCATCTAATACGTGTGTGTTAGTTTTCATATATTTACATTTACTATATCAAAACTCTAGCATTTTTGTGTGTTTTAACTTTAGGATATCCTACCAGATATTCTCTGAAGAGTTCGCCTTGAAGAGTCCATTTTATAACGGAGGGAACCAACCCTGAAAACGCGCTCCCCTGAAAACAGAAGTTGATTATAGAAAAAACTTGAGGTTTGCTGAATCAGAGGTATCCGGGTATCTCAAGAAACGGCAAGAAAATAAATTCAATAGAAACAGAGTTCAAGCTTCGTAAGAACTGGTCAGGAAGCCTCCCAAATACAGAGTAATTCGTCCAAATAACTGGCCATGGATATCGTGAACCAACTTACGTGCCAGATGGTTTCTGCTCGTCGTCCTAGCATCATTTTGTCCTGAATGCTTTTCACTTTCTTTCTTTGAATATGCAGCCACAGCCAAGGTAGCTTCCTGTACACATATGAAAAGGATATAGTTGTCTACACCACTTTCAATAGTCTCAAAAGAGCAATTTTTCCATAGACTTAAGGCCGAATACACCAGTGAGGAAACTCACCTCATTAGCCTTTCTCGAGTCTCTCTCAATAGATTTGGACCATTTTAAATGTGACCCACCAATACTTAATACCTTGGATTTTCTAAGCGAGTACCCATTAGTTGATCTAGTGTAAACTGTATGTCTCTTCCTCGTCATCGATAACTTTCGGCTGAAGATTTAGAATGCTCTATCATCATGTTTGTAAACACACATAAGAGTTTCAGCACAAGGAATATATAGATGCTAATATACCTGATGTTGGAAAAAGAACCATTTCGGCAAGCGGATACTGAATTCATTAATCTTCTCCAGTATGTCACTCTTTTCCAAGGAACAAGTTGCGGCAGGATCTTCTGATATCGCATGAGAGCTATAGGCATCCTTGGCTGCAGGTCATTTTGTGTCCAAACCAGAGAAAACTTTGGTTGCTTAAATGGACGCATGACAGCTGCCAATAAAAAGAAGATGGTGACTTCATTTCTTGCTTTTGGTTATGAAAAAAACCGCAAAAAGAAAAATAAAGTATATATAAAAGGGAATCTGCTATGCATGTTTCCGTAGGAATACAGTGGATAGTTCACCACTGAAAATGAACAAGCCAGAGCAAACAAATTATTCCTTTTCATTTTCAGAGAGTAAACCATCCACTGTTTAGGATTCTCTCATGAAAAATGCGTATCAGAATCAATGGACACAGTCCTCATAAAATGCTCAAAGCTGACAGATATTTATTTCGCTTTACATACCAGAGTCAGAGAATGCTGAGCTAGATGATCTTTCTGAAACCATATTTGCAGCTGATTGTGAATTTAATGCATCATCAGGTAAGGAAATCGACTGATTGGAACGGCCCTCTGAATTCCTAACTAACTGATTTTTACTTCGCTTGAAGTATCCATCAGAGGTAGGAATCTGGTTCTTATTTTCACCATGAATATCTGACGCTGCAACCAACTGATTTGCCTTTCTCTTGACATATACCATTCTATTTAAATCTAAAGAATCCAATTTTGGTGGATTTCTCTTCTGTTGGCAATCTGAAGCATAATCTGTCTTGAATGTATCCCCACAAGACTGTGAAACATTTGCTTCTCCAGATGTAGCAGAATCCATGATAGACTCAGGTAAACCAGTGGTGAGGTGATCCATGCAATAAGATAACACACATTTTCCTGAAGAGGTAGCGATGGCATTTGATACTTTCGAAGTGCTGCTGTTTGAGGGAGGCTTTGACTGCCTTTCAAGAGTGAGCATTTCTCCTGTTTTAACAAGAGAAGAAGTGTTATCTACATCAACCGTACTGGAAGATCCCGTGCTTTTGTCTTCGACAGTGAAACGGTTCAAATGAATAACAGATGGAGGCATTCCAAGGGCAACAACAGGAGAGCCATGCGAGGATTTTCGAAGAAGACTGTTCCCTTTACGAACGTAACTACTACTGGATTGGGCAGTCACTTTGGAAAACTTCTGTTGTGTAGAGACGGTTGACGACAAAGGCTTGGTTGCTACAAAAGGAGAGGGAGAAGTATCGGACTTTCGATGCCAAGTGTGACGCTTTGCAGTATGATTTGGAGGGTTAGCTTTTTTCTTAGTGTCAGAAACAAAAGGCAGGAAACGGGCATAACTTTTCTGAGTAGAGTAATTGGATTTCTTTGCCCTCTTTTCTATTTCATACCTAGAACTCAGAGATGTCTTACTTTGGGAATCCCGATGTGGCACAGAGACTACATGATCTTTAACATGGTTCAATGCAAATTTTACACCAGGAATTTCAGTTCCAGAAACTTTTCCATCGGATGACAATGCTTCACCATCAAATATATCAGTCTTGGCCCTGTTTGGTGAGTATTTTTCTTGAGAGCCAACATCAGATGTTACATCAGTCAGCTTTTCAACTGGATCACTATTTGGCTTCTCACCTAAATTACTACCAGGATACTTTGACACGGGATGGTCATAAGAATCAACATAAGTACCAGGAGATGTTTGACCTAAGCAAGGATAATCCGCCAAAGAACTACCTGGCTGGGTCACGATTTGCTCTTGTAAAGTATCTAAAATACTATCGCCTTTTTGACTCTCTTTAACTTTGCTAGTTTCATCAACCATAGCAGCAACATGAATTTCGCTGCGTAACTGCCTGAAGCTCAGCCTTGGTGCGCTGGATAAAGAATTGCATGCAAACACTGAATCCCCTCTAACATCAACAATATCAGTTTCTGGAGTTCCGTACTTAGAATTTCTACCAAATGGCTTTGTTTTCTCTTTAACTTTGCTAGTTTCATCAACCCTAGCGGCAACATGAATTTCACTCCGTAACTGCTTGAAGCTCAGCCTTGGTGAGCTGGACAAAGAATTACATGGAAACACTGAATCCCCACTAACAGCAAAAATATCAGTTTCTAGACTTCTGTACTTAGAAGTACCATCAGAAAGCTTCGGTTTCGTTTTAGCTTTGCTAGTTTCATCAACCATAGCAGCAACGTGAATTTTACTCTGTATGTGCCTGAAGCTCCGTTTTGGTGAGCTGGATAAAGAATCACATGGAAACACTGAATCCCTACTAGCAGCAATAATATCAGTTCCAGGAGTTTGGTACTCAGAAGTTCCACCATAAAGCTTTGTTTTCTCTTCTTCAGTATCTACCTCAATGTTTTCAGCACAAATATTTTCCTTAAGCATGATGCCACCTTGAAATTCACTGTAGTTAGCTTGAATAGAAGTTTCCTTGTGTATCTGCTCATTCACTGCCACCAAGGAAGAAGTATGACATGGACTGACAAAACTATCAGATATTAAGCCAGAACTGATCCTTGAAGGATCCTTTTCCAGATTTTTATTCACAGAAAAATTCCAGATAGAACCAATTGAACCAGATGCTCCACATCCAAAACTATCTTCAGGCAACAACTTGCATACTCTTCTTGAACATGGTTGAGTTTCATGGAGACCAGAATCAGTACTAGTAACCGTTTCATTACCAGACATGCCATTAATTTCAATTGCTAAACTTGTTTCAATTACACAAGCAGACGAGCTAGGTAATTTATCACAAAATGTGGAAGCATTTTGACTGTCCTGCTCAACAAGACACTCACTTGCACCATCAGTAATATCTTTGCTAAGAGAAACATTTGGCTCCGATAAACAAGCTTTCAAACTTCTACCATCTGAACCACTAAACTGATTTACAGAAGGAATTTCTGCAGGATGATGAGATGCTAAACCCAGATCTTCACCAGGGAATAGTTTTTCGGTACTTACATTTTCCATACACGCCTCAGCTGTTACTGCCATAGCTAAATCTGATTCATCGCTATGTGAACAGCCATCAGTTCTCTCCACAGGAAGTACAGTTGATGATCCCTTTACTGTATCCTTTGTCAGAGATGAAGAAGTGCCGTTTACACAAGTCTGATTATCTTCATCACTGTCCAGATTGTAGGCCATTTCTGCAGCACCATTAAGAGACGTAGTTTCCATGAATTCTTTTCTGCTAACATTCTCAACTGATGGATTGAACCCGTCTCCAAAATGAGGAAGATTTTTATTTTCCACCTGGAAATCTACACTCGTATCAGGTAATTTGTCCAAGGTATTGGTATGAGTCCCAATGGTAAAACTGTTAGCACTAGCAAGATTCCCTGAGACACCATTATTTGCATTAGCAAGATCCGTTGACACATTAGAAAATTTCTGAGAGGCAGATGAAACCAGACCCTTGGGGCGACCCCTAGAGGAGTCATTTTCAGGAGACAGGGAATCTACAGTCCTACTGATCCTCTTGTTGTCATCTTCAATACCACCGATATCTGACTTTGAAAACATCTGATCACCAGGGTCTTCTTTATTAAAATAGATGGATGACTTATGTAAATCCTTTTCTCCACAACCCAAAGATCCATCAGATGAACCAAACGATTTCCTTTCTTCAAACCCAGTATTTCCATCCATCATTGATAAATTCCTTGATGGTATACAATCCATATCCTCATCTTCACAAGGTTGAGACCCAACATTACACATGGACTTATCAGAGGCTGTTAGCCATGATACAGGTGATTTAATAGGAGGCGTGCTGACTTTTGTCTTTGTCTTCAAGATTTCTTTCTCCATGACCTTCGGCATAAGACCTTCGCCTTCATTACAACCAGTGCCTGTTCTGTCCAACACATCGTCATGAGACTTCAGTATACCTTGGTCTCCATCAATCACATCTTCATGAGACTTCAGTATACTTTGGTTTCCATCAATCACATCTTCATGAGACTTCAGTATACTTTGGTCTCCATCTATCACATCTTCATGAGACTTCAGTATACTTTGGTCTCCATCAATCACATCTTCATGAGACTTCAGTATACTTTGGTCTCCATCAATAACATCTTCCTCAATGGAGCAAGCCTCTATATCGCTATCATGTTTGACATTAATGTCATCTTTGGCCTCTTTCAAAGTCTCACAAAAACTAGAGATCTTTTCTGCAATATGTACAGTACTACGAACTTTTGCTGCACTATCATGAGTTGAAGATTCTGGACCTGTATCAGTAATTTTGACTTTGCTTTCCTGAACAACACTATCAACAGATCTGACCATTTTCAGCTTACCCCCGGAATCACTGGAAGACGGAGTTGAGTGATTGTCAGGTTCCTTTTCAATTTCAGATGCAATATTTCGCCTTGTAGACTGCCTGAAGCCCTCAGAAACCGATGCCTCATCTAACAAATGAGACCTCAACTTTCCATTTCTTTCATTTACTGAAGCTTTCTCGTTTTTATCAGCCAGCAATGCTCTTCTAGCTTTACTAGACCTAACAGACACGCCCGAACGGAAGCCTGCATTTGTAGGTGATGCTACAGGCTTAGCTACCAGACCATTCGGTTTAAATGAAACATCAAGATCCATTGGAGTTCTCCCCCTTTGCTTCTCCACCAGTCCACGATCAGAATGACCCAAGTGTTCCTTACCCCTGTACGAGTTAGAGTTAAACCTTTTCCCACTATGATGATTATGTTGCCAGGGCCAATCATTCTCTCTACTGGTTTGATAGGATTTAGGAGTTTCAAGCCTTAGCAGAGCACTCTTCTTCTGTATTTGTTTCCTGGGTGTTCGATTCAACTCATTGCTCTCTTCTCTCCTTCCACGATCAGTATATTTCTCAATCTCAGAATGATAGTAATCATCCTTTTTCCTGGGATAAAGAGTCCTCCCTCTATTATGTGCTTCATCAAACCTCTGGTTTCTAGCCCCTTCATGACTTTCTGATGACCTAGTGGTCCTAGTCATATCACGACTTACTGTAAAACTATATCGTTCACTGCCATAACCAACACTTGAAGATAAACCCCTATTTCCCTCATCTAAACCCCTAAAATATCTACCGGATTCTGATTTTAACTGACCACGATCTTGATAGTTTCCTTCTACCCTATCAGCTCCAGATTCTTTTCTACCATATCCAAGACTACGAAACTCATCTCTAGACCTCGAACTACCATCTAAACCACGATTATTGCTAACACCCAAAGAATCTCTCGACGAAAGGCTGTAGTCATACTGATAATTACGGCCTTGACCATTAAACCCACCCCAACCAGACTGAGGGATATCTCTGGATTCCGTACATGATATACTCGATGACAAAGGCTGCGATACCCTCTGAGGCTCATAGCTAACTTGCTGAGGAACGTACTCAGGATGCTGCTGCTGCTGTGTCTGATGTTGTTGCTGCTGGACCAATAGCAGATGTTGGTAATAGTTTGAAGGCGGCTGATTAACCCCCTGCGTCGGCAGAAGATCCTGGCGATGAGCGTATTGGTGGTGGTAAGCCTGATGTTGACCATTGCTCTGAGTTGATCGACCATAAAAATTATTGGGGGTATCGGGATGAGATTGACGAGGAGGCGGAGGAGGTAGCGACGGTGGCGGCGGCGGAAGGACAGGAGTAGAAGGATGATGAGGAGTGAAACTAGGATGGTAATGAGCAGAATCCATGGCTGGATTTTACCCTACGAATTTTCAGATCTTCTAAAACCGCGTCTTCGTCTTCTTCCTTCTTCTTCTTCCTTCTTCTGATGAAACGCACGTATTACGATAACGGCGAAAATAGAAGAATACACACGAATACGATTAGTTCCGAATCGTGGCGATTTTTGGTAAAAAACGGTTTTATATCTCTGGTGCAACCCTATTTTCCCCTGATCTTGGCCCAATTTATTATGGGCCGAGTAATTCCAATAATTAATATTAATATGTTCCACGAGAATTCAAAGTACATGCCAAAAGATGCGGCGATTTTATGTTCGCTAATATAGTTTGCTGGTAATAATGATGATCAATTAAATTATATATTTACAGTTAATTAACGATAAATTGTAATGATTAATAATGATGATCAATTTTAATTTTTTTTACGGCAAATAATAATTTTATTAACGTGAACTAAAAAAGTCATGAAACAAACGTTTTGTTAACCAAACAGGGGTAAATACAACAAAAAATAAATAAATCATTTTGTGGCATATATGTTGATAAAAGATGAGTTGCTTCATTGTTGCAATATAAAACATGTATTAATCGGATGTCTTCAAACTTCTTCATCCACTCTTTGATGTTTTTACAAAGATTCAAAACTAAAATCTCTTCATGGCTTCTATTAATTAGGTTAACAAGCACTTGGCAATTGAACATCATACCAATTGTAAAGCAGTGAGCTTTTATTTCAGCATCAAGAGAAGAAATTGTATATTTTAAATTTGAAGATCTTCAAAATTTGGGTACTCCCGTATAATCACGAACAGTCCATCCACCATAAATCTGATGAGTTAATATAATGAAGGAAACATCAAAATACATTTTAACCAATCTTTTTGTGGTCGAAACCATTTTTATTTATGTTTGTAGATTTATCTTTTTTTATAGGCTTGTTGTTTGTAATCCATTCATGTACATCTGATTTTGCTGTAGCTATATCAAGTTTTGGATTTATTCTTTTATGATTTTAAAATTTATGATATTAAATTTTGTATTGATTATGTTTGTTTGTAGTTGTGCTTGGTAACGGTTAATTTTATTAATTTACTAAATTTAAGATGTTACTATTTTAATGATTAGCAATTCTAATCGCGAGTTACCAAAATACGTTGTCAATTTTTTTAATGAAATAATAATGAGATTTACTACTAAAATCATATCTCAAATTTCGGTAAACAAAAACGGTAATGAATAAAAAATGGGTACATATCAAGAATTGACTATTATAAATTATAAATTTTATTTAATTCCTTTCCTTTCAAACGCAATCGAAACATGAATAGGATAGGAATATACTCATTATGTCATCTCTTACCACACAAATATAGATTGACTCAGTCACAGTGCCACACATGATCTGTCATTGAAAGTTAAGAGTTAAGATAAGAATAATAAGATTGCTAAAATCTTTAAGATTGTGAAAGGAATCTATAATGACACGGAGATAATGTTATCTATAATGATACCGAGACACGTTCGAACATTACAAGACAATAAAATTCACTTTGATCCATTAGGATCAAGGAATACAAGTTATATGGTTTTGTTGCCCCAAAAAGATTAAAAATTTTGCATAAAACACCCCAAACAATTGAAAGCTGCTTTTATCCACCACCACCCATGACCCATCCAAATGAAAAGAAACGCCTTTTCATATATACACTTCCACTCACACACAACTGTGAGTTTGTTGTAGTGAACAAAATGGCTCAATTAAAGCTCGATGAGCGGCTTGTTCTGCCTTTAAGATAATCCTCCACTGAGATGCCTTGCTCGATGCTTCCCGTGGAGATAGAGCCATCTTCCATGTCGAGGAATGCTAGGTTTAGATGTGACTGCAGATTAGACCTCCACAATTTCTCATCCTTGAGTAGTTTTGAATCCTCTAAAGGGTTACTAACTTGTAGCTTTGCCCATTTTAGCATCTCTGTGTCACCTTTAAGTAGCTTTAAAACCTGCATTTTCACAATTCACAAGACATGTTGTGTTGAGATGTGCTTAACGTTAACTTGTTTGATATATTAACCATCTGTAAAATGATGGAATTTGTAATGAAAATAGAAGATTAAGAATAGACTCACCGTTTCCATTTTTGGCCTAGATTGAGGTTCATGTCTTATACAAAGAGTGGCTGCTAACGCCAGCCTCTCTATCTGGTCGACATTGTTGTCATCTTGCAAACTCGGGTCCACTAGCTGAGAATATTCTTTACCATCAAGAATTGGCTTCGCCTGCATGTTTACATACGTATCGGTTTAGCAAAAGCAGAGAAGCCTTAGACTTTTCAATGTAAGAACTTTTTGCCGGAAGTATTCACATACCCACATAACAAGACTCTCTTGAGCCTTTGGAGATTCGCTACAAATCGGTTTTCTCCCAGAAAGAAGCTCGAGGAGTACAACACCGTATGCATAAACATCTATCTTATTGTTCATCTTGCCATGCATAAAGTATTCTGGAGCTAAGTAGCTGCACCAAGAAAACGTATAACACTCTCAAGAATTGCTCTCTTAAAACATCTTTCACGCAACATCAACAGAATTTGATTTTGTTTTTTTTCTCTCACCCAAAGGTGCCTGCGACATCGGAGCAGGTTATTTGAGTTGTAGATAGCGACGCCCACTTCGCAAGCCCAAAATCAGAAAGCTGTGAACAAGATTTCCCTTCTTAGTATCTCACGATTTTCATCTTCGCTTGGAAATTAAAAGAAACTTACCTGTGGCTCAAAATCATCAGACAATAATATGTTTGATGACTTAACATCTCTGTGAATAACAGGTTGTGGAGCACTGTTATGCAGATAGTCCAACGCTTCAGCTATTCCCAAAGCCACCTTATATCTCTCGTTCCAACGAAATGCAACCATGTCCTTTTTGTTGCCTAATGTCAAACCATGCATTTTTAGAACCACAACATAAGAACATCTGCAATTGGCTAGCCTAAAAGGTTAGAGTCTTACCGTGAAGATTCTCTTCAAGGCTTCCTCTTGAGAGATAATTGTATACCAGTAATAAGTTATTGTTTTCAAAGCAATAACCTAAGAGTGAAATAACGTTCTTATGGTTTAAGGTTGTGATGATATCAATCTCTGCCACAAAATCCTTCAAGACACATTCAGTTTGCTTGAGAATTTTCACTGCAACCTCTCTTCCATTGGGCAGATAACCTCTAAAAACCCGGCTGCTGCCTCCTTTTCCAATAAAATTATCTGAAATTACATTGTTTTCCTTAGTTAGAAAAAGTAAACGACAAGAGTCTTAAGAAAGTTAATCAAACTGTAGCTTGTTTATGAGAGAAGAGAAACAAACCAGCAGAAAAATTGGATGTCACTGACACAAGTTCCTTGTACTTCAAAAACTGGCAAGATGTGGATATTCTCGACCGAAGACCTTCCACATCCTCTGGAAATCTTCTTGAGCTACAATCAAGAGAACATTTCACGATCATAGAATCATTATCATCAGGAACAATTGCTCCGCTTTCAGCATTTAAGCTAGACAACTTTTTATTATCTTCAGATTCTGAAGAATCAAAAGCAATCTTCTTAGTGTCTCTAGAGGGTAGCTTCAGCACCCACTGAACAACAGGTATCTGTCTGAAGGAAGAACTTCGCGGAACAGAAGCTAATACATCTGAAGAAGCTACACGACGAAGTAAAGGCCAACCTGGTCTAAATTCAGGCAGTTCTTTTACCAGCATAGTAATGAATCGGTTCAAATCTTCTGGAAATTTTGCGGGTACAAGCGCCATTGACTTATGGAAATCAGCATTATCATCTTGATCACCATCAAAACTAGAAGAGTCAGATAAGTGTTCAAGGGGAGGCATAGAATTCATACTACGAACTGAGCAATTCCCAAGGCAGGCATACACAAAAGACTGCCGTAGACTCTGGCTATTGGAATGATCCTCCTCTGCATCTTCCTCTTCCTCCACTAAATGGTTAACTACTTTGGTGTTCTTTCTCAATGTGACAGGTCTCTGAAAGAAACTAGACAGAGTGTTCCTACGAGCATCACTCTTTCCTATGACAAAACCAATGCCAAAGAAAGAAGAGTTTCAAACACTATTCCAACACACACTAATCATCACATGCAAGACTTAGAAAATCATAGAGAAAGATCAAACCTTTATGAGAGATCGATGAAGAAGAACCATCTTTCTGAAACATGATTTTACCCTTGTCGACAGCCATAACCCAGCAATCTTTTGATACTTTCCTGCCTAAGTACTTTGCCACGGAGACAGATGAATGAATTGTGTGGTAACGTTTTGAAACTCCAACAACAACTTTAGACACAGAACACGATTTTGCTTCTCTAACTAGAATCTTCCGAGAAGAAGAACCTCGGCATAATTTTAGCTTCAACTCCACCTAAGAAAATGAATTCAACATTTAAATCGGAGACTGTTGATTTCAATCATCAGCATGAAAGCTTTCGACTTTAAATATTATACCTGTTTCAATTTGCAGAAACCTTCATAGACTTCAAGAACAGAGTCAAAACTTTTAATAAGGGATATAATCTCAGACTTGCCTGCTTGATCAACGATCTCTACACAATTCAAAACAGTAAGAGAGTAAACATAAAAAAAAACCATTTCCAAAAAACAAAATCTCAGAAATAAAAATGTGTTTACCATTGTCAATAATATGAAGAGCGATTACGGTATCACCCGGTTCAGCAACCTTAACCAAAGCCCAATCGATCAGCTCGTTGCTTGACGCATCGAACTTCACGCCTACCATAACAATACCGCTTCCTCTTCCTCCTGGAACGACGCCGGTTTCTGTCATCTCTTTTTTTCTTTTCCTCACTTCTCCATTCTCCTCAAAATGTTTTGTCAGAATTTTCAGGTGAATACGTTGTATCCTTTCTTCAAGTATGATGATTCCTGAAGACACAAAATCACTGTAACGTTTCTAAGCCTACAAAATGGAATTTCTCTTATCTTCTTCTCTCACGTACGGCTTTGATTTGGGTTTTTGCTTTGCAGCAGCTTCTGAGAAAGGAGAGAGTAAGAATGGAGCAGCATAAAACCAAGATTAAAAAGGAAGAGAGAGGAGCAGACATATTAGAATTTCATTTTGTTCTCATTGGATAATACGTAATTAATTCATACACTCTCACTTTATTATTTTAGTCTACACATTTTTTTTTTGTTTAGTCCACACATTACACTATCGCTAAAATATCAAATTACCTCTGAATCTAATTTTTTATTTTATTTTATATACTTCTTTTTTCTTGCTCATTCAAAATTTCCATAGTTACGAATATTAAAATATTTTTTTTGTTTTGTTTTTAGTTTACTTAAAAATAGGTCAAACAAACATTAAACTTCCTTTGTGAAATTTGTTGACTGCCTACTGAATTTGTTGACTTGTTTATGAATTTATCTTATCATGATATACATTAATTTTAGAAAACTCATAATTTTACCGAATATGTATACTACACAGTAGGGAAGAAATCTATGTATTAAATACGGCAAACATGGACCACCGTTATCAGTTAATTATAGAACGTTGTGCCATGAATAAAACATTAAATGCTGCCAACAAAAGAAAAAGAATAAAACCATAAATGAGGGGCAATATGATAACATATATCATAAAGACTTTTCATGATAACAAATATCATAAATATCAGATTTTATTCTTTTATTTTATAGGTTTATTTCTCATTTCATGATAACAAATATCATAAATATAAGATTTTTTTTCTTTGATTTTATATGGTTTATTTCTCATCTATTGTTTAATTATATTATAAGTATATTGATGAATCAAAGCTATTATACGTAAAAAAATCATAAAAATAATATACAAATAAATTTACTGATGCATATATTGATGGCTCAAAGCTATTATACGTAAAAAAAATCATAAAACTAATATACAAATAAATTTACTGATGCATGTATCATATTCTTTTAATTTTATTTTGACTCAATCGTACCATTCCTCTTTATATTTCTAAACACGTCTATATTTTCTGCAAACGATAAAACTTTTATCAACACTTTTTAACGTATAAAACTCTATCCAACCTTACGGTAGCATGTATATAATCTTTTTTTGTTAAAGGTTTAGCATGTATATAATCTTACATTCATTATTTTCAAATTTCAACTGAATCCGATTATAACGTGCCATAATTACGAATTCCATTCCATAGTATTAAACACATTCATGATATACCTAACGAATTCCATTAGTCGATCACGACATTTGGGGTATTTTGTTTTGTTGTGTGTGTCGTTCGAATTATTCTTGTATACACTAGTAATAAAGAAAAAATACAAGCCCTTTAACAAAAATAATAATATATGCAAAGGGAAGTTAATGTTTGGTCACAGAATGGACCGATGGAACCACCCATCACCCACAGAACATGACTGCTTTGTCGGCGATTTTGACAAATGTCATCCCATTCACGTGAAATCCAAGCGACCAAACACTTATGTCTACACCGTACACGTGTCCTCGTCATAAATTACATCGATGTTATAATAACAGAATACCTGCCGTTTTAGTAGCTTCTATTCCGCAAAAGCGACACGCTGGTTAAGTTCTAATATGCGCCATGCTGCGTCAGTTTTTTTTTTTTTTTTCAAGTCACACCACGATTCCACATGTACAAAACACTGTTCCAATCTTGAATGATCTCCTCAGTCCTCAATACAAAAGGCATCATAGTCCATTGAATTTTCGACCATAGGAGGAAAAGTTTCTGAAGAACAATAGTCAAACCACATACAATATTGACCAAGAAGTCATTACATACAATATTAAGTGATAAAACTTGAATAAAACACCGTTGAAACACCTCATTTGCAAAATTGAAGTTAATGTTAAAGTAAAAATACGCATAAACTGGCTCCTCTGGTCACCGAATGTTAGTCCATCAAACGATTGCACCTAAACACTTTTTTTCTAGAGCTCATAACATCTAATAACGCATTCATCTCTGCTGCTAGTCACAAAAATTGTTTACCATGGAACAACACATCTTTGTCTCTCCACCGTAGCATTGATTGACACAATCTGCTATCGTATTCCATCCCACGAATTTTTTTTAACTGACTTGTGGTTTGCTTATTCCCAGGGAATGTTTTAGAACCAATTTGAGACACTGAAGTCTCGTAGCTTTCTGAGATGTTTCTCCATGTCTTCTCGGGTCTTGGTCCACTCTTCCCTTTCTATTACCGTTGTCGGATCATCTCTTTCTCCCTGAAAGAAGAAAAATATATTAACATAGAGAGAAGATGAGTAAAGGGAGGTGAAGGAAGGAATACCAATGACTGAAATGGGAGTGGAAATGGGAAAGCTACCGCATGTATAATTTTAAAGGAGGTTCCGTTATCGCGTATCACGAGCAAGTCATCCTTCCTATCTCTTTTTCTTCCTCCAGGAACTGTCACCTGAAACAATCTAAAACTTCATACGGGAAGGAAGATTGTCTTAGCAGCTTTGAACTACGCACGGTATTCCAAGAAACTCACAACTATGTGATTCAGAACTAGAGGCATATAACACCAATATAAACCAGCTTTGTATTCGTGTAATAGCAATATTCGACTAAAGGAATATGTTAAAACATACAAAAAAAACACCCAATTGGCTAACGTCTACGGTTGAGGTTTGTGCTCAGACTCGGAACGAGAACTTGCTAATGATGCTTAAATAAATTGAAAGGTAACAATGGGGTCATACCAGAACTCTGGCTCTGGTGATTGACTTTGTCTTTGAATCAATAACATAGATCTCTTCAAGATCTAGCACAAATTCAGGGTCGTTTGACCTTCTGTTCCGATAATGCTTTGTCAAGAAAACCTGTACAATAAATAAACATGATGAAGACATTTGTAACAGAAACTGTAACTACTAAACCAAACTGAGTAGGTTTGAAGTGACTGTTCTAACATCAATGTATGAGATATAGCTCAACATGTACCTTGGATATCTCCCTCTCAGATTTGTACAGTGGATCTCGTGGAGCATCAATAGGAGGTTCCGTGACATTATAACATCCATAGTCACTCATTGCACATCGAATATACTGTAGCACCAAATCAAATTACTGATAAATAAACCTTTGATATAAGACATGCGCAAACATCACAGGTGAAAGTGTACAAAATTAGCCAGAATTAAATGGAAAGTAATTAAACAACACACATTCTGACTTTTTTCTGATCATACTAAAGGGTGGGAACCATTTGCAAAACTTCTTCAGAAATTTCAGTTCTGAGTGTTAGTCGCAGTTCCAAACAATAGCAAAGTTCGGCAGCTTTGTATACAATTACCAGCTTGAATGACTTTGAGTAATTTTAACAACTGATAGAAAATATGGAAAGCAATAATCTGGTTGAACAAAACAAAATTCCAGAGCAAAGCATAAGCATTCCAAATATTAAAACCGGTAAGGATATATATAACATGACTGACCTTTTGTGGCATTGGAGCAAGAACTCTCGGAATTGAGTAAATATCTGTATCCGGAGGAGTAACATACATCTGCAGCCACAAAATAAAAAAAACGCAGTGTTTAGTTGAAAAATCGAAGAAATGAGCAATTGAGAAACTAGCGAATTCAAATTTAACCAGAGAGAGCTCACACACCTCCCTGAAATCATAAACATCGTTATCTGGATCGGGCGGTTTTCTGATGAAGAAATCGCAGTCAAGTAAGCTAATTTTATGGAATTCGTCTTCGTTTATCCGGTAATCAACCACCATCTCCGAGTCCCATCCCTGTGTCGATATAAAGCTCTTGCTCTGTACAAAAGCGATATCTCCGTCACCGGCAGCACCGCTTGCAGCTGCAATAGCAGCGGCTAAGGGATCGTACTCGACGTCGTAATCCTTCTTGTTATCTACTTCCTCCACTTCTTCGTCATCGATGTCGTACTCGTCCGGTCCACCTCCATCAGCATCGACGTCGTCTACTTTGACGATTATACCACGGCCGCGGCGGGATTTGAGTGTTAAAGGCGCGAAACAGTTGTCAGTTCTGAATGATGCAAATAGCCGCTGTGTGGTGGAGGTAGATGGAGGTTTCGAGGTGAAAGAGATTATAGATAAGGAAGGAGATGCGGCGGAAGACGCCATGGGAAGAAGATAACGAGAGCTCACTGTGTTGTTTTCAAACTGTGGATTAGATATTTCGAAAATAATTACAATAAATTAAAAAAAACTAAAATAAAAATAACAATATAATACTATTATCCTTTTTTTGGAGAAAAATAAACAAAGGAAAAATTTAAGAGCGTCTTTTAGGTGTCTCGCGCAACTTTCTATCAAAATTGAAAATTCCTTTCTCCCCCAGTTTTTTCAGTCTTTTCGTCTTCACATCGATTCGCCAATTTCATCTCTTGATTGGTGTTTCAGATCGTCCCGTATCGAACTTGAGGGTCCATACATACTGAACCACTGATCCGACCCGACCCGAATCTAATGTCGGAAGTGAAGGAGACAAGTGGGGGTTCTACTGGTGGCGAATCGTTGAGAGCGTCGCCGAAGGTTTTGGCGGCCGGTGATCGGAAATTACTCAAGGTTGAGCTTCGTCCAGGAGATACGACGTATGTGTCGTGGAAGAAGCTTATGAGCGATGCTAGTAAGGCAAATGGCTCATCAACTTCGGTATCTGATCCGCTTTCTAATGCTAGCCCTAACTTCGAGGCTCGCCTTGCACCGGTGAGTTAGCTGTTATATGAAATTACTTGGATATTTACTCGTAGGCATTTGTGTGCATGTTTCGTTTGACGCTATTGGATCAAGCATCGTCTTGTTTCTGGGAGATGTATCTTCTTTCTGGGTATTTGCTAGGGTTTATTCAAGAGCTTTACTGAATTTACCGATTTTTAGGATTTTTTATTTGGGGAAAATGCTTGACATGGATATAGGATTGGAGGAATTTCAATAAGAAAACTCCTTCAACGGTGAAAGTCTACAACTTGATATATGATTGCTAGCTAATTGGGCTAACTTCATTGTTATCTATGTGAATTTTCCATCAATTATACTTGATCTGGAAAGGAATTTGATTCACTTTGCTGCGATGAAAACTTTAGATGTATGAGTGAAGAATATAGGTAAACTTCTGTTAGCAGAGTTAGGCAGTTGAAGCATATAATAGTGGGTTTTCATTTGAAGAAGGTAGAATATGTTTGTGGCTTCCTCATAGTTTATTCTTCTTCTGCATACAATATGGGTTCGAATCATTGTCTTTAGCTGTATTTCTATATCCAATGTAGGGGCATCCAGCAGAAATTGAAACAAATGACCAACCTCATTCTAACCGTTTCAACGCTGTTATTGAGAAGATAGAGAGGCTCTATAAGGTATGCTTCTCTTTGTGTTTGTTAAAACATGTTTCTTTTGATAGGTTGTTATATGTTTGATTACTTTGCATTCTCAACATTTTGCATACCATGCATTAGCGCCGTTCAATTCAAACATCTCTGAATACTGTATGCTTACTTCAGAAAATAATTCTCAGGGAAATGATAGCAGTGACGGGGAAGAGTTAGATGGTGCTCCTGACGATGATGAGTATGACACTGAAGATTCATTTATCGATGATGCTGAACTGGTTGGTGTTGATATCTTTCATATGTTTTTATGAGGGGAATGTGTTTTTTTTTCCTTAATAGCTGAGACATCACATCTTGTTTTTTTTTTCACTCTACTCCTGGCAGGATGAATATTTTGAAGTTGATAATTCAGCAGTTAAACATGATGGATTTTATGTCAATAGAGGAAAGTTGGAGCGGATGTGAGTTTCTTTACCCTTTTCATTATCTGTCATCTCATAAATCTGCGGTGGCTTTGTCACTTTTCATTTACTCGCATCTTTTGTAGAGTAGGCAATGTGTCATAAGTATTTGAGAAAAACATATGGAGTCACCTCGTTTTCCTTCCTATTTGGATATATGTAGTTTGGTTGGCAGTCTTGCTACTACTACCTCAGTTAATGTCTGTTAATGTATGTTCTGATTTTTGATAGTATTAAGAGTTTTTCTCAGTTTCACCTAAACATGCTATACTTCATTTACGAGTTATCTAATCTCCGATTCCTTTTAACTACAGAGAACCTTCGACAACATCTAACCAGCAACCCAAAAAAAGGCGAAGAAAAGATTCAGCAAAACCCTTTGGTGATGCTGTTGACGTATCCGATAAACAAACCAAGTTGCCTATAACGGCTAAACGAAAGGTAGCATCATTTATTGCAAATATTTACTTAGTTGCTATGAAGTTTGAGTCCGATAACTGATTATGGGAATGGGGAAGTCCAGGATCAATCAATTGCTTCTGGGTCCTCTTTGAAGAGAAAGTATAATGTCGCAAGGACAACACAGGAGTCAGCTTTGCCTTCTGGAGCGCAAGATGTAAATGCTACATTATCTCTGGACGATGTAAAGCATTCTGATAGAGCAAATCATCAGTCCAGGAATACCACGAGTCACAAGTCAAAGGAAGCTGGAACCTCTAATGTCGTTCATCAGAAACACAGCAACAAAAGCTTACATCAACAATCTAAGTCCCTGCCAGGAAAATCTCCGCCTAATGTTTCCGCAGAAGCAACAGTAATCCGTCAGAAAGATAACAATAGTATGCATGAGCTGGCAAATACAACGGGAAACAGACAACCTAGTCAAGTGACTGTAAGTATATTCAAACTGTGTCTTCAATTACACAACATTTCGGGGTTACATCCCCGAAATGGTTTCTCTAATCTCTGTACTGAATAATGATCTGTATTTGAAAATATATAATTCAGATATTAGATGATATTTTTGTGCCATGTTATGTGGCTGGCATCCATCTAAGCTCGTTGTAGTAGTTTTCATCTCGGTTCTGGGTTATTTTTCTGGTTAATCTTTGCTTCCATGCAATTTTCTTACCACAAAATTTACATCAGGCTCGCTTTATAATTCTGCAATAACCTGTCTCTATTCAGAAAAAAGATGGTTCCACTGTGAGGCCTAAAAGCTCGATCCTCGAGAAAGCCATCAGGGAATTGGAGAAGGTGGTTGCCGAATGTGAGTTTTAATATTTTCCAAGCACTTATGTTCTACATGTATGACCAACTAGAATAGCATTTGGTGACTTTAAATTAACATTATGATTTATTGCAGCAAGGCCTCCTGCTATCACTGAGAATCCAGAAGCAGATACCTCATCCCAGGCAGTTAAAAGGAGATTGCCAACAGATGTAAAATTGAAACTTGCTAAAGTTGCTAGGATTGCGGTACTATAGCCTTTCTATTTGTTCTTCTCATTTTGTTGAAACTTGAAATGGTATGAGAAACACTAGAATGCTTTTGTGGCAGCAGGCAAGCCAGGGGAAACTTTCTACAGAGTTAACCAACCGTCTTATGAGCATTGTCGGTCACTTAATCCAGCTTAGGTCACTTAAGGTAAAATTATCTGTCTCCTGCATATTGTTTCTTTTATTGTTACTGTAGTGGAAACTCTTCCGTTTCAGGTAAAACTTGAAAGCAAACAGAATATGAGTTTCTTAGAGTAGTTAACGATTATACTCTTTGTAATGCTTATTGTTGCAGAGGAACTTGAAAATCATGATTGATATGGGCGATTCTGCTAACCGAGAAAAGGATAGTAGGTTCCAGAAAATCAACAATGAAGTTCTTGATATGATAAAAGCCAAAGTTTCTTTGATGGAATCACAGGTTCACTCTCTCTTCTTATCTCTATTTGCTTCAAATAGGCATTAACTTTTGTGAAATCTGGAGTTCTCTCTGATAATGGCTTCCTGTAGATTAAGTTTTGCATTCTTCTGTCTTTGGTGTTCCCTGTGGGTCAATATGCTCTTTGTAGCCTATTTATCTTCTGTTGAAATTTGAGGCACCGGTGATACTATTGATATTTCTTGCTAACATCTTTTGTTCCACAGGCAATCAAACAAGAAGGTGGAACATCAGACGACTTTCAGGACTCTGTAGAAAAGCCCTCTTTGAAGAAGTTTGTCATGGATGCAGCATTGGAGGATAAATTGTGTCATCTATATGACATCTTTGTTGATGTAATTATGGTTTACTTTCGATTATCTGCCATACCAATTTTTTAGTACCTACAATTAGTGTCAACACAGTTTTGTTCCTGTTTGGTATACCAGGGATTGGATGAAGATTCAGGTTCACAAATAAGAAAGCTATATGTCAATGTAAGCTCTTCTCCCTGAATCTTGTGGTACTTTGTTTTTAATTTGCTTCAAGCTCTTCTCATGACTTAAATCACTTTAGACCCTGCCAAAACTTGAAGGTTGATTATTAGAGTTTTTATGATTATCTTTTGGATTTATTCATGCTCCAGCTGGCTCAACTCTGGCCAAATGGATTAATGGATAAAAATGAGATCAAGCGTGCGATTTGCCGGGCAAAGGAGAGGCGGAAAGCTTTGTCTGGGAACCTTGGAAAGGAGATGGTACTTAAAAGAATCTTCTCAGCTTTTACCCCATAGCATTCACAGTTTCTCAATCTTTTTTGCTTGATTATATTTTGCTTTATAAAAGGATCAAACGAAGATGAAGAATAGAAGGAAGCAGTTGGTACCAAGAACAGACTCGAGTGTTCAGCCCAACGTGGATTCAGCTGTTCAGAGACAACCCAGTGGAGAGAAGATGACTGTTGATCCAAACGCAACCAGCACTTCTATGGTCCCCAGTCAACCTACGGTGGTTGACACTTCCCGTGACAGATCAAATCAGCAGCATGAGAAGCTAAAGGGAACCTCAACCTCCTGCAAACCTGCTGAGGAAACAAAAGTGGTCAAGAGAAAGGCAGAGACCGTAATGGCAGAGAAACAAGTCGTTCTGGCCCTGAAGAAACAGGGACATCCACAGACACGTGTTACCTCAGCTCCTCAGAATCTGAACATCTCACAAACTCCTCCGGACCTGAACTTGCCAAGTTGAGATTGACGAAGATGTTCTTAAAACCCCATAGAAACCCTCTGGCCTCTTCCTTCTCTTGCATTATGAGGTGGCACGGCATTAAGTTCTGGCGATGCCGATGCTTGGTTTGGTAATTGAGCTAGAAAGCTACAAAGCATGGTTTATAAAGTTGTCTGTATTCTCAGTTGGTTTTATCATTTATACATAACCTAGCTTCTAGTTTCGCTCCTACTAAGTAAATCTAATTACATGTTTTACAGTTCCGTTTTTGTTTGTTCGTCTTTATTTCTTGACTCAACTTAACTTCATTGATTAAGAATGGGAGTACAGAATGAGGTTTATCAGCCTCAGCAGTTGGCTGTGTAACCATGCACGTACTAAAATCGGACCTTAAACTAAATGACTAATTGAAGGTGGTAACTCGAATTTGTTGTCAGAATTGATGTGTTACAGCAACATGACTCGAGTTATTAAAACTGATTAAATTTATGAATCCCTTTTAACATTAAATACGAATAATAGATTTCATTAATATTATATATACTTTTTTAACTTTTATTTTTTTACTGTAAATAAATAACTAAAAATGATAAAGAAAGTCAAAATAATGAAACATATGATTGATTCAATTTTTTTTTACGATATAAGTAGAATATTATGAGTTTTATAGGCTAATGCCCAAAAAAACTATTTACAATGAAGAAACCGTGGGAATTGCAATTGAAAAGAAAAATTATCAAATAGACAGATTTATCTTTAGATCTCAGTAAATTGATTATTTATCATGAAAAAGAAGTTTGTAGAAAATGATCTCACCTCAATCGAATTTCACTTGTAAGTTTTAAGGTCTGTCGTTACGGTAAAAAGATTTTAGACAAACAATAGCAGATATATTTTTTATTTTATTTTAGATCAAACTCTGACCGTATAATAATTTGCATCTCGAGGTTCTTATTTCGATTGTATTGAATATATCATATAAACTTTCCCTTCCATAGCTGTACCGGTTTCAATCTCAAATCCCGGGAATTGAATTGTTTCTTTGTCGGAGAATCATCATCGACCTCTGCTACTTCTCTTCTCCTCTCTCATCGTCGTCGCCTCTGTTTACCTTTTGCCGATCCCATATTCAATCTTGAAATCGATGTGGTGCTCTCTCTCTTACTGATCTACGATTTGGCGCTCTGTTGGTTTCCCTTATGAATTAGGGTTTTTCTACGCATCTTGTATGCTGAGATTGGATCGTCGTCTTTGATGCGGAAAACTTCTGTTCACTGTCTTCGCTGCTAGATTTCGGATCATCCTCCGGCGAAAATGGCAGCGCCAAGGCCGACGGGGAGTCAGGATCTGTTCGATACGTATTTCAGGAGGGCAGATTTGGATGGAGATGGTCATATCAGTGGAGCTGAAGCTGTCGCTTTCTTCCAGGGCTCTAATTTGCCTAAACACGTCCTTGCTCAGGTTCGTCGGCGAACATCTTCATCTGTTTTGTTCTTATGGTTGCAGTATTTGTTTAATTATTCCGAATACTTGTAGTTCCTATAGGTTTTGAATTGGATCTTTGATCTGTGGGATCATTGTTGGTAAAATGTGACTTGCATAATCCAATTATATTGGATGCAGTGAGGGAATTTTTTGGATATTGAAAATTTAACATACATAGGTGAACTGTAGACAACATCTGCAGATTTTTTCGGGTATAAGCCCTTTTTGTGTGCCTATTTGATTGTTAATGCTATAAATTTTTCTTATCCCTTGTAGGTATGGTCCTTTGCGGATTCAAAAAAAGCTGGTTACCTAGGCCGAGCGGAGTTTTATAATGCTTTAAAGTTGGTAACAGTGGCACAAAGTAGACGGGAATTGACTCCTGAGATTGTAAAGGCTGCAATTTATAGTCCTGCTTCAGCCAATATCCCTGCTCCCAAAATAAATCTTGCTGCAACACCCTCTCCACAGCCCAGGGGAGTTATGCCTGCTACACAAGCTCAGGGAGTTACATCACTGCCATCAGTAGCCGCTGGTATGAGGGGGCCTCAAATGGGTGGAACTGTAAGCACTAGTAACCAACAAGTAGTGCCGGGCCAGCAGAACCAGTTTACCGGGCTGCCTCCATCACAGCCACAGCAAAACTTTCAAAGTCAGGGTATGCCAGCTGGAGGGACTAATGCACCTCGTCCTGCAAACCAACCTATGCCATCTGATTGGCTCAGTGGCAGAAGTGTTGGCCCCTCTGGGAACGTGAATTCTCAAATTCCTTCGAGTCAGGGTGCATATGGTTTGCCAGCACCTAATTCAACTGCCAACCATATACCAAAACCACATATGACACCTGCAGTAATAAGCTCTACAACAGCCAGACCTCAAGAATCAGCGCCTGTGCATAATCCCCAAGATTCATCTGCTACTTTTGGTGCTCGTACTTCAGATGCTCCATCCAATCAATTGGGAGCCAAGGATCCCAAGGAACTGGCTGGATCAGGAAACGGGTTCGCCTCTGACTCACTTTTTGGGGATGTCTTTTCTGTTGTTTCCACGCAGCCAAAACAGCATACTGCGGGAACTGCATCAACAATGGGCATTTCTGCCGGAACTGTTGTGGCTCCTGAGATTGCGCAGTCTGTAGTTAGGCAAAGTTCAACACCACAACAGGGTTCATTGAGCCAGCATCCTGTTGGTGTTCAGAATCAGCTTACTGGAAAATCAGGGCAGCCATTTACGCCCTCAGGTGCAGCTTCTGGTCCTACTGGCTCTACTGTTGGAGTTGGAATTTCACCTTCCAGTCAGTTGACCCAGCGTCAGCCCCACCCCCACCCCCAACCCCAACCCCAGCCACACGTCCAGTCCCAACCCCCTTGGCCTAAAATGACTCCAGCTGATGTCCAGAAATATACCAAGGTTTTTGTGCAAGTTGACACTGATAGGGACGGAAAGATCACTGGGAACCAGGCTCGGAATCTGTTCTTAAGTTGGAGGCTTCCACGAGGTCAGCTACACTTTTTTTTTTTTGCTTTATCCGTTAACAGTGGTTTAGTTTCATTTTGAGCTTGTTACAATGGTGAACGGGGATTATAACTAAGTGTCACTTCTGAATATTGACAGTAGTAATTAACTGACGTTTCTGGTTGATCATGATTATTTCATGTTTGGTCCTCGTGTGGGCTATACTATACGTCAACAGAGATATAATGTTCCTCCAGCATAGTTTATTGAATTTTCCATGGGGAATATTGAGGAATGTTTTTTCTGTCTCATGCTGTTCCTTTGTGTTACAGAGGCTTTGAAGCAGGTATGGGATTTATCTGATCAAGATAATGACAGTATGCTTTCCTTGAGGGAGTTCTGTATTGCGGTCTATCTAATGGAGCGTTACAGAGAGGGCCGACCTCTTCCCCCAATGTTCCCAAGCTCTATAATAACTAGTGAGAGCATGTTTACCCCTCCTGGTCAATCTGTGGCACCGCATGGCAATGCAGCCTGGGGACATCCACATGGTATTGCCATCGCACATACTGTAGTACTTGCCATATTTGCCTGAAATAGGTAAATTCATTTATATACCAAATATTGTAGGTTTCCAACAGCAACATCATCCTGGGGCCGTGAGGCCACCAGCTATTCCCAAAGGAAAGCCTCCAAGGCCAGTTCCTCTTTCTTCTAGTGATGGAATGGTACAGCCCACTCAACCAAAGCGTAAAATGCCTGAGTTGGAAAAACAGCTGGTGGATCAACTTAGCAAAGAGGAGCAGGATTCGCTCAACATGAAGTTTGAAGAAGCAACTGCTGTTGATAAAAAGGCACTCTCTGGTTTCTCTCTGATTTTAATATGTTAATATGGTGAATTTCTTTGGTTACCGTGAGTATTCTTTGCACTTTTTATCTGAAGGTGTCTTTTGTCCCCTTCATATGGCATTCATATGAAACATTGGTGGATATGTGTAGTCATAGTCAAGATTAGTAGTTTCCAAATTCTTTGAACTTATTATTGGCAGTGGCAGTGAATCTTAATTTCATTGGTATGGAAGGTATCAAACAGTCACTGAGAACTATGAATAATTCATTTGTTTCTAATCCTCTGTTGAGTTTCACATAACTTCCCCGTACCTTCCCGCGTAGTTGTTCAGTTATCCATTTAATATTTTCTGACGCAACTTATGTGACTATCCTTCATTTTTAAAAATTTCTTGTATTTTGGTGTTCAGGTGGACGAACTCGAAAAAGAAATAGCTGATTCCAAGCAGAAAATTGATTTCTTCCGAGCTAAGATGCAGGAACTTGTAAGTATCTCTGCTTCTTCAGCTTCGCCTTTTCTTTTAAAATGTTATCTGGAATCCGCTTATTTGATAACCAGGTATAGAGCCAAAACTTGCTCGAACTATGATTGTTTAAATGTATGTTGTTTGATCTGGGCTTTTTTGTAGTAATCTCAAAATATCTAGGAATGTAGTTGTTTTCAGGTTCCTCCTACATACTCACAATTAGTTTGTTCCTATAACTTTTTCCCTTTGGTTCCTTGGGTTACAGGTATTATACAAGAGCAGATGTGACAACCGGTACAATGAGATCACAGAAAGAGTCTCGGGTGATAAACGAGAGGTATACAGTTTCTGTTGCTGAGCCTCTTTTATAATAATATTAGAGTTCCAGTTTGACTACCTAACATAATCAACCTATAATCCAGCTTGAATCTCTAGCAAAAAAATACGAGGAGAAATACAAGAAGTCTGGCAATGTAGGCTCTAAATTGACTATTGAAGAGGCCACATTCCGCGATATACAGGTAGTTTAGAAGTATCATCCCGGGAACATGGCTCACTTTGAATTGTCTGCAAGCTGGATAACTCCTTAAAAAAAAAATGATACACTTTTTTTTTACTTGTAGGAGAAGAAGATGGAATTATACCAGGCTATTGTCAAATTTGAAGAAGGCAAGCTTGATGATAATGTTGTCAAGGTAAGTCATGCGTGCTATCTGGTTGATTAAATGTGATTTGTAGTTGTAGTTTACTGAATGGTGTCTTGTAGGAGCGCACTGAACACATCCAATCAGGCCTTGAGGAACTGGTTAAAAATTTGAATGAGCGCTCCAAACAATACGGAGTACGTGGGAAACCCACTTCCCTGCTGGAGCTTCCTTTCGGTATAGATTTACCCCTTCTCCTCTCTAGTTAAAAATCACATCTAGCATTACACTCTTTTGGTCAGTGTGTAGGAGTGGTTACCATATTTCTTGTTTTTAACTTTAGAATCTAGTAATATTCTTGTGCAAACATTTCATTTGATGCTTAAGAACTAAAGGAAACTCAATATATTAGCTATTTTTGTACAGTTTGCTAGTGGCTGGAGACCTTCTACCTAATACAATTGTATATCTGTTATGTTATGTATTCCTTTGTTTATATTCATGGAACGTCGGTTATTACAGGTTGGCAGCCTGGAATCCAGGAAGGTGCTGCTGATTGGGATGGAGATTGGGATAAGCTAGAGGAGGAAGGTATACTTGCATTTTAGATTTAGATTTTGTTGTCGGATGAGATTATTGAGGAAACATGGCTAGATGTATAATCAATAAATTGAGCCTTTATATTATTGTTTTTGTTTATTATCTATCTTCCAAAATTGGCTATGGATTTTGCAGCCGAATCCTAATTTTCCTCCATTTCCAGGGTTTGCCTTCGTCAAGGAGCTTACACTTGATGTCCAAAATGTCATAGCCCCACCAAAGGAAAAATCACCAGCTCCCAAGAAAGAAGTTACTGTATCTTCAAAAGAAGGTGAAGACGTTTCATCCTCAGATACTGACTCTAAAACAGAGAAAAAGCAAAGCAGTGGTGAAGAAGCTTCTGAAAAGGAGACAACATCGGAACAGTCGGAGGGTAAAACATCCAATGTTAATGCTAGAGATAAAAACGGATCTTTGGATGACTCTAATGTTAGAAAGGGTATTGAAGCTGATGGTTCACCCCGAGCTAAAGATGCGAGAAGGTATGCTTTTTGTGTTAGATCTAATGTGTTTTGGTTTTATGTGTTTTCATAAAAAGTACTACAAAAAGAGAAAAATTGGGTATATTATTGTCCTACAGAGAAGAGTTCATCTCGAATGATTTATGTTGTCTAATTTTCCAGTGAAAATGGCCATGATGATGGTGGATCTCCTGCTTCTGCTGGCAAAACTGTAAATTATGATTCTCACGACGAGACAGATGGAAAGGTAAATTGTGCTCTACTATGATTCTGCAGTCCCCGAAGTTTGGGTTTGTTGCGTTCAGATATATATATTTCTTGTAACTTTCGTAAACCTATATGAAAGATTTGTTCTCGTTATTGTCTAATAAAAATACATGGCATTAATTTTCATTTTTGTGTGTTTTATACAGGACAAGGCTCATGAGAAGTTTGACAGTAGTTTTGGATTTGGATTTGATGACTTCAGTATTAAGCCTATCAAGACGGGTTCGATCATTTCAAATGACTTCCTCCCTCCAAAGTTATCTATATTTGCTGATTCCGTCCCAAGCACACCGGCAAATGCGAGCTATGTTTTCCCTGCAAAACCTTCTGTGTTTGATTCTGTTCCGAGCACTCCTGCGACGACCAATGCTTCTTACACAGGCATGACATCATTCTTTGATGAATCTGTCCCAAGCACTCCTGCTTATGCAGGAAACTTGTTTCCCGAGAAGAAATCCCTCTTTGATGATTCTGTCCCTAGCACTCCTGCGTACCCAGGCAACTTGTTTGCCGAGAAGAAATCCTTCTTCGATGACTCTGTCCCGAGCACTCCTGCTTATAGCACATCTGATTTTGGTGGAAAGCCATTTGCATCAGAGACTCCTCGGTCAGACAACTTGTTCCCAGGAAGAAGCCCCTTCATGTTCGACTCTGTCCCAAGCACACCTGCCGCACACGATGACTTCTCTAACAACAGCTTCTCCCGCTTCGATTCATTCAACAGCAACATCAACGATGCCTTCTCTCTATCCCATACAGACTCAATGCGTAGCACAAGCGAGCCTGACCCTTTCGCATCCAGGGTTGATTCTTTCAACTATCAAGGATATGATTCCTTCAATGCACAAAGCTTTGATTCCTCTAGCAACAACAACGCATCCGAGACACCTAAAGCCTCATTGGCAAGATTCGACTCCATTGGAAGCACCAGAGACTCTGATTACAGTCACGGGTTTGGGTTCGACGACCATGACCCGTTCAGTTCTACCGGACCATTCAAATCAACGACAACTACAGCAGAGACACCACGGAGTTCTGATAATTGGAATGCCTTTTAGCCCATAAGCAACGTGTGATATGAATATGATCACATATCATATAGTTTACTGTTTTTTTACAGTTACCAGTCGAAGAGTTATATGTATCTTCATTTGTTTGGTTTCCCCTGCTTGCTTCATTTTTTATTGTTTATATATAATAGTCTTTTGCCATTTTTTTTTTCTTGTTAAGGATTTTTTGAAGAATGTCCTTTGGTCTCTGAGTAGTGGTTTTTTTTTCCTTTGTCTTTGCTCTTTTTGTTATGATGAATAATGAATTTTTATTTGTCCCTGTGAAACTTCTATTGTATCTTTGTAATCGTATGGATCATTTTCAGATGTTTGTTATATTAGATTGATTAGTATTTTTGGAATACAAGTCCGTATTTATCAATACTTCTACTTATATATTTCTATTTTTAACTTGATTGTTTCCATTTTATATGTAGATAAATTTATCAACATATATTAAAATCTAAATAAGGGTTGTGTCATAAGTTTCGAGTATTGTAATGATGTCAATGACATACGTAGCAATTTTGTTAAGAGAGCGAACATACACCATTGTTCAAAGTTGATGATTACATGTACGTATCTTCTTGTCCACGGTAATCAAACTTGCCTTGATGATTACATATATGGAAAAATTTGATGATTACATGAAGAAATGAATGAGCAAATGGAATATAAGAGATTGAAGAAAACAATCAGTTTCCTTATCTTTTTGGTGATAAAATACACATCAAAAGAAAAAAAAAACAAAAGAGAGATGGATAAAAGTGTGGAATTAACGCAGATCGAGTGGGTTTGGGGAGCGTGGAGTCCACTCGCTATCTCAAGTGTGAATAGCGTCGCAATCAAAGTGGAAGGAGCAGAGTTTTTATTGAAAAACCCTTCGGCCATGAAGAGGACGAATCCACGAGGTCCACCAAATTCCTGCAAACTTCCAAAACTTGATCTCAAAATATCCACATTATCCGCCACTACGCCGAAAAGGCTTTTGAGTTTCTCTCATGTTCCTATGCTTCTGCCCTTGCCTCGTTCCTCACTTCCTCATGACTCGGCTATCTCCGGCCACCGGAATCTCTTCCCGTCTTCACTGCTCCGTTGATTGGAGCTCCGATGGACGATTACTTCCGTTCGGGTTCAAATTTCGAAGAAACGAAGTCCCGTTTAAACGCCGCTTCAGATTTGTGATCAGAGCTGAGCTGTCTGAGGCCTTTTCTCCGGATTTAGGTTTGGATTCTCAGGTTATTTTGCTTTTCTCGACCTCCTTCTTTACATTCATCACTTCATTTTCGATCAATTGATTATGAGACACAGAGTTTGCGAATAGTTTCTTGCCTACTTTTCCTTTGCTGGTTAGAATTCTATATTCATCTTTTGCGTTGATGGATCTCTGCAACTTTTACTGCTGCAAATCTGATTTAATTTTTCTTAGGATCTTTAGATTATCGAATCATTCCAATGATCATTTGCTGATCAGAGTTGCTTATTAGCTGTTTTCACATACTTGCTCAGCTGAACTGATACTGAATTGGTTGTACGCTATTTTATTGATTTCTTTTTAGTATTTGATTCTGGATTTTTTTTTTTTTTTTTTTTGTTATGAACTGGTCGACTGAATTCATTTACTTGAATCTTCAAGGCTGTGAAATCCCGTGATACATCAAACTTGCCTTGGATTGGTCCAGTTCCAGGGGACATTGCTGAGGTTGAGGCATATTGTAGAATTTTTAGATCAGCTGAGCGACTACATGGAGCGTTGATGGAGACGTTGTGCAACCCTGTGACTGGTGAATGTCGAGTACCGTATGATTTTTCACCCGAGGAAAAACCATTATTGGAGGACAAAATAGTATCAGTGCTTGGTTGTATATTATCCCTTTTAAATAAAGGGAGAAAGGAGATTCTCTCAGGGAGGGCTTCTAATATGAATTCATTCAGCTTGGAGGATGTAGGGGTTGCCGAGGATACGCTCCCACCACTTGCCATTTTCAGGGGTGAAATGAAACGGTGTTGTGAAAGCTTACACATTGCCCTCGAGAATTATCTGACACCTGATGATGAAAGAAGTGGGATCGTCTGGAGGAAACTACAGAAGCTTAAAAATGTCTGCTACGATGCAGGTTTTCCACGTAGTGATAATTATCCTTGCCAAACACTTTTCGCGAATTGGGATCCAATTTACTCATCAAATATTAAAGAGGATACTGATTCCTACGAGTCTGAGATTGCATTTTGGAGGGGAGGACAGGTTACAGAAGAAGGATTGAAGTGGTTAGTAGAGAAAGGATTTAAAACAATTGTTGACCTGAGAGCTGAAAACGTGAAGGATACATTCTATCAGGCGGCACTTGAGAATGCAATTTCCATTGGGAAAATTACATTGGTGAAAATTCCAATTGAAGTCAGGATGGCCCCTTTAGCTCACCAGGTCGAGCTGTTTGCTTCTATTGTGTCCGATAGCAGCAAAAGGCCAATATATGTTCACAGTAAAGAAGGTGTTTGGAGAACTTCTGCAATGATTTCTAGGTGGAAGCAGTACTTGACACGTCCAATGACGAAAGAAATTCCAATTTCAGAACAGTCAAATCGCCGGGAAGTTTCTGAATCTATGCTTGGGTTGAAGGCTGTGGTACCTGCTAAGGGTGTGCTTGATAAGAATACTGATAAAACCGTTGAAGTTAATGAGGTTCATGGTAGATCTGCTTCAAGCCAAAGCAAAGAATCTGGAAGCAATGAGGGAGATACATCTGCATCAGAATTTAACATGGTGAGTGATCCTCTTAAAGCTCAAGTTCCACCTGGGAATATTTTTTCAAGAAAGGTTATGTCTAAATTTCTGAGGAGCAAAGGTATTGCTCCTGCTGGTTATCTTAGTAATCAGTCGAAAAAACTAGGAACAGTGCCAACTCCACAAGTTTCATATGCTGGAGTGACCAACGGAAATCTTTTTGTTGATAAAGATTTCATAAGAGGACTTGCAGATACAGGAAACTCCAATGGAACCCTCCTGCCTGCGAGCTCTCAAAGTTTAGATAACTTTTCAAATGGAATTGTACATGCTTCTGATACCACCAATACAAGTATATCGAGTAACAGGGGAAATGGCTTCTCTGCAAAGCCTGTTGGTGTGCCTCCAAGTGATAACTTAAGTCGCACTGTAGTTTCCCAACCTGTTCGAGAATCTCAGAGAAACAATAGTGCTTCTTCGTTGGATTCCAGTGATGATGAAGCTGGGGCCGTTGAGGGAAATATGTGTGCTTCTGCCACTGGTGTGGTAAGGGTGCAATCAAGAAAGAAAGCAGAGATGTTCCTAGTTCGAACTGATGGAGTGTCTTGTACCAGGGAAAAAGTGACAGAATCCTCTCTAGCTTTCACACATCCGAGTACTCAACAACAGATGCTTCTTTGGAAAACTACCCCAAAAACTGTTTTACTGCTGAAGAAGCTCGGGGAAGAACTCATGGAGGAAGCTAAAGAGGTGAATCTCAAAATATTTTCTTTCCAAATACAAAAGTATATGTGTAAATATCTATCTTGCATTAAAGTTGCCTGTATTGAGGCAGCCCGTGAAAAGTTGTTTTTTCGAATTTGGTGTCAGGCTGCATCTTTCTTGTATCATCAAGAGAAAATGAACATTCTGGTTGAACCTGAGGTGCATGATGTATTTGCCAGGATTCCAGGGTTTGGTTTTGTTCAGACCTTTTACATTCAGGACACAAGGTATAAGATTATGTTAAGTGGACATCAGCTAGACTAATCCTCAATAGCTCAATTATGATTGACTTTGTTTTGCTTTGTGTGAACATCAGCGATCTCCATGAAAGGGTTGATTTTGTGGCATGTTTAGGAGGGGATGGGGTGATATTACATGCATCAAACTTGTTCAAAGGAGCTGTCCCTCCTGTTGTTTCATTTAATCTGGGATCCCTTGGATTTCTCACTTCACATCCAGTAAGCCTTTCGACATGTTCTATTTAACTATGTCTTGGTATTCTTTTTCTTTCGACTGCCTTCTTGTATAATTTTATCTCCATGTAGTTTGAGGACTTCAGACAAGACCTCAAACGAGTCATCCATGGGAATAATACGCTAGATGGGGTTTATATAACTCTTCGAATGCGTCTTCGTTGTGAAATCTATCGTAAAGGCAAAGCAATGCCTGGTAAAGTGTTTGATGTTCTGAACGAGATTGTTGTTGATCGAGGATCCAACCCATACCTTTCTAAAATTGAATGTTATGAGCATGACCGTCTAATCACCAAGGTTTGTGCCCAATGAGTTTATTTCCTTACCAGAGATGCAAAATTTGCTAAATCTTAAACCAAACAAGAACATCTCAGGGCATATTGTAAAACTTCCCCTGCATCGATAAAACTTTACTGCTCTTGTGTGTTGACACAATAATGCTATTGTAGGTACAAGGTGATGGAGTTATAGTAGCCACTCCTACAGGAAGTACTGCTTATTCCACAGCAGCAGGAGGTTCCATGGTAAGCTATTCAACTTAGAGTTACTTTCAAATCTGCATCGCAGACCAAAAGATGAACCTCATTGGCATCTCTGAGAATTATCATGCCATTCATGATATGGCTTTAGTGACTGTTTCGACATTTATGAATTCTGAAAAATGGCAGGTGCATCCAAACGTTCCTTGCATGTTGTTCACTCCAATCTGCCCGCATTCCCTGTCTTTCAGACCAGTCATACTTCCAGATTCTGCAAAGCTCGAACTAAAGGTAAAAGACTTTTTAAACACAAGCACAACTCAATACTTTTCATCAAATCTGTTAGAGAAACAACAATCTTTTCCTGTCAAGAATTTGAAACGACCCAGGAAAAGTTGGACCACCATTATGGTTTCAGATGAGGTGTGAAATGCTGACAAATGTTTTCTGAAAAAAAAAACAGATTCCAGATGATGCTCGAAGCAATGCATGGGTTTCGTTTGATGGAAAGAGAAGGCAACAACTGTCAAGAGGAGATTCGGTGAGAATATACATGAGCCAACATCCACTCCCAACAGTCAACAAATCTGATCAAACCGGTGATTGGTTTAGAAGCTTAATCCGTTGCTTAAACTGGAACGAGCGTCTTGATCAAAAGGCTCTGTGATGATTTGATTCATTCATTCATCAACACATACAAATCATAAAACACAGGGTTACAGGTCTGTTTGTTTCAGCCTTCCCTTTTACTGTACAGATTTATAATCTCTGTAATTCACTACATACAATCTTCACTAGGGAAATCATTATAAAATTTACTCAAGAGGAAAATGTTTGCTTTTTCTTCCTGTCATTTTTCCCCCTTAAGAAAATAAAATGATTGAGTATAGTCGAGGAAAATGTTTGCTTTTCTTCCTCTGTAATCATTGTACGATGCTACCAAATTTTACACAAAGACTGAACTGGTTAAGCACCTGTTCCTAAATGATAAAAATATACATGATTTTCTGAAAGCAATAGAAAAACTTTGGAAAATAGTGTTTAAAATATACAGCTTGAATTGATCGAGTCTTATGATATGAATAGTTCTTGGGATTCCAACGGGTATGACCAGTACTGCAAGATTGATTCTATGGTTAGCCTTCTGGTTGCACTTAGCATTGAGATGAAAAACCGAAATCCATCGATTTTATATTCTTCCAGAGGGTTTCTATGTGCAAAACTTCTGACATTCACCTGTTGACATTGAGGTTTTAAAATGAGTGTATCAGAGAGATAAAGGAGGAGGATCTCGGTGGTTACCGCTGAGCTTAGTTTATTCATGTTTACGAGATGATCCCTCCAGAAGCAATCTAACGTCTTTAAAAGAACTGCTCTCTGTTTCCAGGAAAGCAAAATCGATCAGAGACGTTCTAGTGTCAATCATATGTGTATACACGCAGAAACAAAAGTAAACATGAACCTCTATTTCTTTTATGTATCCATCATCAAAGCCAGATTCTTGAACAGCATTCAGGTATGAAGCAATCAGATAATCACCGAGGAACTTCCGGAGAAGATTAATTGATGTTCGGTATCTCCCACTCCTACAGATTGGTATAGGTAAAAGAGTAAAACTCAAGGTCTTTCTCAATGGGACGCACTAGATATACAAAGTTTCTATTAACTTTATCACTCACCCTGTCAAATCATCTGAACGAATATCGAGCCAACGTCTTAGTGAAGAATTTTTTCTTCGAATTCCCCTGAAAGCATTTGGAGGTTTTGGCAGGTGCGGAAGGTACAAGTTTTCCATATCTATTGAACTTGTCTCATGCAGGTTTTCAAGGGACTGGAACATGGTTCTTTCTGTGATCACAGAAAATGAATCTGATAGTGCTTGTTGTTAGATCTCATGTGAGTTGATAAGCGTTTTGTTCTCACCAAGTAAGATATCATCATGCCCATAAATGGACAACAAAGAAACAAGCTTACCATCCAGTAGGTTCCCTGAAATAGCCATAAACTCTTTCAATAACTTGGCCAAGCTCCAGTATCTTGGATGCTACCACAAGAAATAAGATATTAGAAAATGAACATAACCGCAAAATTTACAAGGTTTTGTTTATAGAGATGAACACTGCGATGACCCAGATATTACTAGAATCAAATTTTTATTTACCTTCTGCGGATTAGAATTTCCAACGACGATCTCATCTACAACAGCTTGCATGTACCTGAGAAATAATTGTGTAGTTAACCAAGTGAGATCTCATACTCAATGCTCAGCGGTTGAAGAACTATGCCCATGAAACATATGCTAAAAATATTAGATGTCCATGGCCTTCTTTCACATGGACATAAATTGCAAGTATAGCGCTTACTGGAATATATGCTGGGAGCAACTTTCGTTATCACCCGTCAAAAGCAGTTGTCTTAGGTCATAGACATGCTTCCTTTGAACCTTAGAACAAGAAAAAAGAAAATGGTTGATTCAGATAACGGTGTATTCCCAAAACATTATAAACTTCTATGCAGAATATACCATACATATAATATGAACTACAAAGTTATATTGGTCCCTGATAGCGAGACAGTACCTGTTTACGTAGTATACTAGTAATGAAAACACTAATAATAGTGTGAGACAAAGTAAAAAGAAAAGAGCTGTAGTCTTTTAAACTTATAATCATGGTAATAGATCTATTTCCATATGGTCGAGAAGCAGATCCAGTAAAAGTAGTTGGCAAAGCTGGTACCTCTAGCACTTCGTCAAACTCGACCAGGCTTTTTCTTATACCAAAGAAGTATTTCTCTGCATTGATCTGGAGTGCTAGAAGCTACAATGCCCAATGAGATGAGCCAGATTAGCAGAAATATAAGAGTTTTTGAAGGAAAACCAATGATGGAACCACAAGGAAAATAAAAGAACGAACTACTTACCTGTTTTACTATTGTGTCACCTTCAATTGGTAAATCTTCATCGTTCGTAATCTTTGATATAAGTCTCACAGCCCACTCAGTATCAAAATTGAACTTTTGAAACATCTCATCTTGCAAGCTGTAAGCAAACCAACAGATATATATATATCATGTTACAGAGCAAAGACTGGTACTGTTCCAGTTTTCAGATTGGTGCAAAGTTCATAATATCAAGCAGTAAAGTCTCTTTTATGTAAGTTAGTTTGCTAACACAGAGGGTTTTCCAGTCAGGAGAATAATCGATATAATTACCTTATCATAAACCGTGTGGATCCAGGATCTCCTTGCCTTCCAGCTCTGCCACGAAGCTATAAGACACAGAAACTTGGAAGATTATCCATCTAGGTATTTGATTCCATCAAACAGAACAAATGGTGCATGTGGTGTTGATTTCAAGGTCTCTATCATCTCCATAATATAATGATTATGTTGTATTCAAAATTCAGGTGAACAAATTAACATATTTCCCTCAGGAAACGAAAAATGAATGACTATGTAGTTCCCTTTTCAACATACTATCATTCTAGATAGTAGTGGGGAAACATTAGTTTATTTCGCAAATCAAATTAATATACTGGAAATGAAAGATTTAGGGAAAGGCTTTCCTTAAGTACCTACAAATAATAATAAGATGAACACATTTGATTTATAGTAGCATCCAGACAGTGTAGCAAAACTTACCTGGTTATCAATCCTCCGAGACTCATGCAAAGATGTCCCAATCACATGCAGGCCTCCAAGCCTCTTCACTTCAGACCCTTCATGCAGACAATGGGCCTCACAATCCTTTAAGACAGACAGATAAGCCAGAGCAATAGCAGGGCCTAAAGGGTACATTTCTGACTGCTTGTTGACAAGATTCTGCAGTTCCATAGGATCCATGGTCTGGCTTTTCTCCAAAGATTCTGTGACCACGGATTTTGCTTTTTTCCTTGTCCAGCTTTTACTTTCACTTTTGCCAACATATTTAGCTGTGCCAATTGAATCCAAAAAAAGATATCAAGTAAACTAAACATCAAACATGATTCATAGAGTTTGTGCACAAGTTCTTAAAAATGAGTGTTGAAAGTTGAGAGGCAAACCCATAAGAGAAGCTCTGGCTAGTAAAGCTAATGACGATGGTCCCACTTTTATTTTTGACAACACCTGAGATGAGTCACAGGACAGTTCAATTATTCCACAATGGGATAGAAGTGTAGAATAATAATCTTCTGACCTTTATCTTTTTAAAATACATACGCAAAGAGCTCACAATATGAATTCTTTTGGAGGTAATACCTTCTGTGATAACTCATTATCGTCAATATTATCAGCCAAAACTTCACTCGTTAGATATGAAAGGATGCTATCTTCAATGATTTCCCTTGCAAGCATCTGAAAGATTACAGCCACAAACATAACAGGTGAATGTTGTAAAGTAAAATCAATGTACGGATAAAAAAGGAAAATTTACACAGTTAGATGCTCTCTGCAGTAGAGTTATAGATCAAGGGGACACTCAATCAACTGCAGGTCAGACGAACATCGGGTAAAAGATAAAAAATACTAGCTAATATACCTTTGGATTTCCTCCCAGAATAATATCAGTTCCTCTTCCAGCCATATTTGTTGAAAGGGTGATGGCGTATTTTCTTCCTGCTTGGGCTATAAAATCAGCTTCTCTGGCAGCATACTGAATGAAGGAAAACACATAATATTAGAACTAGCTGATATCATTTGAATGCTGTGTTGGTTATACTATGCAGAGGGACAAGTTTCAAATCCACCTTGGGTCGTGCATTCAGAACATTGTGAGGAATACCCCATTCTTTCAGCAGTTCTGATAAATATTCAGAATTCTCTACACTGAAAAATGATGTTAATGTGTTAATAGTGGAATAGTATAAATGTGTTTTAAAAATATAAGTAAATGTTCCTATGTAGCCCTTCTTGTTCAGTATTAGTTCTGCCAATATAAACCACACTGGATAAAGAAAATCTAAATGTATATATATCAATGTTTTAAGAATACCCCGAGAAAAAGTGTGCCTGAATCTTTTTTCTTTACATCCTACTTTCAACTGACATTAGTACATGCAATATAATTTGAAATCCAGACAAATTTCCTAAGTCTCTGTGAGCAAAAAAAATGCTGAAGTGGTTTAATCAAATGGAGCTACCTTGTTGTTCCTACTAAAACAGGTCGACCTTGTCCAAACATATCTTCAACTTCTCGACGAACATATTCCCATTTACCCCGAGCAGTCTAGCATACATCATACCAGAGGGATGAACGAGAAGGCACAATTAGTTTAAATTTTAGCAATGAAAATAAAGATGCGAACAGAAACGTGAGTTTTTAGGATACTTACCGCAAAAGCTTGTATAGGTAGATCGATTCGAATATTTGACAAATTTGTAGGAACTTCAATAACAGGTATCTGGAACATTTTCAAAAACTCTTTTTCCTGCAAGAATGTGAAGAAAATGATATGTTTGAAACAGATAAAGAGGATGGGTCAAAGTGAATCCCCATGTACATACTTCTGTTTTTGCTGTCCCAGTCATCCCGGAGAGCTTTGGATAGAGTTTAAAGAGTGATTGATAGGTGATTTGAGCCACAACAATTGAATCAGCCTAAGATAAAAAACTTAGATACATCAGCATGAGATTTTTGAGGCATACATTTACAATACAATTTATGGGTCCGGGTGGCAGACCTGAATTTCTAGACCTTCTTTAGCTTCCACAGCCTGGTGTACTCCTTCAGACCATCTCCTTTTCTCTTCAACTCTTCCAGTCAACTGAAAAGATTTAAAATCCTTATTTACTCAAATTCTTATACGTTGTCAAATAATATAAGATATAAGTGAAACTATCTCAGGTCATTTTATGAAATGAAACAATGAATACAATTGACACCAGAACTACTTATACCTCATTGATAATAAGTGCTTTCCCATTTCTCACAATATATTGGACATCCCGCTTGTAAAATTCTTTAGCTTTTAAAGCGTTCATCACAAACCTGCATTAACCAAAATTTTCAATAAACAGGTATAACAAAAAAAAAGGCAGAAATTATGTAAACACACAAAAAAGTAGATGCCCAAATATTCAGAGTAGGCTGTCTCCTAACACAATCTCTTTATTCATAATAATTTGTGTTAGAAAATAAACCCTACTAATGCCACCATTCTTTACTCAACCATAAGCCTTTTATTAGCACCAACCTATGCAGTAATGACTGCCAAACAGATGCCATTATTTTGTAACTATGACACCCAAATCTAAAAGTCACCATTTAAAAATCTTACTACTAACTGTCAACCGCCGAATTCTTACGTTGTAATTTTGTTAGCATAAAGAAAATCAGTAATGTAACAAGTAGATACCTTGCCCATGGATCATTTTCGTCCCATAAATCACCCGTCTCAAGAGCCATTTCAGCAAGAGATATACCTTCTTCCGTGAGTTCCACTGAATTTTCTTTCAGTTCAGCTTTGTAATGCTATTAACAAGATTTCAAATATCATTTTTAGAAAAAATCTGAACTAAACAAATAAAATGCTTGCAATAAAAAAAACAGAAAAATGAAAAGATAAAACTCACAATATCCTTTACGAGAAGTTCAGCCACTTTTGCAGCAACTGGATATCGTGCAGCATTTTCACTAGCCTGTGATACAGGTACAACAGAAAGGACTCCATCAATACGTGATATTGTGTCCCCAATTGTTTTTTCTCTTGCATCTACCATTATTAACCATTTTCAAACTATAATCCAAATGTCTGGATCTCCAAAGAATAATAACTTTCTGAGCTTATCAAAATAAACTGCATTACCTCACCACTGATTAGCAAAGGGTTTCTGCCTTCATCAATGAGGACTGAGTCCACTTCGTCAACTATTGCAAAGTGAAATGGTTTTGGCCTGTGGGTCATAAACTGTCACTATTGAACCAAACTGAGGAGTGAATAGATTAATGGGATCTACCATCTCATAACAAGTTGTTCACGGTTTGAAGTAAGGTTATCTCGTAGATAATCAAATCCAAGCTCCTGAGGTTTGCAAAAGTGTTGGTAGAAGGAGATGAGAGATAAAAAGGAAAAACCACTAATGTCTCGTCCAAGTAGAAAAATTGATATGAATGAGATACTTACTGAGTTATTTGTGTATGTTATATCACAGCAGTAGTTGAATTTTCTCTCTTCGGCTTTCATTCCTCTCTGAATATAGAGTCAATTTTAAGAAACTACCATAACTTTTCTGCTTTAAAATCTAGGAGGAATGCAAATAGCACCTGTGTAACCTACCTGAATAAGACCAACTGAAAGGCCTAAGAAACGGTGAACACGACCCATCCATTCAGCATCACGCTGGGCCAGGTAATCATTCACGGTAACCACTGCCAGCAGAAAATCAATACCGACTGCTTTACCAAGATGTTAAATGATACAGTCCCCATAGGTACATCACTGTGGAAAATTGTGGCGACCAGGAAATACAACTCACTGGCCTTCTTCAAAATATCAGCAAATATCAAGCCATAAAGTGGTCAGAGAGAGAAGACAACATACCATGAACGCCCTCACCAGTTAATGCATTAAGATATGCAGCTAATGTGGAGACTAGTGTTTTCCCTTCACCTGTCTTCATTTCCGCAATGGATCCATCATGAAGCACTCCTCCACCAATTATCTAATCCAACAACTTAACAACATAAGTATACACAACAACCTCTCTTGAAGATAATAGAAATTCACCCCAATAGCATGGATTACAATTTGAGAGTGTAGATATAGACAGACCTGCACGTCAAAATGACGCATTCCAATTGTTCTCTTTGCAGCTTCACGGACAACAGCAAACGCCTCTAGAAAGGGAAAAATACACACAAAAAGTGAGAACGCAATTGCATCGGTTTATATCAAAACAAAGTACATTCTTAAGAGAAAATAAAACTAAAATCCACATAAGAATTTGATCAAACCAGCTTGCATATCTGCTAGGGACTCCCCTCGAGACAATCTTTCTCGAAATTCTGCAGTTTTAGCTTTCAGCTAAGGAGGAAAGCAAAAAAAAGTCAAAATATATCAGAGAAACATCTAATAAATAAAACGCTTCAAGCTCACTAAGATGAACCTGTTCATCGGAAAGGCTTTGAATCTGTGATTCAAGGGAATTGACAGATTCCACAAGACGATAGTAGTCTCGCACAACCCAATAATTCATGCTCGTAAAATCTTGTATATTTCTCTTCAAACGACTCAAATTCCCCTAAAATATGGATGAAACTAAAGTCAATAAAATAAACCATAAGGAGAAGTAAAATACTACTGAGAATCGTGAGAAATAAATTCCATCCCAAGTCTCAGAAACACATCGCTCAAAAATCCATGAGAGGAAAGAAACAGCTAAAAAATACAGTCGAGACAAATGATCGAACAGTTGGTGTGCAACAAGTACAGACAGAGTTATCACAGCCAAGTACGAAGATAGCTGACGTATATCGTACCGTTAGAGAAGCAGAGACGCAGCTTCTTCGAACAAGGTGACACCTCTGAATCGGTGTGACGGACCGATAGAGAAAAACACCAGATATGGGTCTTGTCCATGGAAACTTATTACTTCGAGACAAGAGGCAAGGAAGCGCTGGATTACATGTATTAAGGTTCACAAGATTCGAAACAGAACCCATTTAGCAAAAATTGCTTCTTTCTCACTTTTCTTTTCAAGCATCCATGGATTACGAAGCTCGCTGTCTCAATTCTCGTTCCGTAGTTTAGTTCACTCAAAATGTTTTTTTTGCCTCCGTTGTACCGGTCGGTGGCGCTAAATTTGCTGATTGGTCCCAATTTAAAGGAACTTTTTATTACTATTTAACTTTTAAGTCCCTGAACATTTTAGAGTCTCGCAATATGTCACTCAACTTAAGAATATCTCTCTTATTCTTCTTGTATTTGATTGATTTGATTGATTTGATTTCAAGATTCTCAACGTATAAGCAAAGCAAATTGGGAATCACAGTGTACATATATATGTACAGTAACAGATGGGACGAAGGATTCATATACACATGAATTATATTTAGATATATACAACATCTTTTGACGAAACTAACTTATGGAAGAATGAATCTTCCGGAAAAAAGATGAGAAAACTGTAGTTTTTGTTAGCGTCCACAATAGTATACCTCGAAAAATGGAGACAAAACTTCTCTTGTCACAGACCATTTTTAACAACAGAGGTATTCATGAATACAAAAAAGAAGGCAGATAATTTAAACGTGTGGAGATCACCTTAATGGTTGTATCAGCAAACCCTGCAAAAAGCTTGCCTTCCCAATATAACAAAGATGTGATCACTGATGAACCCGGGATTGATCCAACGTGAGCACAGTCTAGTGATATCTCATCTCCTGACAATTCCTACAAACCGGTGTTTAGAGATGGATGTTAGTAAAGTAATCTCATCTCCTGACAATTCCTACAAACCGGTGTTTAGAGATGGATGTTAGTAAGAAAATCCGGCATCAGATTATGGGTGAAGTGTTGATTTTTTTTCCCACTTATGATAAGATCTGTGGATTATTTGTCATTAGCTCGGGTCTACAAACTAGAAGATTACCTGTACATTGATGGTTTTTTCCCAACCTCCAGTGAAAAGCCATTTACCGTTCACGGCAACAGTGAGAATTGCACCACTCTGTATCTGCATTGACTTCATCAATGTATCATCCCTCCATATCTGGAAAAAGAATCAGAAGAGTCCAGATTTAGAGACTGAGAATAGGATTGAAATGAAGCAAGTCAAGCAGAATGTTTTCAAAGAAAGATATAAACCTGTATATCTCCGTTTTGATAAGCTGCCACTAGGGTTTGATCGTCTGCAGCTAGAGACAGAATAGATCTTACAATACCTGGAGTCTCTTCCCCCAACACCGTCAACAAACTGTGGTCACTTAGACTCCACAATCGAATGGTTCCATCCCAACTTCCGCTGTATAATACTCCATTTAGCACAACAAGCGTTGAAACTACCGATTTATGACCACTCATAGTGCAAACTAGACTTCCATCCTGGGGAAACAATCACTTTCTTCATTGAATATGATGAAATTCTTATCAGGACAAGCTTTACAAGCGTACAAGAAAATTAACTTACTTGCAAAGACCAAGCTTTGATAGTGTTATCTCCACTGCCACTATACACATGCCCATATTCTGAGTATGCCAATGCATGAATGCCAGTATATCGCCAGTCTTTTGGCTCGTACCACTTTCTTAGTGGCTGTTCTTCCAGAGGGAAAGTTGTGCTCCATACAAAGATACCTCCTCCACCATCACCACTGACACATACTGGTTCTGCTCCCTCGATGTGTATCAAAGCCATTACTTTATCCTGATGACCTCTAAATGTATGCACATGGGAGAAGTCCTGCATATAGCATATATGCATGAAGATTCATAGAAAACTAAGCTGTGGAAACCTTACTTCTTACAACTAGCAGAGTTACCAAGCTGAGTAGAAATTAAACAAAAATCTATAAAGGACCTATCACAAACTTTATATGTGGAACCATGATTGCATCTGTACCTTCAGAGACCATATAAGGATAGTTTTATCAAATGAGGAGCTGAACAGAAACCCACCTACACAGAGGAAAGGAACAAGATACAATTTGAACATATAAAGATGTGTCATATAAATAATATTCTTGCAAGGAAAATAGAATACCTTTATATCAGTTGCTCAACATGTTATAAACTTGTACAAATTATTAAAAAGAACAACGAATGCAAAAAAAGATGTACCTCCAATCGCTAAACCTGTGACACTGTCTTGGTGTCCCCGCATGTCTTTAGATTTTACCTTTCCTTCTGAGAGCCTCCCAACAAAATCTATGTCAACTTTACCCTCCTCTACTTCACCACCATTTTTCATTCCTGGCATCTCTTCTTCCAGTTCTTTGGATCCCACTTCTACCAGGCGGCGTAATTCGCTTAGAGCCAAACAAAACTCTTTCCTTTTCCCAGAAGTCGACTTATGCAATCCAACCATAGAACTGAAACTATGATTCATGACCAGCTCCCTGACACATTTCCATAGATCAGTCAAAACTGGACGTGCCTGAGGATCAAGACAGCAACATTGGCGAAGAATTTCAACTATTGATTTTAATTTCCCTTGGAGTTCAGATTCCAAACTTAACTTCTCCGAAATACCTGTGTATAGCACCAAGAGATCCTCAATACCCTCTTCACATCCTTTGGCATCCATACGATGTACAGTTTCAATCAGCTCCTCGCTAAACCGTTTTCCAAGAAGAAGCTTGAGGAGAAGAAAACAAACTGGCCATACATCAGAGCTATATGAAACCAAATATTTTAAGCTGGAACTTTTTATCAACATATTCTGTTCTTTCAAAAATTTTAACAACACCTCTGAGCTCATAAAAACACCCTTCTGTAGTAATCCAACCAAAATCATACCCTTTTGCGAAACACCAACTGATTTGCTGAAAGAACTAGATTCTTCAGCAATAATCCGATACACATACCTTCCAGTTTCCATCAACTCAATCAAATCAACATAAGCATTCTCAAATTCGTCAAACTTCACACAAGAAACACTCAGAAATCCTGTGATCACCCCTTCCTTGTGCAAATTGAGAAGTGCCTCACAAATTTGCATACCGACTATTGCTAAACGTGAAGTATCATCTTCAGTGAGATAATCGAATTCCTCCCACGAAAATGAAGTGAGCTTCTCACCCACTAAATACAAACCCCCATTCTTCAAATCACCCCACAAGCCATAAACTTTAGAAACACCTCTCTGCTTAACATATATGATCGTATCAAGCTCATCTCTTTCTTCCTCACTCATCCCCCACAGACAGCTCATCATTCTCTGGACATAACTATACTTGAGCACAGAATCACAGTCATCGAGCTCAAACGAAGCAACCCGTAAAAGACTCACCTTTGAATCATCCCTCAGACATCCACATAAACACGAAGATGATGCAAAATCACTACTTTCACTCTCCCTCTTTTCCATAGTAACGGCGTCGTACAGGAGAATCCGGTCCTTCCAAGTGGCGTAGAAGTCGCCAGACCATGATCGAGTGAAAAATTCAACGGATTTTTTAGAATTCCGGCGAGGTTCGATCTTAATCTGCGAAATTGAAGGGAATAATCTGAGAAGATCGATGTTTTTAGGGAGAGCTGATGGTCCTTGAGGTGGAAACTTGACTAAAACGGTGCACGCAGGACATCGGATTGTGTTCGGAAACTTCTTGGGAAGATTAGCCAGACATTCTTCGCACGCCGAGTGGCCGCAGGTGAGCACGCGCGGAACTGTGCTCTCGCCGTCGTAAGACTGTAGACACACCGGACACTCCGGTACCTCCATCACCTCCGATGAACCGATTAACTTATACGACAACGGTTTGAGTGTTTATCATCAAAATAAAGGATATGCGCCTAAATTTTAATTTAATAAAAAAATTTCTAAGTGAATACAAGTTTGGTACTCCGTTGATGTTAGGAATTTTTACACAAAAACAATGATTAGTTTATTTCCTCTTACCAGAAAATTATTCTAATAGTTATAAAACCATAATTAATTAGTAAAAATAATTATTTTCAATCATAACATTTTGAAATTTATAATTTATCAATGAAAATAAAACAAATTTTTATGAAACTAAATAAAGATGTTATAACATTAATCTTTTAGAAACATAAATAGTATAATATAAGTATAAAATACTATATAATATAGTTTTTTTTGTCGTCATATAATATAGTTTTTTAAAATACAAATATTAGTATTTTAAGTTTTTGTCAATGGCAGTTCGGTCTATGTTTGAGTCGTGCATGTTAAAGTGGGTTGTCTCTTTTGGTTCATGTAGAGTTTTGTTTCAGTTTAGCCTATATATTGATTCACCATACTATAGATGGCTAATATTCTAAAATGAATCGTCATTTGTAAAAAATAGAATTTTCCTCTTGAAATTTGATGACTAGTTTTTTATATTAAAGATCCTGTAGAATTCATTTTATATCAAATAATAGTTTGATCATACATAATTTTATGCATACACTATATATATAAAAAATAGAATCCTTTTTTTTGTCGACTAAAAAAAAATAGAATTATATATACACTATATAAAAAAAAAAGAATCCAATCACTCCAAATACGAGACCCGGTGGACGAATTATATCTGATTGCTGGAATATTGTGACTGTAATCATATGAGCAAAAAATATTTACTTGCTTTAATATAAACGATTTTTTGTCACTTAATATAAACGATTAAATTTCCTTAATTAGTGTTATGAGATACTTTCCGATAAAATCAAGAAAGGAAAAATACGGTGGATATATAAAGGAAGTATTAAAAAAAAAAAAAAAAAAAAAAAAGGAAGGTGGGAATTTTAAAAGCAAAAGCACATCTGTCAAAGGACCCACCATTGAATACAGACTAAAATTAATCTATCGTCGGTGCGGTGCCTCTAACACAGATTTTTTTCTAGATTCTCGTCAATTCTCTCGCTTTTCCGATTTCAGAATTTCCCCATTTTCACGTCAGATCCGAGGTTTTTTTCCCGGATCGATCCGATAGATATAGCTGTATTTTGTTTCTTAATATCTTGAAGTTTTTAGGGAAATTTCTCGATTGAATTTTGGGAGATGGATGAGTTTGGTGTTCTTACGGAGCGTTATGGGATTAAGCCTCAAGGAAAATCTGCTCCGATGGCTGCTTCTAAGCGATCTGTTAACCCTAACAATAATGGTCAGAGCTGGAATTTTGGTACTGGTTCTGGTTTAAATGCGAAATCGTCTTCTAATAGCTCTTGGAATAAGGAATCTAGTAATGGTTCTTTGTATGATGGTGACGACATTTTCTTTACGGCGACTTCTACTAATGGGAAAGGCGCGAGTTCTTCTACTGGATTTAATGATTTTGATGTTTTTGGTAGTGGGTTGAATAAGTCATCTTCTGGGAATAGCAAGTCTTCGTCTTTAAACGATGATTTGTTGTTCTCCAATTTTGGGAATTCGGGAAAGAAGACATCTTCTTCTTTAGCGCAGGGTTTTGATGCTGATGACTTGTTTGGTGGTGTTATACCTGGGACTAAAAGCTCTGTTAATGTTAAGAATGATGATATATTTGGGTCATTCTCTTCGTCGACCAAGCAATATGCTGCGGTTGATGATTTGTTGGGTGATATGGGTGGATTTGGTTCCAAATCGAACAGTTCCGCTGGTTTGGGAAAGAATGAAGCTGTTTTTGATGAATTTTTATCCGGTTTTGGTGGAAGTTCTCAGAGGTTTGTGATCAGTTTATGAAACATTTTGGTAACAATTGTTGCCAATTTCTATCATTTTGGTTTTAAAGTATATTGTATGAGATTATGTTGTCTGTCATGTATGGAATGTGCTACTGTCTCGTGAATGGTTTTTGAAATATCAGATTCTGATGTGGTGTTATGGTTTGAATTTTTCTGTTGTTGAGATATTTTGTTTTCCGTTGATTTTTCAGCAAGACTACCACATCGAACTTTGATTCTACTGACCCTTTTGTGGTTCTAGAATCGACTACGTCTGCAGCACATTCTTCTTCTCCAGGTCTGTTCGTGGATCCACTAGAAGAATTTGCTGCTTCAGTCAGTTTTCAGAGGGGGAAACCATCAAATACTTCACAGACTTCTACGAAACTCAAGCCTCCACCTAAACCAGCACAAAAAGTGAACAGAGGTTAATAATCTCTTTGATAACCTGAAGTTGTCTTGAATTTAGAGCTTTTGTTTACTGTTTTCATTGTGCTCTAATTATTCAAGAAATTATTCGCACAGTTAAGAGTGAAGGTGTGTCTTCAATAGACGAACTTGAAGACTTTGCCATGGGTAGTATGCGACGTAGTGCCTCCGCTTCTGACAATGCTAGTAAACATAGAGAAGCTGAAGATGCTGGAACAAAGAATAAACAATTTGGTGTAGATGACCTTGACTCCTTTTTCAGCTCCGGGCCTCGGTCCAGCAGTGTACCAAAATCACGGACCACAACTGAAGTAAGAACAACTTTATAACTATTACGAAGTTTTATGTTACAAGTTATTATTACAATAAAGAAAATATGTGTATCCTTATTCTTCTTTCTAATGCAAAGACAACTCGCAAGCAAGCATTCAACGTACCAAAAAAGATGCCTAGTGGGGTTTCTAGTGCAAAGAAGCCTTCTGCTCCAGCAAATCTGGTGGATGACTTTTCTGCACTTTTTGGAGGTAGATGTTCTGAAAACATGTCTATTCCAGCAATTGTTTACTCTGGGGTAACTTACTTAGAAATGTTTCCTTTTCTACAGAGGATCCTATATTTAGAGAGTTTGAGGAAATCCCAGGGGAAAGCGAAGAACGAAGAAAGGCCAGATGGGATCGTGAACAAAGAACAAAGAGCCGTGTGGTACGTGTAGTTATTTTGGTTTTCTTTTTAATCTTCTGACGCAACCCTTGATTTTTTTTTTAACCGCTGCAAATTGTGATGATATCTCATTAAGCTTAATTCTGGTATGAAAAATCTATGATGAATTTTCCTTGTGCTTGAAAGTACCCCTTCGTGTTCAAAAGTTTAGTTAAGTTCCCTAAGGAATGTATTTAATTAGCTGAAAGATTAGGTCTTTCCTTATGTGATTTAGTGGTCCACTTTCCTTGTCAAATTTGGCGATACTCATAACCAACTGGCATTACCACAACCAGTTTCTAGTTTAAGTTTATTTATGCCCATCACTGTTTAACTTGTACTGTGATTTTATATTTTGGTTCTGGATGATTTTACACTAATCAATGCCGTTTGAAATGTAGGCACAAGCTGTAGCTGATATGAATAACCGTGATCATCAATCTCGGGTTGAACAAGAACAGAGAACTGTGAGCAATACTTAGCTTGAAAAAATTTCATCAATCTTCTTTGTCATAATACTTATTTATTGACAGTGACCGTTTATGGATTGTTAGTCGTCATTATGATAATGCTGTTTTTGACATTTATATTTCTTTTTGTGATTTTCTTTTCTAAATCTACATAGAATCTCCTTGTTGGTGTGTTTATGGTTTCCTTGTTAATCTTTCTTGTCAGAGAATTTCTGAGACTGTTGATTCTGAGATAAGGCGTTGGGCAGCTGGAAAAGAAGGAAACATGCGTGCACTTTTATCTTCTTTGCAAATCGTGAGTTTTAAATAATTAATAATTGTAATTTGTTTTATAACCCTATTACATCTGTTTATCCAGGTGCCCCTTCTAAGTTCACTGAGTTCCGGTTCTGTTTGTATGATGACAGGTACTCTGGCCCGGATGTGGTTGGGAGGCTGTTTCTCTAACAGATTTGATCACTTCTTCAGCAGTCAAGAAAGTTTATAGAAAGGCAACACTATATGTCCATCCCGATAAAGTTCAGCAGAAAGGAGCCACCCTTGAACAAAAGTATATTGCCGAAAAGGTTTTTGACATTTTGAAGGTATTTTTCTCAGCGGATCTGCATTAGCAGCTCCCTTTCTAGAATCTAATGTAGACTAATGTTGACAGAAGAAGCTTAATGGTTTAGTTCTGACCGTATCAGATCAGTAGAGTTTCATGGAAACGATGTTCCAAAAAATTTAGTAGGCTGGATTAGTCTCTGCGTCAATAATTTGAAATAATCCGGTTTAGTTTCTTGTCTCTTGCATAGATCCACAAAGCTTACCTCAGCGTCAAGCAATTTTTCGTTCTTCGCTTGTATACAGTTAATCCGGTTTAGTTTCTTGTTTGGATTATCCTATTGATTAACTGTATACAATTGCATTGAAAACAGGAAGCTTGGAACAAGTTCAATAAAGAGGAGCTCTCTTAAAGCCCATATGTGGTGTATCTAGTTGCCTTCCGAGTCTTTCATTTCAGGTTTGAGAACAGATTGCTTCCAATAGAGCTTGAAACGGGACTGATTTACTTCTAGCAATGGGTTGCTTAAGAGATAAGAGACCACTTGAAGAGACTTGGTACATGTATGTTTGTGTTTCTGTTATCTCTACAGATAATTCGTCTGTGAGTTTTCTCCAGTCTTGTCTTGTTGTTAATCTTCTTTTCTCTCAATTTTTTCTTTTAAGAGTAACTCGGTACTTTTCATCTTTATTGTATAAATCCATGGGGGATATTGTATAGCCCCAAAAACCCAATAGAGATATTTTTTTTCATTAAAATATATATGATATCGAATGTTCTTACTACAGCTATAATATTGTAGGGAAGGGATAATGGAATAACAAATTGCTATGTATCTCAATGGATATTAATATGTTTGTTCATACTTATCTTTGTAGCTCAATAATTGTATCCATGATTTGGAACAGTTTTGTTGTTACGCGGTTCTGAGGGTGTGTACAATGATTAGCCGCTAAATGTTTGGTGATGTTGAATTGCCAATACCTCCACACCTTACCAGTGTATATGAAGTTTTTGAATTTCAAAACCATGGACACCGTTGTCTCGTAGCATTATAGGTTAACAAATCAAGACTAAAATGAAAAACTCAAACGTTAAAATGTTTATGCCAAAACAGAATTAATCATGTAAGAGTGTGGACTAAAAAGGAAGTCTGAAGGAACCTTGAGATATGGGGATAAGGCCACGAGGACAAGAAGTAGCAATAAAGATCCAAACCATAAGAATCCAGAAAAACAAATAGACAACTACCAAGTTTATTTTAAAGTAAACTAGGAATTTGCCTCACTAGATACTAATAATTGGAGAGAGAGGGCTTTTAGGCATTTTCCAACTTTATAGGACATCTTTCAGTATAAAATCAACAGTCTGATAATAATGTAAGATTAGAATAATTTTATATTATTGGGGTGTGTTTGTTATTCTATCACTACAAGAATGAGCTTTACAACGGAACATTTTTTTGTTAATTCGTCGTAATCGAAGACAAATGACGCATTTACGACAAATACATAATCGTCGTTAGGGGTTAGTCGTAAAAGAAAAATCGTCGTAAATTCGTCATCCAATTAACAAGGCACAAAATTCGTTGTAACATCGACGTAAACAATGCGGTCGTAGATTCGTCGTAACAAAACTTGACGTCGTAAACTCGACGTGACGTTTTACGACGTTTTGACAGCTAAAAAGTTGGTCGTTACTGTTTACGTGGCGTTTACGACGACCCAGGATTTCGTCGTAAAGTTGATATAAAGAAAAACGTCGTAGATGCGTTGTTCGTATACTCCTCGTTGAAGTTAGTCGTGATGCTACGACGTCGTAACGACGATTCGTCGTAAGAGCGTCGTCAAAATATTAATTCTTGTACGACGAATCGTCGTAAAGACATCGTACCATATTTAATTTATTTTTAATAATAATTTTAAAATAAATAATTTGAATTGATATATTAATATATATATTAATTAATATATATAAATTATATTATTAGTACCAAAAGAAATCATAAAAAAATTTAAAATAAAATATTAAATTAAAAACAAAAAAAATTATACATTAAACTTTATACATTTTCAAAGTTTATACAAAAACAACAATAAAATTAAAATCTACTAATTGCTGAAATCGATATCAGCAAACAAATCCGCATGAGCGGCTTCTGCGGCTCTCTGATCCACATCGGATTGGTCTTGTGGTTGCCCCGATGATTGCCCCAACTCCTCGGTCCGATCCGCCGCACGTTTCGCTTCTAAAGCTCGTTGCATTTCCGGATTGCCTTCCTCCAAAATGTGGAATAAGCTATCCATTCCTTGAAGCTTGCGGTCCATCTTTTCTTGGAGATCCTTTAAAGATTGTCAGAGATGTACGGGATCATCATTCGGGTTCCGCCTATGAGAAGATGTGGAAATGGGGACATCTTGAACCGATCCCATACCCAAAATCCGTCCTTTTTTCCTTGGAGCAACCTAAAAAAAACAAAATATTATAATTATAAATAAAATTATTAAATAAATTATAAAAAATTAATTATAAAATAAATACCAATTCGAAAATCTTGTCTTGATCCAAGGTACTCAATGCCACGAGAGTACCATCTTCGCTTTCTTGAGAAAGCTGGGTCTGACGCTCCTCAATCCTAGCCGTGGCCTCATCGTAGATGCGCTGAGATCTGGCATCTACAAAAACTCCACTCTTCTTCTTGTGGGTCCGTTCGAACAACGATGAAAGGAACGGAAGTTCGCCCCCTTGTTCTTCGGCCTAAAAATACATAAAATAATAGTTAATATGTAATTAAATTTTATAAAAACTAAATAAATAGAAACTTACCATCTTCAAACGGACACCCGCAAAGGATATCTGTCCGGCAGTATGAGGCGTAGGCAGAAATCCATCCTCACCAAGTGTAAATCGAGAGGTTGAACACTTGGCGGAGACTCGGACCGAGTTTGGATCACGCCAATACCGAACTAGACCATCCCACACGGCTTCAGTGAGGAAAATGGGTTTGCCATCATTCCCTTTGAGTTACCAAACTTTCTTCCAATCAGAGACGGTGTTGGCAAGTCACCGCATCGCCTTTTTGTAGAATTCATGTTTCACATGCTCGTTGATGGCTGGCTCCCAATTCCATTTTTGCTGCAAAAATAAAAATAATAAATGAATTAGTAATATATTAAAAAAACACAAATTAAAAAAAAATTAAAAAAAAACATACCGCAAACATTTAAACCACGTCTTCTTGACGTGATCCAGTGTTTGGGACCAATTTGGATGAGGTTCGGAGAAATATCCCTTGATTGTCTCCGAAGCGCTACGTCCCACCTTGTTATCCACACAAACCTATAAAAAATATTTTAAAATAAATATAATTATTATGAAAATATATATGTAATATATATGTTTAAAAAAATATATAAATACATACCAGAAAATTCCCGAAGGACGGTTGGGATCCAACCGCTACAATCCTTCTCGTCCGGACTGGACGAGGAGATCCTCTACAGTAAACCGAGCATACGGAGCATCCGGCGGGACTAGTAAATCCGGATGAAGAGCTCCTGCAGGTGCAACCGGTGGGGATGGAGGTGGTGGTGGAGGTGGTGGTGGAGGTTCTCCGGTATCGGCCATTGACTCAGGAACCATATCGGCCGCAGAAGAAGAAGACGGTCTATCAGAAGTCGATTCAAAACGATCTCCTCGTAGAAATAGATCACCATAATGCTGACGTGATTTCCGAATCATCTGCAATATACATTAAAAACAAAATATAAAACAAATTAATACTAATATATTGATTGCTATATCCTAAACATTTGAAGAATAAAAAAAATTTTAAATCCTAAAACTATATCAACAACCTAGCAATAATATTAATTTCATCCTTATTTCTAAAATAAAATCCTAAAATCAAAAATAATAAATAAAAAAAAAATTTACCTTATATGGACGATTGCAGCGTAGAGAGAGAGAAGTTAGTGTGAAATGAACGACGCGGATGGGATGGCGTCGATCTTATATATAGATTTTGTTGCCATCGTAAACGCGTCGTAAAACTACGACGCTTTTACGACGGATCGTCGTAACGACGCCGTAAAGCCGTGGTTCTATTACCACGCGTTTACGACGATTCGTCGTAAACGAGTCGTAACACTACGACACGTGTAAATCATGCAACGAGCGTGGTTTGCGACTCGTTTACGACGATCGTCGTAAACGCGTGGTAATAGAACCACGACTCGTTTACGACGATTCGTCGTCATATGATTTGTCGTAAACGGGTCGGTACCTAACAACTAGTTTACGATGAATCATATGATTCGTCGTACAATGGTCGGTACCTAACGACTAGGTTACGACGAATATATGTAAACTTACTTAAAAATCTAATGAACATGAACAACTTTTAATAACATCAAAACTAAGAATATGTCCATTACAAAACATATAATACTTATTAATATTATACGATACTTTAACATAAACATCTAGATAAAAAGTAACATCTATATATAATACAAGTAGCTTAAAAACGTCTTACAAATATACTTGAAGTATATTTAACATAAATACATAGTTATTAATTTTAGTTTTCTTTTATTGATGACGTAATGTACTACTTACTTTCTTCATCATCATCCGAACTTTGGGTATCTTCAGGGTATAACCAATTGTTTGGATTTCTATTAACACCACTATGACCACTTTCTTGTATAAATGCTGTAGCCATGTTTTCTTTAGATATAACCTGCCAAATTAACAAGTTTCGGTGTTATATACATTACTATCGGTAATGATAGAACTTAATACACTTCTTTTTATATTAGAATTGTAACTTACATTGGATATGTTCTTAAGAGCAATGTTAAGATATGTTGTCGCCCGTTCAAACTTAACAACTACAACCTCCTTTAGAAGCAACACTGAACCCTCTTTTATATGCGCCCCATATTTGTTATCAGATATGGCGGACCTATGAATGCTTCCTTGTACAGTACCGGTCGGATCCTACACGAATTAAAAAGTAATGTTATAGATTGCAAAATATCTAATTAGTTAAGAACATCTTTTGTTAAATTTTACCTTCATTGTGACCATTGCATCCCCCAATCCACTAGGAACCATTTTATGAATCACTGTTACCACAAAAGGTACATGACGCCATGGTGGTGTTATCTGATGTAACTCTTTTACTACGATCCAACCACCTGTATGTCCACTTATATTCAAAATATAATAAGTAAAATATATTTAATTGTCAATTACGCAATCTTAAAACAATCATTTTATACTAATAATTACATTTCACTTTACCTTTTAGGTATTCAATTGTAATCTTCCAAGGGACATCGTTGAAAGAAGGATCTTCTGGCTCAGCAACACCATTAACCATCCGTAAATGTCTCTCATAAGATCCTTCATCATCCATAATTATATCAATTTCAGTAGTTGCCAAAATGTAGTATTTATAGGAAATTTTCGAACTAGCTCACATACGACGAACTTACGACGATTGAATAGTGAAACGATATAACATCATATCAACGTCGCGTTAACGACGAATATCGCCTACCTTTAGGTGAACATTAAATACATGTGTTCACCTAACAATTCAATATTCGTTGTTATTCGGTCGTTATACACTTCGTCGTAAACGAGTCGGTATATTGGGTCAAATGTACGACGAAACTATATGTCGTCGTTGAGGAGTCGTTAATGTGCGTCTAGTTTACGACGAAATTCAAATCGTCGTAAACACCTTGCAAAAACGTTGTAACTATAAGTCAAGTTTACGATAAATATATTCGGCGTAATTTTACGACGCTATTACGACGACTGGATTTGGAGTCGTAATCGCGTCGTAATGTGATTGTTAATGTACGACGATTATTTGACGACATAAAGGTTTGTCGTTAATGCTATGTTTTCGTGTAGTGTATAGTTTGGTAATTTTTCTATTTGATTGAAATCTGATGATGATCAGCTGCTGTATATACAGCCATATTGAAAATGTTAATCTCTAATTTCTGTCAATATTCCTAGATTTTAAAATTTTATAATTTCTACCAATATTCCTAGATATTGTTTGCCCAGATCATGTTAAGATACTTGTCTTGAAATGTTCAAGTGTATTTTCTCATCCATCACCTTCAAATATATAAAAATCCAGTAAGTGTCCCATATCACTTTATCAATTATCATAAACCAATATCGAAAATTCGATATTTTTTATCAAACTCAAAGGGCAAAAAAAAAAAATCCAATCATGACATGATTTGTTCTTTTATTTAAATAGCAAAAATAGAAACTTCCCGAAATGGTTAAAATCAAGGGTCAATAAAGTCAACCAACGTGTCAATATCAACCACGTCAGCACTTCCACCTATAAAATGTTCGCGCCAATTGCCAAATCCCAAAACAACAGTCCACCATGAAAATCAACAATTCCACTCTCTTCTTCCTCATCCTCTTCCTCTTCCCCATCTATCTTCTCTCTTTATCGTCTGCTTTAGCCACAAAGCCTCAGGTTTCAAATGGCTCCACCATTTTCTTCACGACGCTAGGGAGGCCCACTTTCGAGTTCGCATCTTCACTCTCCCGACTAACAATCGTCTACCGTCACCTGCCGATGAAAACCGTCTCACCGACGGAAAATCAGTTAATTATAACGGCCATTTCGCTTCTCCTTCACCGGCACTAATCTCACTTCTATCCAATAAATCTCGGATTCAACCACAAGACCCGTCTCTTCTGCATCTCATCTACGTCACCGAGAGAGAGAGTTCAGGTTCCGTTACTTTCCGGCGAGAAACAACAGAGTGGCATGATTGTAAATTCAATGAAAGATACGCCTACTTTAACTAACGGTTATCTTGTATACGTGTCCACCCATGAGAATCCGGGTAAGCCCATGGCGAGCTGGGCTGCCGCATACTCTACCGAGTTACGATCCAAACCGACTAAGCGGTTGAACAACCTGGAATCGCTGATTTTTCTCCGGCTGTGTCTCCATCTGGGAATTGGACCGCCGTGGCTTCGTACGGAGAGAAAGGTTGGACTTGGAGTTTTGTACCGAAGGAGCTTAATACGGATATTTACGTTTTTCTAACTCGGGATGGGACTCAGCGAGTCAAGGTGGTCGAGCAAGGTGGCTGGCCGAGTTGGGTCGACGAATCAACTCTCTATTTCCACGGGAAAAGTGACGACGGCTGGATCAGTGTGTACCGAGCGATTTTACCAAAAAGCGGACCGATTAACAACAAATCAGTCACGGTTCAACGAGTCACACCAACGGGTCTCCACGCGTTCACACCCGCCACGTCACCAAACAATAACGAGTTCATCGCGGTTGCCACAAGGAGGCCTGGAACGGAAATTCGCCACGTGGAGCTTTTCGATTTGAAAAAAACGAGTTCGTCGAGTTAACTGGTCTAGTATCGCCGAAGAGTCATCACTTTAACCCGTTTCTTTCCCCTGACTCGTCCCGAATCGGATACCATAGCTGCAGAGGCGACGCAACTGGATGAAATACTCCTCGGAATCTCCTCCAAAACATCAAAACCACTTCCAATGACCTCTCTCTTTTCAGATTCGACGGTGCGTTCCCGTCTATCTCACCGGAAGGTAATCGATTTGCGTTCGTCACTTTCACAGGCGTTTTCGTGGTGAAACCAGACGGTTCAGGTCTGCGTCAATTGCTCCCACAAATGGGATTTGGAACTGTTTGGGATCCAGTTCGACGTGGAATCGTGTACACAAGCTCAGGTCCCGCTTTAAGTCAGATCGATATTCTCGCCGTTAACGTCGATGCATCCAATGCCTCAACCGCCGTTAAAAAACTAACGACTAGCGGCGAAAACAACGCTTTTCCGTGGCCATCACCTGACGGTAAACGGATCGTGTTCCGTTCTGCTCGGTCCGGTACCAAAAACCTTTACATAATGGACGCCGAGAAAGGTGAAGCCGGTGGTTTGTTCAGGCTAACGAACGGAAACTGGAACGACACTATCGCCACTTGGTCTCCGGATGGTAATTGGATTGTGTTTGCATCGAACCGGGAATTTCTCGGTACGTTGTTGATGAATTTATATGTGGTTCACCCAGATGGGACCGATTTAAGGAAGCTGGCTCAAATTTTGACTGGTTTAGTATCGATGCACCCAATGTTTAGTCCGGACAGTAAGAGAGTCGTTTTCACTACTATTTACGCTGGGATCTCGGCGGAGCCAATCGGTAATCCGCGTTTTAACCTCCCTAGCAGTGAGATATTCACCGTGAATTTGGACGGCTCTGATTTGAGGAGGTTAACGCACAACTCGGTGGAAGATGGACCATCAATGTGGTTCCCGAAGATCAAGGCTACTGGGGACGTTGCCTGGCCCAAGAGGTTTGGACCTAGTTGCTCTTTCGAAGATTTTAAGTCGCAAAATACGACCGTGAAAATGAATAAGCGTGCAACATTGTGTGTTCCTTCACGATAATTTTTACGTTTATAGTAGTATTTTTTTTTTGTGTTTTATTTATAGTAGTATCTTGTTAAGTATTGGAGTTGCCTAATAAATAATATAGTAGCTTTGAGCTTTAAGCTTTAAAAAAAAAAATCAATTGATAATAAAAAAAAACAATGCATTTTGAGAAAATGGTTAAATAACATTTAATTAGTGTATGATTGTTTCTCGTTTGCATTCATGTTTTTTTTTTGCTAAAGTAACAGAAGTACAGAACAATCGAATTTAGTTAGCTTATAAGCTCATCCCTGTTTCCATTTTTTTTTGTCATCTGAAAATTTATTATTAAAACCATTTAGAAAGTTTACAAAAACTAGAACTAAGTCTACAGATTGTAACTAAAGAAATCAAAATCTCAGGAGACATAAGTCTATAAATTCTAACTAAAGAAGTTGAAATCTTAGGAGACACAAACTCGATTAATCAAGAAACAAACTTGAAACAAACAACTAAAATATGCTAATTTAAGATTTAACAATCCACATATTCATCCTTCAATCACTCTTACTTTCTGAAGATAAGAAACTGATTAGATAACACCGTAACAGCGATAGAACCTAACTGATGCTTATGATCTTCTTGTCCTCTCTTGATGTTTGTAGACTTCGAAAATTAGAAATTTGCGCTTCCAAAGGGTGGCAAAATGGAGCCTCAAATAACTAGAAATGGGTCCATGCAGATGTCGGGGCCGGTTGCATCAACAGTCGTTCGAACAAATCCGGTGAGAAGAAGGCGACAACCAAATCAGACCTCGACCAAATCTGATAAATGATTCTTGTGGAGGAGACTAACTAAGCCGCCTAATCGATTCATCATCCACACAGATATAAGGATGATAAAGGATGCGATTCGATTAGGACCTTGAAAAACACAAGCAAAAGAGAACTGAAACCGTACATATAAAATCTCAAACCAAAACAGCAACTAAAAGAAGCCAACGAGAACCATGGCAGGAGAGAAACACTGGATAAAAGAGCGAAACGATCTGACCAAACATAGGACAGATCAAGCTAATAGATCTGATATACAGTAGCTGTGAAATCAAAGACGTTTGTAGACAAGCCGCACCGTTGGTCATACAGATCCGGTGTCTTCTACTTCCCAACTAACCATCCGTTCCAGGTCTCAACGCTTCAGCCTCTGCTCCATCATCATCTTAAACCACCAAAAATTATCTCTGCTTCGATCCGAGAAAATCAGAAAACACAAAGAAACACATATGATATAAAGCAAAAAAGACTCAGACTGACGCTGGCACTGTGGGAGCTGCCTAACGCCGATCACCGGAGCTAGCCTAACGAAACCTCTAGAAATGTTTTTTTTTTTCGCCTGCAGAGGTCGGTTCAGAGGAGAGAGAGCTCATCCCTGTTTAAATAGATATTATTATAATAGTTACGGATAATTATCCACAAAATTTCACCGTCATAAAGTTACACCACCCCTGTAGAAGTTGATTGTATTGTTTTATGGTTTTACCTCTCCTATAAATATATTTCCAACCTCTTTGAATTATGATGAGTTATCGAAAAAAAAAGGGAATTACTTCTATCTCTCTATTCTCATGTGTCATATACACATACAAATATTTTATACACGATACATATATATATAGATATATCTCATTTTACTATATTATAAGTTTTACAACACGTTATCAGCACGATCTACTCTAATACAAAAAAGTAAGATTTAGTTCATGTTTAATTTATTTTATAGTAACGTAAAGATAGGTTCTGTCTTCTCCATTTATAAGTTATTTTGAGATGATAGACGCTATCTTCTCCGAACATATCGTTATTGGAGACTATGCTTTTTACGATCATTATCATATGGTAGGTTCTACCACTTCAAATGGCTTATGATAATATGGTAGATTATGTAACCTCATATCAATGTCCTATCTATAATTAAGTTTACAAAAGACATTTATTGAAAAAGTTCTATAAGAACTCTATATCCAGAAGACATACATAAAAAGTTATAGAAGAATTACATAATAAATTTTGTCTAAAAGACAAATGATACGTTTTAAATTATTGTTCTTTTAATTTTTATTTATTATCATGTTATTATCATGTACTTTTTTTTTTGGTCATGATTTTGATCCCATTAAATTTTTCATGATAAAGTTTATAACGAAATAGTACGTAATACATTAATAATGATGGATAATTAAGGAAGAGTATTATAATAGTTAAAGATAATTATTCACAAAATTTCACCGTCATAAAGTTATACCGTCATTATAAAAGTTAGTTGTATTATTTTATGATTTTACCTCTCTTATAAATATGTTTCTAACGTTTTTGTATTATGATGAGTTATCGAAGAAAAAAAATACTTCTATCTCATATACACATACAAATATTTTATACACGATATATATAGATATATCTAGGGGTGGACGGATTCGGATATCCAGGAGTTTTTAGGGTATCCAGATCCGGATCCGTAAGATGTATGATGTATTCCAGCTTGGAACTCTAGCTATAGATTTGTACGAGACTGCTGATGTTACATATCATATGGAATATGTCTGTGTCAACAATTCATTTTAATTAATTTTTGGTTAAGAGCGCCTAAATAGCTTATTTGCTAAAGAGAGTATCTGAAATCCTCTTACTGAGTTGGAGGGTTTATGGCGGGAGCGGGAAAACCCAGAAGTCATCGTACAAGGTTATAATGAGTCTCCCGTCACGGGAAGTGAGCTAGGAAGAAAAATTAAAAAGGATAGAAGAAGAAATGGCGCCAGTTCTTCAGACTTCGCAGCCATGGGTTGAGAAATAGTACGATTCTTATTCAACTTTTCTCCCTTATCTGTTTTCTGGTGACGGATTAGTGTAGGATTTGTTAATTATTTGTTTCCGATTTGGTTTCAGCCGGCCGAAGCAGGTTAAGGACGTAGCTCACCAGGACGAGGTGGTTCGGGTCCTCACCAACACTCTCGAGACGTCTAACGTAAGTGTGAAAACCCTAGATGTCGCGAAATTTTGAAATTTGATTGTGTTTCGAGTACACAAGTGTGAAAACCCTAGATGTCGAATTGGGCTCTCAATTCTGGTTTTACAAACTTCTTCTACTTTGTGTTGTCTATGTAGTGCCCGCACATGCTCTTTTATGGACCGCCAGGTACCGGGAAAACCACTACTGCACTTGCCATCGCTCACCAGCTATTTGGGTAACTCAGTCGTCTAATACTTTTTGAAAGCATTAGGCATGAATGGATTATTGATTTGAGTAATTTGTGTGGACTTAAATTACATGAGACCCTGTGATCTCTAATATGATACAGATGCTGAAATAATCTGCACTCTCAGGCTTTGTCTTGCATAATGATATACCAATCTGTCCCCTTAGGTAGAAACAAAGTATACTAAGATGTGAATTCATTTTAATACTAGTCATTGTGGTGTTCCTATGTTTTGAATTCAGATTCCTCTTTCGAGCATATTGAAACTAAATGACATGCTCTTCATTACATGTGTGTCTCATATTGAGTTAGTTTCATCTTCTTTTAGGAGTAATATATCAAATGTATTTCTTGAGACTCTCATTGTTTTGTTGTTTCTTTTTGCTGTGATTGCATGGTTAAAATTGCGGATTAACCATTGGGATGTGGACTAACTAAAAATGTTATTACAGACCTGAACTATACAAGTCTAGGGTGTTGGAGCTCAATGCTAGTGATGACAGAGGCATTAATGTTGTTCGGACAAAGATCAAGGACTTTGCTGCTGTTGCTGTTGGGTCTAATTACCGTCAAGGGTGTGTAAATCTTTCTTTTTGCTTTTTGACAAGTATTGTTTTTTTTTCCAGTTTCTTCTTCTCGCTTCTGTGCATTTCATCTAAGACTATACTATGATGTGATGCTTCAGCGGTTATCCTTGCCCATCATTTAAGATCATCATCCTAGATGAGGCTGATTCTATGACTGAAGATGCTCAGGTATGTTAAACCTCTTCTTAGTTCTTGTTACTGCGTTTGTATGTATAAAATGTGCTTATCATTACTATTTTACTTACTTTCCAGAACGCTTTGAGGCGCACAATGGAAACTTACTCCAAAGTCACCAGATTCTTTTTCATATGTAATTATATCAGCAGGTAATTCTGTTACTATGACAGCTAAATATTGCCATTTTTGTCTCTCGTTTGTTCTTCAATATTCTCTCTGCTTATGTTATATGATTGCTTTTTTTGTTTATAATTCTGTTATAATAGGAACATACACATAGTGAGCTACTCGTTGAATTTTTTATACTCAATTCATAACAAAGAATATTTCGTAGAGCTGAATTATGAACCCACTGATTTTTCTTTAGGATCATAGAGCCCCTTGCTTCCAGATGTGCGAAGTTCAGGTTTAAACCACTTTCTGAAGAAGTCATGGGTAATCGTATATTGCATATTTGTAATGAAGAAGGTCTTGACCTTGGTGGAGAGGTATGAACAAATGCTTTCAGTTTCACCTTATTATTTTAGTTTTGTGAAAGCTGTTGATTATTGCTATTTTCTATTTAGGCTCTTTCAACTTTGAGCTCTATATCACAAGGGGATCTCCGTAGGGCCATCACATATCTGCAGGTAAGATAAAACTATCGGAAATATTTTGTTGTCTGATGAAATAGACTATAGAAATGTAAATCAGTCTTTCTCCTTGAATATTACAGAGTGCTGCTCGGTTGTTTGGATCAACAATAACTTCTACAGATTTACTCAATGTGTCTGGGGTAAGGATAACTCAGTTTTGCATTAGTGTATGGTAGTTTCAACCCAGTCAGACTGTTAATTTGGATGTCTTACAAACCTATCAGGTAGTTCCCTTGGAGGTAGTGAATAAACTTTTTGCTGCGTGTAAAAGTGGTGATTTCGATTTTGCAAACAAGGAAGTGGATAACATAGTTGCAGAAGGATATCCTGCATCTCAAATCATCAATCAGGTTTTCTATTTCCCTCTCTTATTACTCCACCACTTAAGTCATGCAATTGCAATTTGGCGGCTACAACCACTTCTATGCAATTCTCTTTCAGTTATTGGATATAGTCGTTGAGGCTGACAATGACATAACAGACACCCAAAAGGCTAAGATCTGCAAATGTTTAGCTGAAACAGACAAGGTAAGACTTCCTGTACTCTTTATCTTACTTCTGTCTATTTTCCAACATCTTGACTCAAATTATATTTACAGGTTCTGAGTCAAGTTTCCATCTTTAGACTTGCATCTTACATTATCATTTGATTCTGTTGATATGTTGCAATCTAGCTAAGCATGTCTCTATCAGCTCTAGTGATAATAAAAAGATAGCGTCACATATTTACTTTTTGATGGATCCAGCGACTTGTAGATGGTGCGGATGAGTACTTGCAGCTCCTGGATGTGTCAAGCAATACAATTCGTGCACTCTCAGAAATGGCTCAAGACTTCTAAACCACTGCATCTTGACTCTACTTGAACTGGACCTTTGTCTTTTGAGTTATCTTGTAATGCCACTTCTCATTAGTTTAGGTTTGATCAAAAAAAGTTGGAGACAATTAAACGAAACTTTTTCAGAACTAGTAAAGATGGTGTATCCACCACCTATTCTCTCGACATATTTTGAAGAATTTGTGAAGCTTAAGAATTTGTTTTTCTTGTTCCATTTCATTTTAGTTACTTTAAATTTTTGAAGACGGATATTTTAACAAAAAGTTATCTGAATGATATAATTTATAGAAATTCTATTCTTCCGATTTGGGTTCCTAAAACATTTTAACTAAATACTAGTGGCTCACAAAAAAAGAAAACTGGAAGCCAATCAACGAGTTTTATTTTTAACAAAATATTTGATATTTTGGGAAAATATAACAAGAGAAAATAAATTTTGTTAGTTTATGAAATAATTTAAATTAAAAACTTAAAAATTTTAGTTTATAATCTTAAAACGAAATACATACATTTATATATGTATAATTTTATCTTTTAAAGTAATTTTATAGAGTTTGCACAATTTTTGTTTTTGTTTTTAGTGTTTGCATCTTTAAAACATTTAGACAATTGACGACAAAAAAAAAGCATTTAGACAACAGAATTTATAGCATTATTTACTTTTTAAAGATTAAATAAATAAAAATATTCTTTTATAATAAATAAAAAAATATAATATTTTTTGTTAATGTTATATTTTGTTATTTCGCTTAGGCCCTATAAACAGTTGGACTGGCTTGAAGGTAAGTTGTTTCAATAGATTTTTCTCCTCGTGGTTTTCAAATTTTATTCTGATTCATTACTCAGTGGTTTTTTCATAGACATTTCAGAGATGGACACTGAAGAGATGGAACTTGAAGAGATGGACCTGAAGACTTTGGAAAAAGTCTCACAATCAGCACCGCAGTTGATGGAGCGCTTTGTGTCGTCCCGGCAAATCCACTAAAAATGGTACACTTCGTTTTCCTCTGTTCTCCTCGTGGTATTTGTTTGATCGTTCGATTTTCATGTCTCGTTAAAAAAAAAATCTCGTCGTTGCAATTGTCGCATTGTGTGTATATATATTCGTTGTATTGGTAGTTAGTTTACAATTTTTTTTAATGTGTGCATTAAATGAAAACATCATACTTAAATGACAGAGAGAGATTTTGTTCTGATTCTCTTCTGGTCTTGGAAAAAATGATTTGGGCTGCTGGGCATTAAGGCATTTTCTTGATCTTTAATTGTCTTTTAAGGCATTTTCTTATGACGTTTAGTACGATAATGGGCCATCCCATAGAGATTGTACATACGTACGAGATTGATAGTTAAATGAATAAATAAAAATGATTAAAACGTAGCCAAAAAAACTTTAAACTAAACTAACACACTATTTTTTTTGGTGTAGACCCTTGTGCTAGTTGCCCTCTGGCCACTACTTGCCCGGCCGTGAAGAAAGCTACATATGTTGAGGTCAAAACCTCACCGAAACCAGCTCCTTCTCGTGCAGCCCTTAAGAACGCTTTTGACGGTAAGAGTAACACACAAATTGAAATATTTAATTTGATTTACTTTGAAGTTATGTGTGATATTTTCTGTTTTATACAGTGTTAGCAGAGGGATTGGAGATTGTTAAGAAGAACAAACAAGACTAATAAGAAAAAGAAGCAGCAAAAAATGTGTTTTTTACGCATTGCACGTTTTTCTAATGTGTGTTTTTACACAAGTTTTTGTTTTTCCTTTTTATTTTGAATGTCTTTCGATTTTAAAATAGATCTCTTACTTAACACTGAAAAAAGCCCAACACGTTTGACCGAATATGGCCCAAATTAAGACTAGTTTCAATTTAAAAATTGTTTACTGATATATAGTGTTATATTTTGACGGAAATCTCATCCCATAATTAATCACAAATATGACTAACCGGTTTAATATTCCATTTGATTATAGCAAATTCATTAATTGATAAAAAGGGAGATTTTAAAAGAAAAATAAAAGGAAAATATTAGATCGTAAATAATTAAATAGTCCAAAAATATCTTAAGACATCTCTTTCTTATTATCCCTCAGCTTCATCTCTTTCTTATTATCCCTCAGCTTCGACGACTGACTTTTTTTGTTTTTTTTACAACTCGGGAGTAGATCCCAAAACTATGAAAGAGTTCAGACTAATCTCTTGGAGAAGTACAACCCATGGATAGACCATTTCTTCGGATATTCAAATGTCCATATCCAGCCAAATCAATTGACTAACAATTCTGCGGTTGGTAGGAATCGATCCCTAGCCACGATCAGCAAGGTGACTCCTCACCAAATGAGAACCACAAGACCAAAATTTTACAATGTGAAAACTGAATAAACATTACCAAATCAAAATAATTAACAAAATCATTAACCTTTTAACATCTCAATTAACGAAATCATTAACTTTCGTATATTTTCAAAAGCAGAAAAAAAACAAATAAAGTGGATTTATATATTTGTGATTCCGGTTATAATACTGATATCCTCCAGTATTAAAACTTTTATCTGTTATAATACTGATATCCTCCGAAAATGTAATAAAATAAAAGTATATTAAATTAGGTAGATTCTCCATATCGCACGTAAAAAGAAGGTTTAGATACACATGAAATCTTTAGACAACATGAGTAAAAATGACATAAATAAATAAAAATGCTGGCACACACACAAATTCGTTGAATCTTCTTTATAGCTTCCACATAAAACTGATACGTTCTAAAAATAAGTGATCAAAACTATAAGTAGTTGTTAATATTTTGTTATATCATCCTTGAGAAACTAAACGATCCCCAGAGTCCCAAATGGTCAATGGTGATGATTCTTTCAAGAGACCCGGGGCTGTGCCTTTTAACTGGGAGATCCGACCCGGTGTACCCAAAACCCAACCCGATGATGATGTTCCAACTCTTATTCAACCTCCCAAGAAACTTCCTCCTCTCCGACTAAAACCACTTTTGCTTTCGCCGTCTCCGTCGTTGTCTTCTTCTTCTTCTTCTTCTTATATCTACGATTCCAAAAGCCGACCACTCTCTCCCTTTGCTCCTCCTTCTTCTTTAATGCTCAAGCCGTCTCCAAGTTCAAGACCTCTGACTCCATATTTCCGATCTTCTTCCACTCGAAATGGGCTCATTTTCGGTGATGCTTTGCCTCGGTGTTTTCCCAAGTCATTGTTTGGGTTGAAGAAGAGTAAGAACGATGATGTTAAAAAGACCGGTCAGGTATCATCACCATCGTCATCAACATCGGAGTCTGACGATTTCTATGAATCGGAGACAACGTTTACGCCGTCGGAAGATTCCAGCCAGAGATCGGTGACTAGTTCTACGACGAGGAGTTCGCCGAAGTCGTTCTTGTCATCTCGTTCTCTCCGTGGCTCGCCGCTGAGACGGAATAAGTCAGATTTGAGCTCTTATCTTATGAGAAAAAAACCATTTTAATTATGGCTTCTTCTCGGCTTCGTTAGCCAATTTTTTTATTTTTTAGAGATAGCATTTTAGAAAGTTGTAATTAAATAAAAAGAATTTGAGCTTTTTTCATTGTGACAAAAACTAATAATATACACGTGGGAAATTTATATTGAAATTTCGAATGTTGTACATTGTCATAGTCAAATTGAGTTAAAAGACAGTTACTGTTTGAAAAATGTTGAAGTAGAGAAAAGGTTTGGGAGGAGAAGAGCTGTTTAATTCACAACGATGATGGTTTAGATGATTTGATACTACAAGACACTAACTTAGAACAACACTACGGTCTCAAAGACAAATAACTTTTATCTCAAAACAACAAGGCAAGATAAAAAAAATAAATGGAAACTGATAATAAGCTAAATAAAGCTAAAGAGATTGGTCTCAGTTTAGGCCTAAGCCAGACCCAGAGCCTGAACCCGTCGAAGACCTAACCATTGGGTGACTAAACGAAGGCTGGTTGATTGATGCTGCTCCAGGGTTATTCAGTTGGTTGTTGCCAAACATCACATTTGGTGAAGCTGTTGATCCTGCATTCGTCTGTATTGCATTCAGAGGTAATCTCGGGCCAAAGGAGAAAGCTTGTTGTTGTTGTTGTTGTTGTTGCTGTTGGCGTGCCATGAACTGCATCTGTGCGTGAACTTGCGGGTTGTTGCTGAATCCTGGGATGATGCTTGGTTGAACTTGAGAAGTTGCAGACATTTGTTGTTGTTGTTGCTGCTGCTGATGCAGGAGAGTATTGATGTTGTTACCACCTGTGGGTAGAGACATTCCTTGGAGATTATTACTATTAGTCTGTGGAGTGATTCCTCCAGCTGATCCGAATCTTGATGAGAGCATACGAACTCGTTCTGCAGAAAATCTCTGACGGGTTTTCTCTACTTGTTCGCATTCTTTCATCAACAATGTTTCAATTTCAGCAAACTGCTTCAGCTTCAGCTCCATCCTCTTCAGCTGCGGTTTTTACTCATATCAGTAATAAACGCGATTGACAAATAACATCAACCAACCATAAAAACTATCATCAGCGACTGATTCTGCTATTTACCTGATGGTTAACGATATTTGCAGAGAGCCTTTGGATTTCGCGTTCCTCATGATCTGCAAACAATTTTGCTTTTGTTGCTGCAGCTGATAGACCGGCTCTAAATGCAGCCATAACCTTATCTTGTGGCAGTGGAGTTGGTGGTTCTGTTCCGTTTTGGCTCGATGTTTTATGCGTTCCCAAGTTTTCTTTTACAATTTAAGCATGCCGGATTGAAAAGATTAAGACAAAACAAAGGAGCAATAAAATTATTGTAAAGAGAGCAATCACGCAACTGCCTTACCATTGGGCTGCTGATTTTCTCCATCAAGCAAGCTAGCTTCTTTCCCTTGCACTCCCTCGGATTTCATCCTTAATAGATTCAGAAGTTTCAGCATAGTCCATTGTATTTATTAAACAGGATTTATACTGCACAGAGATTTCTAAAATGCACTGATCATGAAACACACTAACCTATCATCCGCAGATAAAACCGCGAGGGACTCATGGGCACATGATGCAGCAACTCGAGGTCCAACAGCTGATGCCAAAAATGCAACCTATAATGTTTCGGTATCAGGATCCTCATAATCCCCAAACTTTACATTTAATAGAGTACCAACTTTTTCCAATCAAAATATGCATGCAGTTTAGGTCTTAGCTACAGGGTCTTAGATCAATTGATTCATGGATCAGATATCTCTAACTGGTGAGATCATAAGGATAATGGGAAGGGCATATAAATTCTGCAGCGAAATAAATTCACAAACCAATGCCATAACCGGATTTGGAGACTTCACAAAAGGAAGCTTGATCTCAGTGTCAGAATCTTGCTCTGAAAATCCTGCAGAGGCAAGTCGACAATGAGTATGGCGAGTCAAAGAACATAACCACAGCCATGGCTACAAATTGTTTGAGATGAAGAAAAAAAAATCACCAGGTAAATTCCCATTTGAATCTGTTCCTTTGTGGTCATATCCATTAGTAGGGTTTTCCGAATTAGTTACACCTGGAACCTCAACATTATCCAAAAGACCATCCTCCACAGGTAATCGAAGAAAATGAAGAATGCATTGAGCTTTTGATTTGGAACCAACATGATCTGCAATCTGAACCCAGTTTTCATTGCAGAGTTCCACAGCTTCAAGAAGCAAGAGAGTTTCCTGATCAGTCCAATTGTCTCCATCTTGGTCGCCATAATATTTGGTTGGATCCACTCTTACGAAGTCAAGACAAGAATGTCCAACAACAAATCTTCCATGGTGAAAACAATCAGAGCATAAGAGTACATCCCCCTGAAAGTAGAGATGATGGCCCTTTAGTCTGAAGGGCTCCAATATTCAAAACAACAAGCAAGATAAGGTTTGAAGTCTATTATATCTACTGGCAAGAGTAAATCAGATAATGATATACAAAAAGCAATAGGTAGAGAAAGCAGGCTAAGAACCTTCTTTTGCGACTGGAAATACACAGTTGGAAGCGGTCGAGAACAATGGTTGCAATGATTATCACATAGGTGTTCACGAATTCTGATGTCCAAGTCAGGAAGGTCACTATCCAAACTTGACGAGGATGAATCGACTTCAGCACCCTTGTGTCTACAGCTGGGCTTGTCAAATCTGATCAAACTATCAATAGATGTTAAAGCAGCAGATGGCACGTGGACCTCACCATTGGTATCTTCCCTAACATCTGATACATCTCTAGAAGGCCCAGGAAGAGATTGGGTAGTGGCACAGTAATTGATTATTCCCCAATGATCAAGAAAACGGAAAACTCTTGCAAAATCCTCAACGTCAACACCATCTACCAATCCTTGGCAATCAGAAACGGTCAGTGTCTTTTCAGGATTCTCCATATATTTTGAAACAATGGCGTTTCTGAACTCCATATAACTTTCGGGTATATGATTTGGCGATTTTCCGGAGAAGAACTGTGGCACCACTTGCCTTTCAAGCCGATCCACTGTGTTTGGTGCAAACCAATCTGCTCAAACGTAACAGAAAAAAAACAAACAGAAGAATAAATTTGAGCATTGTAAAAAATTATCAGAAAATAAGAACAAACTAAAAGGGAAATCAAGATACATTTGAACCATAGGACTCCAAGAACATAGCCCAAGTAAAATTTAGAAGGACACAACTTGAAAAATCCATTCAAGATGCAATTCTAATATCAGACACCTAGGGCTACTCAAAGCCAGCAGGTATTCTAATTTTATTAATACAGAGATCATATACAAAATCTCCGATACACAGAACATCAGAACATAGAGAAACATCTGATATGAAATTGAGTTGCTCTCAGACTAATGTAAACTAAGAACCAAGCACTAGATATAAGGAAGAAAAGAACATATAAATCTAGGAGCTACCGGCATAAGAACCCTACGAGATATCTTAAAAATAGATTACATGTATGACCAATTCTTGACAGCCTTAAGACTACTATCCAAACCAGTCACAGGATGTTTACTTAGAGTACTAGTACCAAGCAGCAAAAGCCTCATTTCCAACATAAAAGAGCATATCAACAAAGTTAACACTTATATACAAAAACTCATGAACTGAAGGACAAGAAAAACAAACCTGAATGCATAGGCAAAACATGAGCCAGATCCCCAAACCGTTTAACAACTCCTTCTCCTTCCATAATTGGTGGTGGAGAGATAACATAAGCCGAAGACGATCCATCACTTCTCTCAAGATCAAGAGACAAAGAATCAGAGGGGACAGTAGATAACGCCTGCAATTGCCCAAACGAAATATTCTCCAGAGCTGGAAGTAAACCTTGCCCTTTACTCTCCCCAATCAAAGCAGCTCTCTCAGCAGCCACAACAGCCGTTATAGAAGCGTGTGGCCGGATCATAACGCGCTTGACCACAGTGGGGAAATCAGAGATGCGGGAACCACAATCTTCAACAAGCTCGCCAATACCCAGACCCGGATCGGGAGTTGCGCCGCCGTTTTGGTGAAGCTCATCGGCATTATCAGCGTCCTCCATATCTTCGTTGTTGTTATTCTCTTCGTCTTCTTCCTCTATATCTTCCTCCTCTTGCTTCTTCCTCCCCGCAGCTGATAATCCCCCTCGCTTTCGCCGTTTCCATTTCCCCCTTCTATCTGCGACGGAATTTAGAAGAGAAATTCAATCAATTCATACTCAATTCTCGCAGAGTCGAAATACCCATAACTACGATCTATGTGGGTAAGTCAAATCCCAATTCGAATTCGGATTTTTGAAGGAGATAAAGACGGGAAAGTCGTTTTCGATATGCAATTTACCTTCAGAAGCTGGCATTTTTATGGGTGAAGAGAGAGCTGTGGGGTCTTTGAAATCAAAACAAGATTCTTAAGTAGAAGAATTGATTTCTTCTTCCCTCTCTTCTCTGCTCCGAGTCGCTCTGCCCAGCTTTCTAGCTACACAGCTAACCTTTCTCTCCGATTTTCTTTCGCCATTTCCTTCTTTTGGTCTCTATTTATTCATTCTTCAGGACGACCCTAACCTTCTTGATCAACAAGAGTTTTTTGGAACAAGGAGGTTTGGCTTCGAAATTCAAGCTTCGATGACCAATCCGATTTTCGGTTTAGTATTAAAATCAAATTTATTTCGGTTTAGTTTCAATCTGAGAGATATAAAATCAAATCTATTATTTTGTTCGGTTTGTAAAAAATTTGGTAAATGATTTCGGTTCAGTTCAATTAATCGTCCGTCGCGCACAAAAACTGTTGTACTTCCGTTAACGAGCGCGACGGCGATGAAGAGACCTCGATCTATATCTCCGCCGTCTATTTCTACCCCCACGATACCACCACTATCTACGCCGGCCACTCCGATTCTCAAACAGAAGCTACATAAAACAGGAGCACCAAAATGGTTCCCGTTAAAACTCACCCACACGGAGCTCACTTTACCGTTAACTTTTCCGACGGGTCAAACATTCCGGTGGAAGCAAACTGGACCAATTCAGTATAGCGGAACGATTGGACCTCATCTCGTCTCTCTTCGACAATGTCCAGGAGACGACACAGTTTCCTACTGCGTCCATTGCAGCTCTAGCCCTAAATCCGCAGAGCTCTCGCTGCTCGATTTTCTCAATGCTGAGATCTCGTTAGCTGAGCTATGGTCTGGTTTCTCTAAAAAAGATCCTCGTTTTGGAGAGCTAGCGAAACATCTCTGTGGCGCGCGTGTGTTGAGGCAGGATCCGCTTGAGTGCCTTATGCAGTTTTTGTGCTCATCGAACAATAACATCGCGAGGATTACGAAGATGGTGGATTTCGTCTCGTCTTTAGGGTTACATTTGGATGAAATTGAGGGATTTGAGTTTCATCAGTTCCCATCATTGGATCGGTTATCTAGTGTTTCTGAAGAAGAGCTTAGAAAGGCTGGTTTTGGTTACAGGTAGCTTCATCACTATCTAAATTTACTGCCTTTCGATGATTTCATCTACTGTACTGATTGGTCCTTATCCACTCAAACAATTGTCGGCTTGCATCATATTCAATTAGCATTGTGTTCATAGCAGTGAAGCTAATGTTTGTTTACTGCTAGATAATCATTTTGTGGCCGTTTCTCTGATTGGTTCTGTCTTCAGTAGCAAACTCTGATTTTGGTTTCATCTTCTGATGAGCAGAGCCAAATATATAACAGGTTCAGTAAATGCTTTACAATCAAAGCCAGGTGGTGGCAATGAGTGGCTTCTTTCGCTTCGGAAATTGGATCTCCAGGAGGCAGTTGCTGCTCTGTGTACATTACCAGGTGTTGGTCCCAAGGTAGCTGCTTGCGTAGCTCTGTTTTCTCTTGATCAGCATTGTGCAATTCCGGTTGACACACATGTCTGGCAGGTAAGAAAGTCCCATCAGATCTGCGGTTTTTATATCGCAATTTGCTTTGGTGAGTGACTAAAGTAGCTTTCTTTGTGTTGTTTTGGGTAATGGATCAGATCGCCACAAGTTACCTACTTCCAGACCTTGCTGGTTCAAAACTGACAACTAAACTCCACGGCCGAGTGGCAGAAGCATTTGTGAGTAAATATGGGGAATATGCTGGTTGGGCTCAAACATTGCTTTTCATTGCCGAGTTACCTGCACAAAAAGCTCTCTTGCAATCGTTTTCCCAGCCCATCAACAAGCTGGATAATTCTGCGAGAAGAAAAAAGAATGACACTACCTTGTGACGTGATGATGCCATGAATATACTGTCCCTAATCAATCTGGTCTTCTTCGAGCTTAACCCATCACCGAGTCTTTTAAGTTTCAATAGTATTACAAGGACATTTAGTTTGCTATATGTGAGGCAGTCTTGATGCGGCAATTCTCAGGCTGATGCAATATTTGGTTAGTGTTTGGTAAACGAGCGTAGTTGTCTCTTTTATCGCAATGACTCATTATTTGTAATGTTCAGATGAGAATTTTATTTTATTTATTCCACTTGTCAAAAACCAAATTTCGTCGAATTTAACTTTATTCAAGAAGCCCAATAATATGAGGCCCAAGAAATTATATTGGATGCGAAAAAAATGTCCGGCTGGATTTTCCTCCAAGCCACCGTCGACTTTACTTGCTCTCTCTCCCTCTCTCCTCCTTCGCCAGATTTCTTCTCCGTTCGGAAAAAAAAACCCTCCAAAACTCTACTCTGAAAGCCCTAAGTTTCCGATGTCGGTAAGTTGATCATTCCCTCCGTCATTCAAATTTCAGAGGCCTTAGCTCTATTAGTTTTAGGCATCAATGGTTTTAATAGTGACTTAACGATGAATTGTTTGATATTGTGGCGATGCAGATCTTCGAGTACAATGGAAGTGCAGTTGTAGCTATGGTAGGGAAGAACTGCTTCGCTATCGCCAGTGATCGGAGGCTCGGTGTTCAGCTACAAACAATCGCCACTGATTTCCAGAGAATCTCCAAGATCCACGATCGTGTCTTCATCGGTCTTTCTGGTCTCGCCACCGATGTACAAACACTGTAAGACTATCGTACAAGCTTCCCAGATTTTTCCATTTATATTATTTGCTTCCTCTCCATTGGTACTTACTAAGATTTTCGTTTTGGTTGGTCTTTGATGTTGAAGGTACCAGCGCCTGGTGTTTCGTCATAAGCTTTACCAGCTCCGGGAAGAGAGAGATATGAAACCTGAAACTTTCGCTAGTCTTGTGTCCGCCATTCTTTATGAGAAGAGGTCCGTGCAAGTATTTAGCTAGACCACTTTATCAAGTTGATTTGCCTCTTGACTCTAATTTTGAGTCCTGAATCATGATTTAGAAAGATAATCAGATTGGTTGCTTCATTTCAGATTTGGTCCTTACTTATGCCAACCAGTGATTGCTGGCTTGGGAGAGGATGACAAGCCTTTCATTTGCACCATGGACTCGATTGGAGCTAAGTATGTTCACTTATATCCTCTCTTGGTTATATCTCTCCAATGTGTATGGACGCTTTTTACGTATTAATGCCTTTAGCTTGGTTAGTATGGTGTGTATGAGCGTATGGTGATCCAGATATTTTATTTTGCTTTCGGTTGGTTAATTTGTTGGACATGTCTCTGATACAATGTCCTATGAGTGGGAAATACTTGTATGGACGCCTTTAACGTATTAATGCCTTTAGCTTGGTTAGTGTGGTGTGTATAATACTTTCACTTGTATGGTCAACCAGATGTTTTGTGGATGTCATTTACTTTTCTTTTGGTGAGGAATTGTTGGACTAGTCTCTGATACAGTGTCCTATGAGTGGGAAATGCTCATGGTCCCTTTTTCTCTTGATTTGATACATTGATCTATCTTGTGTTGGTTGTTTCAAATTAATGGCTGCATTTTTTCTCATCTTGGTAGTTGCATTACCTTTACATTTATTTTTTGTTGCTTGATATAAGATGGAACATGTTATAATACTTGTTCTCTTCTAAATGCAGAGAGTTGGCTAAAGATTTTGTTGTATCTGGAACTGCTTCAGAATCACTGTATGGAGCCTGCGAAGCAATGTACAAGCCAGATATGGTTTGTCCACTAGCAACTTCATCATCTTTTGCTTTAATTAACGAACCCCTTCAATGAAAATGCTTAATATGCGTTGAAGTTTTGTAGGTGTAAGGTTCAGTGTTCCTATATATGAAACTAGAATCTTGAATTGGTGTGAATTAGGGTGCATAATACCTCATAAGAGTCACAGTAGACATTAGTTTTGTCTTGGATATCTTCAACTGTCCCTTTTGGCATAAGGTGTTTGAAAAGTTTTAGCATGTTAGTGACACTCCATTGTACTAGACCTATACATCAAGACTCTGGCTTAACAAATAGGGATTTTCAGGAAGCTGAGGAATTGTTCGAGACAATATCGCAAGCACTACTCTCATCGGTTGACCGTGATTGTCTGAGTGGTTGGGGAGGGCATGTCTACGTTGTGTAAGTCCTCAATTTATTTTCAATGGGTATCTTCTTATTTTCCAACAATTTTGTTATCCAAAATTAGTTCTTAAAAACATACTTTCATATGTTGTACAGAACACCAACCGAGATTAAGGAGAGGATCCTAAAGGGAAGGATGGATTAATCATCTTCTATCCAAGTTGTTTGTTTCACTGTAATCCGGTTATAGTAGATTCTCATCCCGGTTTAATCATATAACAATTCTTCTCTGAAATAATGGATTCTGGATGATGTTTTATCTCCCCTTTTGGATAATTTTATTTGAACTCTAGAGTTAACGAAGGATAACACTTGTACTCTCACTGGCTTCTATTTTTATTTTATTTTTACAACAAAAATATATACATTTCGTTGAAAACAGGGGAAACAGTTACAAAAGCGGTTTCTTGCTTTCAAACCTCTTTTAAGTTCTTGTCTTAATCTCGACTTGTTTAGTCTGTTAATCCGCATAATGATGCAGACAAGTATAACTTACCTAGAATAGTAATCCAAATCGGAAGTTGGTGGCGATGGGTAACGTGTTGGACTCGTTCTTCACCGGATTCGCTAATTCTATCGGAAACTTCTTTGGTTCTCCGCTAGACTTCCTATCTGGAAAATCTTGCAGGTAATTTCCAAAACTATCAACTTCAATCTTCAAAGTTTTATCATTAATTTGCTTACCGGAAATATAAGAAAAAATCTTAATTGGAACAGTTCGGTTTGTCCATCACCGTGGGATTTCATATGCTACGTCGAGAATTTCTGCGTGGCTAACCTTGCGAAAACCGCCTTAATCCTAATCGTTTCGTACTTCTTTCTCTTCTTCGTCTACATGTTATACAAAGTTGGGTTTTGGCATTGTCTCATCCACGGTTTTTGCAACCTCCTCTGGGCTTTAGTCTCTTGTTGGTTCTACGCTCTTAGCTATTGCTGTAGTTTCTTCTGCTATGATCTTCTACACACTAAACGCAGAAGTAGACGCAGACATATAGATGATGATAATAGTGATGACGATGATGGGTCGTTCACATACCATAAATCGAGACGAGAATGCAGAAGAGAAGAACGTCTTAGAAAGTCTCTGCGACCAAGAAGCCATCGTGTTAGAGTCAGTGTGAGGAAAGACCATCTTCCTGACTCCGGTTTGAGCCAACATGCTGATGGTGGTAGTCCGGTTCATGGCGTTACAGTGAGCAGAGAGTCTAAGTTCGCACGGAAGGGTTCAAAACGTAGAACTCAAGTTCGTCATGGTCCTCGCATTGGCTAAATTTAACGATGTCAGTTTTCTAAATACATCTATTCCTCGATTTGTTTTTTCTTTTTCTTTTGAAGGTGATCTTCTCAAAATCTATTTTTATTAATGAAATAAGCTAAATAAAAATTTTAAAATTATTTTTTAAAAAAGATTTAAAGACAATATATTAAATGAATTATAGAGTGATAACAAAAATCTTGAATCTATTGACTCGCACAAGATCAATTCTTATATCATCTGATCTGATTCACTTCAATAATAATATTTATGGTACTGGGCTCCTCCATGCTGCTTCAGGGACAACAGCTAGAATGTGTGATTGTGGCAAAGGACCACATATATAAATGAAACACAAGTTTGGACAATTTCTTTTTCATTGGTCAATTGTGCAGAACAACAAAACAATCTTAGCAGATGTTGAAAGCCACAAGGCCCATAACTGAGATTTTACTAACATAAAGCATATAATATGACGATACGTTGCTCGATTTTTCATTTGTGCAGCTTCGATCAAGAAGAAATGTAGATTTTTTTTTGCAATTTCATCAGTTTTAAAGCTTCATCAAAGTGCTAAATAAAACATTTGATTCTCAATAGCACAATTTGTTTTCTTACTAATGGCGCCAAGTTCCTATTTTCTTGGGTTATTTCGATTCTACCCTTGATAATGACGATTAGGTGAGGGCATTTTCGTTATATACAATTAAATCACATCATTACGAAATAATGTTGCCTGTACCCTGAGATAAACATCACCAAAAAAATGTTTTTTTTTGTTTTTTTTGAACCAACCAACAATTTGATTTAATATTTTGGGCAGCTCAGCAAAATTATTTTATTTCTTTCTGTCAGCAGAACTCAGCACACCAAATTATTTACATTTTTTGTCCATGTGATAATAATTTATAGCGCAGAGTAAAATAAAAAAAATTATAATTTAGAATTGTTTTGTAACCAATTAGGTAGCAGTACTTTAATATCTGGGGTTATTTTCGTCAGATAAATTATGGTTTTTTTTTTGGAGGGAGTGTGAAGAAAAAATCGAATCGATATATGACGTGACCTCCATTGATTTCGTCGAGCTTTCTCTCTCCCTCTCTCACTGTAACTGTTCTTTTGGATCATTCCTCTCATTCTATACCTTCGTTAACAATGTCTGCTGCTAGGTCACAGAGATCATCCATGATCTCTCCGTCTCGTCCTCGCAGATCGCCGGCGACTGTTCCGACGAAACGACCGGAAACTCCTTCATCCTCCCACTTCTCTGCCTCCCCGGCTACTTCTTCAACTCCATTACCACGTTCTAGTCCTAGTCCGTCTACTTCATCCGCCGCCGCCGCCTCTGTTACTTCCACGAAACTGAAGGAGAATATTACAGTCACGATTCGGTTTCGTCCTCTCAGGTTAGGCTAATGTGGGATCCGTTATTTGTTATTTATTTTGACTTCAGTGGTGGTGTTTTGATTGGCTATTGACATTTTTTTGGTGTTGTTGAAATTAGTCAACGAGAAGTCAATAATGGAGATGAGATAGCTTGGTATGCAGATGGAGACTACACTATTCGGAATGAGTACAATCCAGCTCTTTGTTATGGCTTTGGTTAGTCAAACTTTTACAAACTCTTATTCATAAGATTGTTGAAGAACTGTTCAGAGGAATTGTTTGGACTTTGTTTTCGATTTGGTTAAGTGTGTGTTTGTTCGCTGCAGATAGAGTATTTGGTCCACCAACAACTACTCGGCGTGTTTATGATATTGCTGCTCAGCAAGTTGTTAGTGGGGCAATGTCAGGGATTAATGGTATGTTTCATCTTATCTAGTTGTTCTTCTTTAACGGCTCCCGAAAGAGAACTGTTTCTTATGCGTTTGAACAGTTTGATGTTGCTTAAAGATAAATGCTTTTTTGAATTCTTTAGCTTGAAATATGTATCCTTGCCTATGTGCAGGTACTGTGTTTGCTTATGGAGTTACTAGTAGTGGGAAGACTCATACAATGCATGTAAGTTACCATTTAGTGTTTCTCTTATGCATATCCACTTCTGTGGTACTTGTTCATAATAGACCTCGACTGATTAGATATTATGTATTTAGGGGGAGCAAAGGTCACCTGGAATAATTCCGTTGGCGGTAAAGGATGTATTTAGCATTATTCAGGAGGTGATTGGTTACTCTTTTGTTTTGTTTTCTTAAATGGATTTTACACTCTATTCTTTAGCTAATTATGTTTCAGCTATCCAGACACCAGAACGGGAATTTCTTCTTCGTGTTTCGTACCTAGAGATATACAATGAGGTAGGTCCTGACTCAGTGTTTGCACAACTTGCTTTTAATTTAAACTGTTTCAAGTTTCAATGGATTTGGTATCCCATGGCACCATTTATTTGATATTGCCTAGAAGCTTAGAAGCTTAGAAAAATTGTTTCTGTTTGCAACCTGCAATAGTGAGTATGCTCAATTGTAGGAAGGAATTTCTATTTCACTTATTCATGTACTTGTAAACTCATGAACTGCAAAGAGAAAACTGTTTGTGCTAGCACAGAACTAGATTTTCAGTTTCCCATTGCTTTCTAGTACAATCACCTGGTGTATGATTTGAGGGTCTTTTTTATTATTCTTACAGGTCATCAATGACTTGCTAGATCCAACAGGGCAGAATCTAAGAATACGGGAGGATTCTCAGGTAACTGGTGGATAATAGAAGAAAATCCGATCAAAATCCTAATGTGGGGCTTGTGCATTTCATTTACTTAAGCTTCATTTGCATCGTAAGTTTTGAGTATTATTACTGTGTTTATGTTGATAGGGCACATATGTTGAAGGTATAAAAGATGAGGTTGTCTTATCCCCTGCTCATGCTCTATCCCTAATAGCATCTGGAGAAGGTATAAGATCCTGAATTAAATTACCAATTAACCTTCAGCATCAGCTTATCTTTCGCTTAATATAGTTTCATTATAATGTCCCAAAAATACATGTTTAAGTCATATTCTTTTAACAAGTGATTTTGTTGACTGTATAGTATTATCATTCAGGATCAACTCCTTCGCTTTATAAGGCTGTACCTCTCTTATTTCTGTTTTGTTTGGCCCTGTGATTTCACGTTGTCTTTGTTGGTGCTATTGCAGAACACAGGCATGTCGGTTCAAATAATGTCAATCTTTTTAGCAGTCGGAGCCACACAATGTTCACCTTGGTAAGCCTTGGACACTTAGTGATGTGCCTGTACAACTGGGAGCTTTTTTTAGCTTTTTCCCTTACAGTTTACAGTGTGTTTCAGACTATAGAAAGTAGTCCACATGGAAAGGGAGATGACGGAGAAGATGTTTCTCTCTCTCAATTGGTAATTACTAGACAGTTCATACTGATTCTGCTATTGTATATGAAGCCATGTCACACTTTGTTGCTGAGAAGTGTATTCAGGTGCTGTCCGTATCTGAAATTCTGATTCTTGGTTCGATGCAGCACCTTATTGATCTTGCTGGATCTGAAAGTTCTAAAACTGAAATATCTGGACAACGGAGGAAAGAGGGCTCTTCCATCAATAAAAGTTTACTGACCCTTGGCACTGTAAGGAAGTTCTTTTTCAGTATTAAATTTAATCTTCTGTAAGCGTGTCTAAACCTCTAATCTCCTTCTTCAGGTTATATCTAAATTGACAGATACCAAGGCAGCTCATATACCCTACAGGGATTCTAAACTTACGCGTCTCTTGCAGTCAACACTTAGTGGTCATGGACTAGTATCAGTAAGTTCTTTAAGTTTGTCCCTAATTAAAATCAATTTTTCTATGGGACTGTCAAATTATGAATTTTTTTTAGAAGTTTCTGAAGGCCAGCTGTATCTTTTGGTTGATGAACTTCAATTTGATGACATAGCTCTTGTAGAAATCAGATTCAAGTAAGAGACTGCTGTGTCTCGATATTGGCTTTCTAACCCATCAGATTTTTTTCAGCTTATTTGCACCATCACACCTGCATCTAGCACAAGTGAAGAGACGCACAACACACTAAAATTCGCTCAGAGGTGCAAGCATGTTGAAATCAAAGCTTCACGAAATAAGGTGCATTTATGGTATTTATGTCTCTAAAGTTCCTTATATTACAAGAGGTTTCTTCTTGATATTCTAATTTTGTTTATACAGATTATGGATGAAAAGTCCCTTATAAAAAAGTACCAGAAAGAAATATCGTGTCTACAAGAGGAACTTACGCAATTGAGGCACGGGGTTTCTATGTCCATGTCTAATCAAGAAGATTTGGCTGATCGAAAACTTCAGGTTGGTGTATGCAGATAGTTCCTTATGGCTTTTCTTGTCGTTGCATCCCAGATACTATAAAACTCTTTAGCTATGCCTATTACTTGCTAGTGCAAAAATTTGAAGTGAATAATCTTTGATCAAATTTCACCATTTAGAATATGTTGGTTATATCTGTACACTTAAAAATGCATTCCCCACAAATATCGTGCCTTGCTTTCATTGTATAAGCTGAAATCTGGTCAGGTTAAACTTCAGTCAAGGTTGGATGAGGATGAAGAAGCCAAAGCTGCTCTGATGGGAAGAATTCAGCGATTGACAAAATTAATCTTGGTTTCGACAAAAAGTTCACTACAAGCTGCTTCTGTAAAACCTGACCACATATGGAGGCATGTTTTTGGAGAGGATGAGGTATGTATGATAGTTTAAAGTTGTATGAGGGTACCATATACCATTTTGGCGGAATTATTTGTGTTCTCAGCCTTTACACCATGTGATCATTGATGTTTTAATTTGACACCATGGTTCCTGCAGCTAGCATACTTGCCCGATAGAAGACGGGAGAACATAGCTGATGATGGTGCTGGAAGCACAGTTCCTGAACATTTAAGGGGGCCGAGAGATGGAAATAGTAGTCTGGACGAGATTTCAAAGGACCGGAAAAAGAACTTGACTCGTGGAATGCTTGGCTGGCTAAAACTGAAAGTAGGTTCTAATCCTCTTCGATCCTTCTGTTGTATCAAAATTCATACTGGAAATAGTACGATGTGTGGACTGATATTAAGACTGACACAATCCAAAATCAGAAAGATTTTATACACGTGCTATTGCTCTTAGTCTTAGACTGTTTCGGCAATATGATTCGTGTTTTCTGTTAGACAAGGGTTTTGATACATGACCGATTATATATCCTGCAGAAATCTGATGGTGTGGCTGATGGTAGTCAGAGTCAAGCAAGTGGATCTCTTTCATCTTCCTCTAAGTGTGCACAAACAAAAACAAACAGAAGAGAAAATGCAGCAGCTATCAAGTCTTTTCCAGAAAAAGCTATTGCTGGAGACTTATTCAGTGTCACTGTTGGACCTTCTCCGGTAAGAGAATATTGTTCCACAATTGTCCTTTTGCTTATGTGATTACCCTTGAGAAAGTTATGATGTTCTTGAACATCACATCTTTCCTATGTTTTTTAACTGGTCACTTTCTGTACCTTTTACTGACACATAACCAGCGAAATGACAAACAACAGATTGGAACTACTATTGCCAATCAAATGGATCTTCTTCACGAGCAGACAAAAATACTTGTTGGAGAAGTAGCATTGCGTACCAGTTCATTAAACCGCCTTTCTGAACAAGCCGCTTGCAACCCTGAAGATTTCCATATCAGGGTGAGCTTTTCGTGTGTCTTTCACAATACCAAAATAATTAGCATTTATCATAGTGCTTCTTTCATGTTTTCATTGTCGATTGCAGGATCAAACACAGAAGTTAGAAGGTGAAATCAGCGAAAAGAAGAGTCAAATACGTGTTCTCGAGCAACGAATCATTGAAATTTTCGAAATGAGTCCCTACACCGCTGATTCTGTTGGAATGTCTCAGGTAAAACAATTGATGAAGAACAAAACAAGAGTTGCACTTCTGGTCTCCTTGCTATGTTAGATGTGCATAATTTCGTTTAGGATTATCTGCTTATATGAAATCCATTTCAATACACTTCTTGGATAATATTCTCGTGTCTGCTTGATACAGGTTCTATCAAAGCTCACTGTGCAACTAAATGAGAAAATCTTCGAACATGAGGTACTCATCCTTCTTTTTCTCTGCTCTCATTAGTTCTCAGTATTGTAAAACCAGTTTCACTGATTCAGTGACAATGTTTTCACTATGAAATGACTTTTTCAAGGTAAAGTCTGCAGACAATAGGATACTTCAGGAGCAGTTGCAGATGACTGTAAGTTAAAACTCCATATAATAATCGGTATGTTCAAATGTCTGAACAGTATAAAGTTCATTATTACCCTAATATGCACAGAAATCAGAGAACGCTGAGATGCAAGAGACAATCATCCTACTAAGACAACAACTAGATTCGCTAGCCCAGAGACAATCGACATATTCACAGCAAACAATAGACGAATCTTCAGAGAAAAATATTCACAACAGAAATGGTGAAGAGTCAGAAATCTACTCTGGAGCAGGAACACCGACTAGTGTGATGAGCTTAAATAGAGTATTTGCTCAGGAAGAGACTAAAGATATCAAAACCGAAACAACTCTAAACTCTCAGGTATCTTTCCCATACAAACTTTGCTCCTTCTTTCATCTACCCAACACACCAAGTCATTGTGATAAACATTTTTGGGGGATTTTACATCATTAGGTTTTGGAAATAGAAAATCTGAAGAATGAGAAGATGAGATTGATTGAGGAAAAAGATGAGCTCGGAAAACTTAATAAGAAACTCACTGAAGAAGCTTCTTATGCTAAAGAATTGGCGTCTGCCGCAGCAGTAGAACTCCAGAATTTGGCTGAAGAAGTTACCAGACTCTGCAATGAAAACGCAAAACTCAGCAGGTGAAAAAGTTCCCAAGTCTCTCTGCTGTTGCACAGAGACTCCAGCTTCAAGATAATGCTGCAAAGTGAATCATCATTATTGACCTATAATGCAAATCTCAGACTAGTTGAAAGGTGATGAGGATGCATCAAAGGGAGTAATGTTCTTAGAAATCATGATGATTCAATCCAGAAAAAAAGTGTTTGGTATTGCGTTGATCGTCATTGATTCGAACACATGATGTAAATATTCTCACATATTTGTTTTATTGTCCTTTATGACTACCATTTTTGTATGTTCTTCTTAGGTCGATGTAGTTGCAACAAGTCCAATTGTTGGTTTTTCAGCTTCAATTTATTTATTTAGCTATATGTAATTGACTTGATATTTGAAACTGGATTACCCAAATTAAGAGGAAGATCTACTACATATTCATTCTCCTAGAAGATCGCAGTTCAAAAGTTTTCACTTGCCAAAATCTGAACAGAGTATTGAATGTAAATGAAGAAGGTATATAAACTGAATTGTGCAGGTAATTAAACAAAAGTTTGTAAGGAAAAAGTTTAATAAGAAAAGCAAAGCATTGGCATGATGATAACAGAGATGAAAGCATGATGTTGTTTGTGAAAAGGAAATACACTTGCAAGCTACAGCACCATCAGGCTTTTTCTTTTCTCGATTACCACTATATACTAGTACAGTATAAATTATTATACAGATTCATTTATAAAATAAATAAATAAAACTCTTCTTTGTTAAACTAATTTTCTCCTTAAAGAGAAGCTAATTCATCAAGAACAAAAGAGTCTAGAAAACAAGTAATTATGGCAACCTTGCACAACATCCAACAACGGAGATGTCTGACAAGCTTCACTAGCTTCACGATTCATCCATTTCTCTAAAACCGTTTCAGCAACAATGGCAATGCGATGCTGCATCACTGAAGCACCCATCGGTCCCACTAAGTTCAATCTCGTAGCAGCCGAGATAACATCTCTCAGCGTTACAAACAGGTAAGCTCTCTGAGAAGTCTCGGGATCCATTCCTAGTAGGCCACATATAAGCCCGAATATCGGTGCATGGTGGAAATATACGTTTTTGGATCCCAGAGAGGCGTCTCGAATCATCTTGAGATTGGGGATCTCAGTGAAAACTGAAGCAGCTATACGAAACAACGCTGATCCTTGGGAAATCGAAGCCTTTGACGAGACTTGGTTGGTTAAGGTAGCGTTAAGTATTCGATCGAGTTTGTGCCATGTTTCGATATCAGGAGATATGAGAGCAGAGTAGACAAAAGGAAGCAATAAGCTAGCTGTGTTATCCAACACATGAATGATGTGAGTTTCTAAATCTTGAGGAGATGAAACTAAACGAGTCTGAACAGCTGCTTCAAGACCAAACGAATGAGCAAATCCTCCTGTTGGTAAAATGGAATCAAGTAATTGCCACTGACTCCACTGCTGCATACAAGAGTCTCTTGACACTACTATTACACTCTCCCTTCTTTCTTCTTCCTCAATCGATTTTTCCATCAATTAACCTCAAAGTTCTTGAATGCTGAAGACAAGTAAAACACAGTGATGCATTTATATACAGAAACCATGATGAGAATATGTTTAAATTATAACTCTACAATCATCTTTGTGTTCAGTAAACAAAACTTGAGAGCTCAGATGATTAAATCAAGAATCCAAATTTAACAATGAAACAGCCTATGAACGTGATTAAGCAATGTTTTAACCTAAGGCAAATTTCAAACTTGATAATCTAACAAAATTGGATTGTCCAGATAAACTCGAATTCAATGATTATAATGGAAAAAAATGGAAAAAACGTGATGATATAATCAGAGGATGTTCAAATGTGATATTCACATCGGCGATGAAAAAAATCAACAACGCAAATCTATCGGGAAAAATAAAAAGATCTGAATCTCTAACAAATGCGATTGAATAGAATCCACAACGTAATTGACTGAGAGAAGATAGTTGATTACCGAGAGGCGTCGAAGAAGATAAGCGAGAGAGAGAGAGACTTTCTAGTTTCGACGGAGGGAAAACTCCGACGGAAGACCGATTTGATTTACGTTTCAATGCAAACCAAACGCGACGGAACACCGATCGGATCGCGTCTAAACCGAACCAGAGGGAATTTTTATTTATTTTGTTAATTATTTATTTTGTTTGTTAGTCAAGCTTTTGTTTATTTCTTCACTCCGCATAATAACTAATGAAATAAATCAGAGTATGAAACTGGTTTGTAGTTTTGCAGTTTTGTAGTTTGATTAGATTTAATCATTCTATTATATATTTTTGTTTATTTCTTCATTCATTTTTTTTGTTTATCTAGTTCGGTGAAATTACAAATTTAGTTACGTCGTTTATTAGGACGAATGTTTTGAAGTTATAGATATCAATATTATTTTAAAATTCGGAAAAAGTATTTTATTTCATGGAAACATTAATAAACACATAAATAATATATTAATTTATATAATGATATCAAACAGACACACATATATATATACACATAATTATATGTTAATTATGAAATAAAATAACATGAATTTACGTAATTTGAAATTAACATGTTAATAACCATTTGCACGTATAGAAAGAATTATTTTTTGGAGGGACAAATATTTATTCATAACCTATTAATTTTTGGTTGCAAAATTTTCTGCAAAGTTCTTCACTAATGGTAGAGTTAGTGTTTTTTTACTGTTTTCATGCATTGATTCTGGATGCAATATTTGATACACATTTCTATATTGGTTGAATTAGCAATGTATACCGAATATACATCATATATATAGCTATAATTATGATAATATTGCATGTTTTGAGTCGCCATATAGTACGATTTGAAATAGTGATGAGTACAACAAATCTTAAATGCTTCTTATATATTTTATTTTTTTCGTTTGTAATTGTTAACAAGATGATTTGATGAAGAATGTTGGGTTAGTATAGGTGGTTTATATAGTAAATCTAATGTTATCTATTTTTAGTAATGATTTTCGGTTTGAACGTGTTTTCTCTCTCTTTTAGATAATTCAACAAACAAGTTTTGTAGAAGTTAGTTGTACTTTATAGTTGTCCAAACAACTTTTCCCCATAAAAACAGAAATTAATCGTTTTGTAGGATGCTATTAAAAAACTTGGGAGTTAACATAAACAAGAAAAAAATGTGAAAGTTAGAAACTACCACCACTTTTCTATATATTTTGTCTGTCTACCTTACCTCCGTGCAGCTCACTATTTCTTTTGACATTATGTAACAACTATTAAGAATTTAAAGATTCAAAAAATGATATCATCACTTCATTAATTAGTAGTAATCACCTCACTAACTTTACATTAACTATTGCATGATGCATGATTCTCTACCTGTCTATCCTACATTTGATAAAATTAATGTTATAAGTTTTTTGTACACAGATATATTAATAATTAATTAAATACTCAAATATCGACCAAACATATCCTTTCAATTCATATTTATTATTCGTTTATATATACATTCTGCTATGAGCTATCAAAAGTAATATGATTCTAAAAATTTTCAAGTGCATAATGAAAATAATGTTCATATATACCACATAAGTTTTTTCGCCAGATGTACATGATCAAAGTTCAAATATGTATAATAATAGTTGTATACATAATAATACTTGATCATGATGAGAGGAGTATGGGGTTACATACACATATTTTAAGATAATGTAATTAAATAGAAGAATAGTTATTCATCTAACTGTACTGTTAATTTTATTTTATTTTGCCCTTTTTGATAACCTATTGTTGCTTTTCTTTCGCCTCTATTTGCTTCGATAGTTAGATGTTGATTATTATGTCGATTTATGCATGCTAATTTTTGTTGCCAAATTTACTCGTGGCCAATTCTTTAGGTTCGCGTTTATATATAGAATCAATTAAGTTTAGTTACTAATAACGTGACTACACGTATTTCAGTGTAAATGTAATTAGAATCAGTGTTTTTTTAGGTGGAGTCAAAATGACCATTTCTAGAGAAAATGCATCTAGCATTTCAACGAAATAAAATTCAATAAGATGTGATCAACAGAATTCAATTTGCTTTAACAAAAAAAAAAATATAAGAAGTATATGAAATCAAATAATCTTGTAATATACTATTAAATTATTACCAAATAACTCGGTCCACCTAATATGGGTGGACAAAGGGTGCACCAACTCGAAGCCAAGATAAAACGGGTCTACTATATTTCTTTCAACTAGCTTTTAAAGTTTGAAATAAGTAATTCAAAAATCCCAAACAAGATCAATCTAGGAAAAATATTTATGTATGCATGTGTGTGTATATATATATTTGCATAGCCATATCGAACGAAAAATCCCACGCACAAGAGTTCGAAGTTTTTTTTTTCTTTTTAATTAGAAAAAGTACAAAATTTCAAAATTTCAAACTTAATAATATTTGATAGAACAAAAAGGTCCCAATAGACCAAAAGAGAAATTTCTGTCATAGGGGCCAGAAAAATTTTGAGCCGTGCAAATAGCAATATGGGTACAACACTACACCTTACCTAAAATAAAAATATACAACAATAACAAAGGTAACAAATATGACAATTTTTAGGCTTTAAATGCTGATTACGGATGCAATAGACAGAACTATCATTGGTATAATTTTTTTTTTAGAACAGTTTACAGTACACTGCGGTATTAGTTTATTTATAAACTGCAGTTGGTTCGTAAGGATTTTCTTTTATTTCTTCTGTTTGCATTATTATAAATTGTAACTTATGAATAATAAAGAAAAATAGTTTAATTTACAGATGGTTTTGACCGGCTGATCCGCTGCATATATTCAAAACCTTAATTAGAATATAGATTCACTAAATTTTATGGTGGCCAGAAATACGTAGACAGCCAAATTAGGCACAGCATCACGAAACCACTATACTAAAATTTCAGTAAGTTGAATTTTAAAATAAATATTGATTTCCAAAGTTGGGACGAGAAGGTGCATGCGAACCGGATTTGACAAGCACATGAGAACCCGATTTGGTAGCACGTGACTGGCACACTTTCCTAGTAGTATGTTTCAGCTTTCTTCTTAGGCCCTATCTCACCATCGTGACATGTTCATGTTTCCTGCATGCTATTGTTTATTAGTATTTCACTTGTTTTCGAGCATCGAAGCTTTCCCATTTTTCTTCACATAATAGCTCCAATTTTAATATTTACATTTCTGAGTTTCCATAATGAATGTATATGTGTAATAATCTAATAAGAATATACGATTATTTTTAGTAAAAATGCTTAAAATAACTGTTAGAACAAATGAACAATTCTCTCTCCCTGAAAACGAAGTTTGGTAGATTTGGCCAGAACTATCTAGTCCAATTCCTTAACCCCTTTAGCCAACGTTGATTCCAGCATCAATACCGAGTCCTCTAGCAAAAAAAAAAAAAAAATCATAACAAATTAGAAATGATACAAAAATAAGCATATTTGATAATCTATTAGAGAATAAAGTTTATTGAAATGTAGTTATATTTTCTCGGCTATATTATTTATTTTTAAGATTGAAGACGTATTGTATGTATGTATTCCGTAGTTGTATGTCTTATATTCTTTACTTCAAATTAATAAAGTAAAACAAAATTGACCAAAAAGTTTTAATTCGTCCAAAAGTTTGTAGAAATTGCTTTTACGTTTTTGGTAGAGTTGTTCATAAAATAAAAAGAAAGAAAAAATTAGCAGAGTTATTTCTTTCTAAATCACAGTTTCTGTAAACAGTTATCCTAGAAAGAAAAAAAAAACTAAACCTGTCTATTCAAAACATTTCTACCTACCAAGCTAATGTCTCTTTTACGATTTACTTATTTAGAAATTTAGAGGTAAGCTTATAAAAAGCTTAAAGCCTTAATTAAACTTGTCTTCGCTTTTTCTTGAAATTAGTTAAAGAGTAAAAAGATAAAAGTAAAAGTATTTGGGGAAAAGTGAAAAGTAGTAAAGAAAATAATTAAGGACGCGGCCTTATCTCAATTCTCAACCTAGCTCTTTCGTCGTCGACGTCGTTTGTCTTCTGTCTCTCTCTTTCCCGGAAAAATTACGGAGAATTTTCAGAAATTAGTTTTAAAAAATTAAACCGAAATTGACCTTTTATTTTTGCTTCCTTTTTACTCGTCTCTCCCAATTTCTTCTTCCCCATTTCAATTGCATTTAAGCTTTGCCCAAATCCCTAGCTTTCTTACACACATCCCTATCCGTTAAATTTCGTAGACATCGAAATTAATTGCAACAAGACGAATCCTTTTTTGTTAACAGAACTCAAAATTTTAACTATTATTTTATTATTTGCTTTCTGTCTCTCTCTTCTGATTCTTGTCTGCTACGGTCACGTTTAAAGAAAATCAGCAAACCCCATGGATTCTCTTGTCACTCTCTCGCATGCACGAGACCTCTCCTCTTTTACGTTTTTTCTTTTGTTTTTTTCCTCTCGTTCTCTTTAACAACAACATAAAATAATTTAACTTTGGGTTCTTCAAATATTTTCCCACTCTGTTTTCTAGGGTTTTTTTCTCTTTCTCTGTTTCCGATTTGAAAACCTCAGATTTCGAATTTGTTTTTTTTTTCCCCGGGAGAAAGCTATGGACTTTCGATTCACCAAGTTACAGGAAAAAGCATGACACTTGAAACAGCATTTGGAGTTGTGGAGACGACGACGACTAGGTATTTATGGGTTGCGGAGGATCCAAAGTAGATGATCAACCACTTGTGATTCTCTGTAGAGAAAGGAAACAACTGATTAAAGCGGCGTCGCATCATCGTTGTGCTTTAGCCGCTGCTCATCTCGCTTACTTTCAATCTCTTTGTGACGTCGGCGAATATATTAAACGTTTCGTCGACGAAGAAGTCGTCGTCGTTGGTTCTTCTTCTTCTTCTTCGCCTGATTCGCCGGTTCTTACGCTTCCCTCTGATCAAGGGAAGTTTCATAAACACAAGATCTCGTCTTCTTCTTCAACTTCTATTTCGCACTCTGTTATTGAAGACCAAGTAGAGGAAGATCAGCATTTGCATTTATCATCTGGATCCGAGTTTGATTGTGGATCCGAATCTGGATCTGACGACTCATTAGGTCATATCCATATTGAATCCAGTCCTAAAGTGGAGCAACAAGAAAGATTACCGGAAAATTTCCCTCCCGGTTATCCCCTTGGTTATCAACCCGGTTATCAGCCTGGTTATACACCAGGATATCAATATCAACCGGGTTACTCGGCTGGATATCAGTATCCGGTTGAAGGATGGCGTCCGAATCAAAACCCGTACCCGAACCCGAACCAGAACCCGGGAATGTATTTCATGAAGAAGTCTGCGACACAGTCTCGTCCGGTTGTATTTCAGCCGGAAAATCATAGAGTGGAGAATGGGCAATGGTTGCCGGAGAATGGATTAGGTTACTCCAGTTATCTCCCCGGGAATCCTAATACTGGCTATTTTGGTTACCCGGAGCAACGTAGATCGCCTCCTTCTCCGGTGAAACCAACTCCAGCGCCTCCGTCTCCGCCTAGTGTTTCAACTTGGGATTTTTTGAATGTTTTTGATACTTATGATTACAATAGAGCTGGTGCCGGCGTTGGCTACTCTCCGGTCACTGGTGGTGTTAAGTCAAATTCGAGCAGTCCTGATTCGAGGGAAGTGAGGGAGAGGGAAGGGATTCCTGATTTGGAAGAAGAAACAGAGCAAGAAGTTATTCGGCAAACATTTAAACATAAGAGTAAAGGTCTTGAGAAGGTGAAAGAACAGAGAAAGGAGAAGGAGAATGGAAGTTGGACAGAACGAGATGAGATTCACGAGATATATATTAAGAAGCAAGGAGATTCAGGTGAAGGAACATCAAGGGCTGTGCCTATGGTAGAAAGAGCCACAGAGAGCTCTTTTGGTTCAAAGACTGTGTCTTCGTTTTCGAGCAGTGAAGAAGAATCTGAGTTTCACCATGTTAATGATGGAGAAGGAAAAAGTAGCAGCAATGATTTAAGTGGGCATGAGACGGTAGCTAGGAAGAGCGTTGGAGAAGTGGAGGAAGAGTATGTGAGGAAGAAAGGAGTGAGCTTTGAATTGGAGGAAAATAACACAACTTCTTTTGATGTTGAATCTTCCAAGATAAGTAGTCTTTCTGCATTGTCGGTTCATGCCACTAGAGATCTCAGAGAAGTTGTCAAGGAGATCAAGAGTGAGTTTGAGGTTGCTTCTTCACATGGGAAGGAAGTGGCTGTGTTGCTTGAGGTTAGCAAGTTGCCTTATCAGCAGAAAAGCCCTGGGCTTAAAGGTATTATTCTTACATGCTCTGGTTGTATATGAGATTAGTTCCTTGATTGCGTAAGTGGGATTTCCATATCTTTTGCTGCATTTTGAAATACTCTTTTCATGGAAACCCATTTCTGTGGATATTAGTCTTGTTATATGTGGCGATATTTAATGCATTTCTTCATATGATTTGCGGTTAGATTAAAGTATCTTCGCAACTGTGCTTTAAATTTAGCAGTAGTTTGGATCACTTCATGTAGGAGAAACATATGTACACTCTGATAGCAATATTACTAGACCTAGTGAACTGCCTTCATTCTACCTTGGATCTGTTCAAGTTAGGAACACAATTTTAAATGATTGGGTATCAATGTTGAGCTCTTGTTGCTTTCGATTGAACTGTTATGGGCACTTTCTTTTCTATTGGAGCTTCTAAGATTATGAACTATAGATTTGATTGCATCACTTGAGGCTTACTTTGTTGCTTTTTCTAATGATATGTACTTTCTTTTTTTCTCTCTCTAGTTATCTTCTCCCGTATCATGTATCGGGTAGCACCGTCTTCAGCTTCATCCCGCTTTCAGCCTCAACCGTCAGTACGGTTAACATCTAGGATATTAAAAATTGCAAAATCATACAATGGTCAGGATGTTAGAGAAGGCTTAACAACTGGAAACCTCTCATCAACCTTGGAGCAACTCTATGCTTGGGAAAAGAAACTGTATAAGGAAGTCAAGGTATTGATGTGTTTCTTGATTTTGAATGGACTAATGTCTCTTTTAGATGCGAGCATCTTGTGACATATGTAGTTCTTTGTTGATGGCAGGATGAAGAGAAGCTTCGAGTTATCTATGAAGAAAAGTGCAGGACACTAAAAAAGTTGGATAGTCTTGGTGCAGAATCTAGCAAGATTGATACTACTCGAGCATCCATTAGGAAGCTTTTAACCAAAATCGACGTCTGTATAAAATCTGTTGATTCCATTTCCAGCAGGATACATAAACTGAGAGATGAAGCATTACAGCCTCAGCTCACTCAATTGATTCACGGGTATAAATTCATCTAGTTTCTTCAACTCTTCCTACGTTTATATTTTCCTTTGTGTAATCCGGTACTTGGGACTTGAAGGTTGGTAAGAATGTGGAGATCTATGCTTAAGTGCCATCAGAAGCAGTTCCATGTGATCATGGAGAGCAGGGTTCGATCTCTCAGGGCAAACACCGGCTTACAAAGAGACTCCGGTCTGAAAGCTATACTTGATCTGGAGATGGAGCTACGAGAATGGTGCATTAGCTTCAACAACTGGGTCAATAATCAGAAATCATATGTGGAGTCTCTAAATGGATGGCTCTCAAGATGTTTTCACTATGAACCTGAATCAACAGAAGATGGAATTGCTCCTTTCTCTCCTAGCCGTGTTGGAGCTCCACAAATTTTTGTTATATGCCAAGATTGGCAAGAAGCAATGGCGAGAATCTCAGGGGAGAACGTTTCAAACGCGATGCAAGGTTTTGCCTCGAGCCTACATGAACTATGGGAGAGAAAAGATGAAGAGCAAAGGCAGAGAGTGAAAGCAGAGTATGTCTCACATGATTTTGAGAAACGGTTGAATGATCTTCGGATGGAAAGGGCGAAAGTGAGAGCAAGAAACGATCAGCTACAAGACAGTGCATCAGAGAGAAGCGTGGTACTGTCTGAGAGCGGGATCTCTGCGTTGGATGATTTAAAGGTGGATTTAGATTCAATGAGGAAGAAGCTAGAAGAAGAGAGAGCAAGGCACAAGGAAACGATTAAACTTGTAAACAATGCAGCTTCAAGCAGCTTACAAGCTGGGTTAGTACCAATCTTTGAGGCCTTGGAAAATTTCACTACACAAGTCGTGAAAGCTCATGAACATGTTAGGTTTCAACAACAGACTCAGTCTGAGGGTTGATTTTGCACAATTTCAAAGTTTTGGTAATGAATTTTAGATTCGGCTTAGGAAATTTTGTTGTACATATTTTCCATTTATAATATTCATTGATTGGTTGGCAGCTACTTGTTTGTAGATTCTTATTTAAGGTCTCGGAAATTAATATCATAATAGATTTATCTCAACTTTATTATAAGATTGGAATATACATTACTACGGTCAAGAAGATCTATGATTAAAAAAGACCCATTCGAAGGGCAAGAAACCAAACATAATTGGTCAGATTTAGAATACGTTTTTTTATTTTATTTGACCATTTGGCTGCACGATGTCACGGATCTAAGATCTCATTTGATTCAAACTCATAGCAAGATCAACGAGATAGAAGTAGCCACGTGGTTCTTCCATATGATGACACTTTTAACATTGGTGCTGAACATTGTGACTAGTGTTAGTTCGGTGTAGACAAATTTTTCTCTCCTCTTTTATTATTTTTACTTTTAACTGCTGGTAAAAAATGTGAAAAAATAAGAAAATCATATACATAACCGCCGAGGTCAAGATCATTATCACGACACTTTATTAATATAAATAACATTAAAATTCTTGCCAAATCCCCTATAAACTATGACGACGTAATATCCAATGAGAGATTGCCACGTAAGATGTAATGACCATTTAGCATTAAGTTTTCGTGATTTGCAGTGATAAATAGCTCCAAGAGTTTCCCTGGAAAGCTTACAGAATTCAAGCTAAGATTGTTAGGGAGAGAGAAAAGAGAGAACGACGATGGCGATCAGAGGATACGCGTTGTTTACGATTCTTGTGTTATCTGTGTTCGCTTCTTCTGTAAGATGCGAAGAGACGGAGACGAAGGAGTTCGTGTTGACCTTAGATCACACTAACTTCACCGATACCATCAACAAGCACGATTTCATCGTCGTCGAGTTCTACGCCCCATGGTATTGATCTCTTATTAGTAAACCTTTGTGTTGACACTTGAGATGTGCTTTGGTGTCATCATTAGTGAATCTGTTGGATCTCTTTTGCTTTCCACCTGGATCTGAATTTATCATTTGCTTTTTCGTTTCTGTTTTTTTTCGTTTTTTGGATTTGCATGTGAATGATTTCTTATTCTAGCTAGCGTTCTCTGGTGTTTTCCACTGTTGATTTATAAATTGGTGTAGCTGATCTGTTTTAATAGGTAGAAATTTCGTTGCAATTATGTAATTTGAATGATTCGATCTGTTTCGATCTGTTTCGATCTATGTAATTCCAGTCGTCTGCTTTGAAATTTGAGATTTTGCGCATATTGATTTCTGATTTAACTTTCCTTTGTAATTGATCTTTAATCTCTGTCATTTGGTAATCCGTATTTTGTTCTTCTTCAGGTGTGGACACTGCAAGCAGCTTGCTCCTGAGGTAAATATGGCTTTTTAATCACTTAAAATTATGATTTGCATGTGGAGATCTTTCACCGTGTGACTAATGGGTGATGATGATTGTTTGTTTACAGTACGAGAAGGCTGCTTCAGAGTTGAGCAGTAACGTTCCTTCGGTGGTTCTTGCTAAGATTGATGCAAGTGAGGAAACAAACAGAGAATTTGCAACCCAATACGAGGTTCAGGGTTTCCCAACAATTAAGATTTTCAGAAACGGAGGAAAAGCTGTTCAAGACTACAATGGACCTCGTGAAGCTGAAGGCATTGTTACTTACTTGAAGAAACAAAGTGGACCTGCTTCATTTGAAATTAAGTCAGCTGAAGATGCTGCTGGGGTTGTTGGTGACAAGAAGGTTGTTGTGGTAAGTATCAAACACATTCCTTTTTCTTTTCTCTATGTTACGAGATGTATGTAATCATGTATGGTGGTCAAATAATCTTTCTGTTTCTGTTGTTTTAGGTTGGGATTTTCCCTAAATTATCTGGCGCTGAGTTTGATTCTTTCTTGGCCACGGCTGAGAAATTGCGCTCTGATTTTGATTTCGCACACACCTCAGATGTCAAACTTCTCCCTCGTGGAGAACCCGTTACAGGACCTTCAGTCAGGCTATTTAAACCCTTTGATGAATTGTTTGCTGATTCCAAGGTACAAGAGAAAAGCCTTTTCACTTTGTATATCACACGGATGAGTGCTTCTGTTTGTTTGACTTACTAATTCTGTGCATTTAGGATTTCGAGGGTGAAGCTCTGGAGAAATTTGTCAAAGAATCTAGCATTCCACTTGTCACTGTCTTTGACAAAGACCCAAACAACCACCCATATGTTATCAAATTCTTTGATAGCCCTAATACTAAGGTAAATTCATCCTAGAGTTACCAAAGATTCTCATTACTTGTAACTAGTCCATGTTATGCTACAGAGAATCAGAGATGGATTCATGTTATGCCTTTCAGTTTTACAGCATAAGTAATGCTTTATTTAGATTTACTAAAATTACTTATTCCTAAAAAGTTAAAGTTGCTCTTAGATGACACTCACAGTGGTATAGAACTTGACTGAATTATGTGTGGGCTGTGGAAAGAGCTGTTTAGCATGACATATTAGCTGAATCGTGATAGTAGTGTCCATTGTCCTCTCTGTAAAAATTATCTCGAAAAGCTTTCCGACTCCTAGTCCTAACTGATCCTATTACCATATTTGTTTTGGATTTTGATGGTCGGTAATATTTTGAAATTCAGGTGATGTTGTTCATGAACTTCACTGGAGAAGCAGCAGAGTCTTTTAAATCAAAGTACCATGAAGTTGCTACATCCAACAAGGGACAGGGTCTTAGCTTCCTTCTAGGTGATGCTGAGAACAGCGAAGGCGCATTCCAGGTTAGTGTTCCTTGTCTATTTGCCAATTGATATCTCCAGGTTTGTACTGGTTACAAAATGCTGATCAAATTTCACTCTTTTCTGAACCGTTAATAGTACTTTGGAGTTGAAGAGAGCCAAGCTCCTCTCATCATCATCCAGACTCCTCAGGACAAGAAATACCTGAAAACAAAGGTGGAGGCTGACCAGATTGAATCATGGATCAAGGACTTCAAGGATGGAAAAGTTGCCCCCCACAAAAAATCTCAACCTATCCCAACCGAAAACAACGAGCCAGTGAAGGTTGTTGTTTCCAAGAGCCTTGACGACATGGTCTTCAACTCTGGAAAGAACGGTGAGTTGCATTACATTATATTATTAAATCACACACATGTTTGCTGGTACCACAAACTAATAAATCAGTTTTGTTTCCTCCTATTTACATTTGCAGTCTTGCTTGAATTCTATGCTCCATGGTGTGGACACTGCCAAAAGCTTGCTCCAATCTTGGACGAAGTCGCTGTGTCTTTCCAGAGCGACCCAAGTGTAGTCATAGCTAAGCTAGTAAGTCTTTTCTCTATCCTCGCATTTGAGGATATGTGTTCCTGATCCTCTACGGCTTTTTATCTTAATGGGAACCTTACTCTTTCATCTGTCCAGGACGCAACCGCAAATGACTTCCCACATGATGCCTTTGATGTGAAGGGCTTCCCAACCATTTACTTCAGATCAGCCAACGGTAACATTGTGGTTTACGAAGGAGACAGGACAAAGGAAGATATGATAAGCTTCATCGAAAAGAACAAGGACAAAACCGGAGAGCCGTTGAACAAGGAGAGAGCCGGAGAGCCTACGACAACTGAGGAAGCCAAGGACGAGCTCTGAAAAGAGAAGTGTGTTGTGTCTCTTAGCTGCTAGCTTAGTTTGGTAGTTTTGAGGAAAATACACAGAAGAAGAAGAAGAAGAAGACCGAGCTTTGAGTAGAGAGAGAGAGAGACAGAGACAGTTTTTATATGCAATCTGCAGACAGCAACGGCTGCCTTTTGTTTGTTTTTTAAAAAAAAAATTTTAAACTCGGTTCTCCTTTAATAAAATTAGTTTTTGAGGCATTCTTGGAATCAGAGAGTAGTGATTCGACAAATTTAAAACAAATTTGGTTTTTCTTATTTTCAGTAATTTTGTTGATTTCTTTAGAGCTCGTCTACAAAAAAAAAAACACTGAACACATTTTAATCCGGCATTGATGCATCTTTGCTTGCCCAACGAGCTGATGAATATCCCTTCCAGAGCGTGTAATTGAGTTCGAGTCGTGTTTTCGCCATTTTATTTTGGATTTCATTTGATCATTTCATGCAAAAACGCTGCTGAAATTTATAATGTTTTCTACTTTTATACTTTTGGGTTTTTGGGTTGGGTCGGGTCATGGGTTGAAGTTTAACATGTATGTCTGACTTTTCTGACGTGAAAAATCGTCCTCTCTCTTATATGAGTTTATGATGTTGTTGGGGGGGTGGGGGTGGGGGGTTTCGTACTATATAAAATGATTTTACTAATTAAGATTAAGAAGTCGATGGGTCTTTTTTTTTGTTGAAAATATTGTTTTGTATGTCGTTGAATCTTGGCGAAAAATAATATATATATATATCTCCCATCACTTCACTGGAAAGCTTATAAAAAAAGAGAGAGCGATAGTGGTGATCACGGGATACGCGTTTTTTGTGATCCTTGGGTTGTCGTTATTAGTGAATAAAACCTCATTCTCATTAATTAATCACAAATGTACAATTGGAGGTCTAGCTATATACATATCACACATTTGTCGTAACCAGAAACATTGATCATCTCTTAAGTGTATACAAAATGCTATACAAAATGAGCTATATATGTACATGGTTTTTGTGTCATGATTCGTGAATCTGAATTCTGCGCATGTTAATTATTTTGGCACAAAGATGCCAATTGCTGAAATGTGTGCCTTGAGAGATGATTAGTAGTGATCTTTTGATATTCTTGTGCTTCACAATCATTAACTTTGGATTTACTCACAAAAATACAATGCCCGAGTGGTGGTTTAGCGATAAGTTACATTTTTCCATTTTATAGATCTCCATGTGAGGCCCATCGCACCATTCGGAATATCAAAAGGAAGCTGCATTTGTATGAGTTTAATATGTCGACTTCTCTGTCGTGAAAACAGTACCATATTGTATGAGTTTACTAATATATCATGTCTTTGGGTCTTTTTTGTTTTGTTTTATTTTATCAGCAAGAATTGTTGTGAAAGTCGTCGTTGAGTATAATTATATATATATATATCTCTCTCCCAAAGCTTCCCAGGAAAGCTTACATTGTTAGGGAGAGATAATGGCGATACGCATTGTTTTCGATCCTTGTGTTGTCGTTATCCGCTTCGCCTATTAGAAGCGAAGAGGCGGGGACGAAAGAGTTGGTGTTGACTTTGGATCACTATAACTTCAATGATACCATCAACAATCACGATTTCGTTGTTGTCAACTTCTACGCCTCATGGTATTATTTTTGATATTTAGACATATATAATTAAAATAAACTAAAATAAAATTTACACAATACTCTAGCTACATATAAAATTGAATAAATATAAAAATATATTAAACTAATTAATAAAAATAGACCCACGCATAGTGTGGATAAATAACATAATTAAAGTTAAAAAAAATAGCTAATGATGATTTGATTTTAATTTTAAAAAATAATTTTCTTCATAAATGTGTTTTTATCTAAACATTTTTATAAATTTGAACAGAGGGAATATAACTATAATACAGGTCCTGATACAGTGAAACTAAACCACTTAGGTTAAACTCAAAAAGGTCGGTTTGGTTGTAAATAAAATGTGAACCTCGAGAAAACAAAATAAAATAACATAAAAAGACAGAGTCTCTGGTTCTATCGTCTTGATTGATTTTCCCGGTAACAGGGAGCGCACGGGCGGCTACGAAATCGCTGGATTTTCTAATCGTCTTTCAGTTTCCATGACTTCAGGTATTTCACTTTCGGATTAAAATTTTGTAAATTTCACGAATTTTATCGGATCCATATTACATGATGACATCAAGGCCGGATAAATTTTCTGTATTTTCGATTGAATTTTCTTTCAAATCATTATCTTTAATTTGGATCAAAACCTTTAAGGTTTGATTTTTCCTTCCAAACTCATATGAAATGCTTAAATATTTGATTTGGTAGTATCGTGAATGTGTTCTTCTATCACAAATCGAGAAATGAAAGTTTTAATTTATTTATTCATATATTCTATTTGTATGTATGATATGAAGGAGCTTTATCAAAGAATCAATAGAAAAACTTGATGTCATTGGTGCTTGTTTTGTTTCTTCCTTTTCACAGATGCTCTCACTATACCATCAGAGCTTGAATCTGTTTTGCGGCTCAAGACTCTACAATACTTTATTACAAAGAGGCCTTGGCTTGGTAATCTTATCATTTAAACAACACAATATTCTCTACTGTGATTTTATCTTATCACAAGTTGGGTTTATGTATGGTTTAAAGATGTTCCTTTTTTTTTTTTTTTTTTTCCAGATCTCTATGGAGTCCATGTAAGGCCTGTGGCACCATTCGGAAGTACAAGCCGTAAACCGCATTTTGATCCTGCTTTGATTCATCGTTGTTTGCCTGATGAGCTGCTTTTCGAGGTACAAACAGTTTAAAACTACTTGTTATACTAGTTTTTTCTCATTGTACTGAAGTTGATTTGTGGATATGTATTTGTAGGTGTTTGCTCGGATGCTGCCTTATGACCTAGGAAGAGCAGCTTGTGTATGTAGAAAGTGGAGGTACACGGTTCGAAACCCTGTGTTCTGGCGTAATGCGTGCTTGAAAGCTTGGCATACTGCTGGAGTTATCGAAAACTATAAGATCTTGCAGTCTAACTATGATGGATCATGGAGGAAAATGTGGCTTCTTAGATCAAGAGTTCGTACTGATGGTAATCTTTCTTTCTTTATTTATCTTCTTGTGCCAAGTGATTGTTGTTGTATCTTTTCTTTTGTATGCTCTGAGAGCTAACATCATATCTTTCTTCATCAAAGTAACCATATTTTCTTCATAGATATTATTCCTTGTTGTTTTCTTGAATAACGCTTTGTATCTTCTTCTTCTTCTTCTTCTTCTTCTTCTTCTTCTTCTTCTTCTTCTCAGGTATTTATGTGAGTAGGAACACTTACATTCGAGCTGGAATTGTTGAGTGGAAGTTTACAAATCCAGTTCACATAGTAACGTCTTTTCTCAAACTTGCTCTCTTTTTTTTTTTGCTTCATTTGTCCATTTAATGAGTTACCTTTTTCTTTTGGAGTAACTTTTGCAGGTTTGTTACTACCGCTACATAAGATTCTACCCTTCTGGCAGATTTCTTTACAAGGTTTGTATACTTCGATCTAACAAGGTGTAAGCGTAGAGCTGCTGGCGTGATCTAACTAGGTATATTTTGTTATCCTTCAGAACTCTTCGCAGAAATTAAAGGATGTTGCCAAGTATATGAACTTTAAGGCTTCTAAAGCAGACTCTATTTACAGAGGCCATTATACATTGTCAATGACAGATGATAAGGTTAGCTTCCTCTAGCTTCCTTTTTTATGGAAATCAACAACACTACATATATCAAGATGATGACAACTTGAAAAACATGTCTTTCTTTTTTTTTTGTTTCAGATTGAAGCAGCTGTCTTGTATCCCGGGACTCGTCCTACTGTACTAAGGATACGTTTAAGGTATCACATTCCCTTAAAATATCAGGATTTTTTGTTTCGATAGTAGCTAAAGAACCTTGGTTTTGGCATATCATTTAACCTTTTTAACTATGCTAATACAACCCACTTAAGACTATCTGGTGAATGTGATGGATATTTCTATGATCTATAAGTAAAAGACAGTTAATAGAGTAGCTCATAGTCATTTTGATGTTCATGGTATGGGTTTGTTTTTCTGGGTGTGGGTAGGTTAAGAGGAACGGCGATTGGAGCGAATAACCGAATGGATTTGCTGTCACTTGTGACAAGTGGTGTGAACGATGAGGAAGTAAGCAGCACAGAAGAAGACATTCTTGGTGTAGTTGAAGGTTGGAGAGACGATGAAACTCACAATCCTGATATACCTGCCGTTTCACACAAGAGGGGAATGACTCCATTCGTCTTCGTTCCTTTCGAAGAGGCAAGTGTTTCTCACATCAATTATATAGAAAGCTCATACACCATTTTGATTACATTAGTTTGATCTGAAATATGTTTCTTTGATGTAGGTTGACCAATCAGTCTTGAACTTGCCTCCAGAGAAAATGGATTACTTTGTCACTGGCTAAAGCCTAAAGGACACATCAACGTTTATGTACTAATAAAAAATGTATCATAGTACAGTATAAATGTTTTCATTATTTGTAAGACATGTTTTGTATTTTGTTGTTACAGAGACATGATAGAAGCTTTTAATAATGTATACAGAAAGTGTTTTATGTTTTATTTCTCACTTCATTCCACACGATATTTGGTTTTTCTTTCGAGGAATGGGCTAAACCCGGTCATTTCTCAAGAACAATAGCTAAGGGACCTGATACTACCACTTGGATCTGGAACCTACATGCTGATGCTCACGATTTTGATAGTCATACCAGTGATTTGGAGGAAATCTCTCGAAAAGTATTTAGTGCCCATTTCGGTCAACTCTCTATCATCTTTCTTTGGCTCCACTTGTCTCAACCGAGAGTGGTTTATATTTTATTTTATTATTTAACCGGATCAAACCGGTTTATTGACTTTAAAACGCATGATCGTCGTACACGTGTCGCGCGATGGAGGCAGCTGTGTGTCGCTTTGCTTTGTCGTGTTATTTTAGCGTGAAGTGAAGAGTTCAGAGAAAAGAAGTCAAAACTTGAGAGAGAAAGAGAGTGGATGGGGGACACGAAGGTGGAGACAATCTCGAGGTTAGCTCAATGGAGGATTGAAAATTTTGGACCTTGCTCTTTCAAAAAATCCGATCCTTTCAAAGTTGGAATTTGGAATTGGTAAACTTCCTTTTTTTACTCTTTTTTGTTTATTTTGGGAAATTTCTCGGATTTTTTATTTTAATTTTGATTTTGATTTTTTTTTGGGGATATGAAGGCATCTGTCTATAGAGAGGAATCGTTATCTATCAGTGAAGCTTTTCCCAGAACTTTCTCGAGTATCCAAGGAGCAACCTCCTGTTGCCAAATTTATTATTCGTGTCTCCAACGTTGGCCCTAATCGTAAATTCTATATCTCTCCTGGTATGTCTGCTCGCTTAATTTGATTGTTCTTTATTCCGTTTGTGTAAATTATGTTGTGGAGGTTGTTGAATTAGGGGTTTTCAGACAAAAGTGGAGTAGCTTACTAAATTTATGTCTCATTGAGTTTCATTACCTTATGGGAATTGTTAGAACCGAATTAGCTTTGTGTATATATGTAAGCTACTCTTTATTGTGTGATGCAGTGTTTGAAAAACTGCTGCGTACGCCTGATGATTGTGTGTGGCATGTGGATTCCAGCTTCCACGGTCGATTCACCATTGACGTTGAGTTTCTTGATCTCAAAACCTGCCCTTTGAATGTAAGTTCCGAGCTTTTCTTAGTTCGTAATGATGAATCTTTTTTCCCTTCTTCTATGGTTGATTTAATTAAAAAAATCAAATCCAGGGTGGTGAAGCTTCTTCTGTTTGGCCAACCGATGCAACAATGCAATCAATCTCGACTCAAACCACTCTCAAATGCTTATCTCGTATGCTAGAGGAAAGCATTCTATCCGATGTGATCATCCACACAGCCGATGGAACACTCTCTGCTCACAAAGCAATCCTCTCGGCTAGCTCAACCGTATTCAAAAGCATGTTCCACCACGACCTCAAGGAAAAAGAATCATCCACAATCCACATCGACGACATGTCAAGAGAATCTTGCATGGCTCTCTTAAGTTACCTCTACGGAAACATAACACAAGAAGATTTCTGGAAACACCGGCTCGCCCTCCTCGGGGCGGCAAACAAATACGATATAACGGATTTGAAAGCAGCGTGCGAGGAAAGCCTGATGGAAGATATAAACTCAGGGAATGTGCTCGAGAGACTACAAGAAGCTTGGCTATATCAGCTTGAGAAACTGAAGAAAGGGTGTTTGATGTATTTGTTTGATTTCGGAAAGATTTATGATGTCAGAGAAGAAATCACCAGTTTCTTCAGACAAGCTGATCGTGAACTGATGCTGGAGATGTTTCAAGAGGTTTTGTCCTTGTGGAAACCTGTCTAATATAAACTTGCAAATGCTTTTAATATATTTCAGTCTTCTTGTTCCCTTGAGTTTGTAACAACTAACATTGTTGGTAATTTGGTATACTGTATAGTAGTAGTAATGTGTGGGTTTCCCTCAGCTTTTGTGCCGTACGGATCATTGTTGGGCCGAGTTTAAAATGGGCTAGGCCTGATAAGATACCAGATTGTTGTCGGCACAAAATATAATATTTTTTCTCGACGTTTGAAATCGTACGATTTTGTTTTACTTTGATGACTCAGCACAAGGAAGGATCAAGTATAGATTGACACGTGTCCGTTGCTTCCCCTATAACGTGAACAAGGCATTTGTATCGTCTCTTCCGCCAAAATTGGAGAAATGTATATCGGAGCTTGAGCCTTGCAGCTAAGAAATCGAATTAGGGTTTTAACTTTACCGGATTCGATGGCGAGGAACGGTATTGGGAGTACAGGAGGGAAGAATGGAGCAGGACAGTTCTTTCTAGCGACGCTGCTTCTTTGGCTAGTCTCCGTCGTGTTTGAGATTGTTTTCAATCTCCGAACCGAGCTTCTCTGGGTTATATGTGGTGGATGCTTCTTTCAATTGATGAATTGGGTAGTTCGTTCATGGCTTTCTCGTGACCCTCTCTTTGTTAACACCTCTGTCTCGCTTTTGCACTCAATCATCACCTCCGCATCAGGTTCAATTTTGATTTTTTTTATCATTGGATTGTGTTTTGTTAATGGGGAAATAGTTTCTGCGTAGTGGTGTGCATATTGGTCAATTTAATCCTCAAATTTTTCTTTGGTGCTGTGTGTGCATTTGTTCATAGCTTAACGCAGTTCTTATTTATGATTTGAGTTATTCTTATCATTTTTTGATTAGTGGTATGTGTAATGTCTCTTTTTGATATTTCTTGTTATCAGAATGCTATTTTTTTCTTATATCTGATGAAGTTCTTTCTACATTAAGCCATACTGATTATGATTTTGTATCTTTAACACGGCACTTGTGTTACTACAGTGGTTTTCATTCTGCTCAATCAAAGCTTAGCCCAAGGTTTAGACGAGATGTTTGATCATTCTGAGTTGGTTGGTGGTACTTGGAACTGGGCATATCCAGCTTTGTGTTTCTCTTGCGGCTACTTTGCATATGACCAGTGGGATATGCTTCAGTATCGGTTATACAGCGGCTTAATACCTTCCATTCTAGTTCACCACCTCGTTCTCCTTGTTTGCTTCACATTGGCTCTATACCGAAATGTAACTATCAACTATCTGATTCTTACTCTCATTTGTGAGGTACGTTCCACTTTTGTCTGGCTTTTCTGAATCTATGCCACTGTTATTTCACTTTAAGTTTCATATATAACAATCTAGTTGAGTATAAACTAGAAATTCAACTCCACAACATCTACTTATTCGAACCAAAGTGACCTTTGTTTATTTCGATTTGTAAACAGATGCATTCGATCTTTCTGCACGTCAGAAAGCTAAGGAGAATGGCGGGAATCCAAGACAGCAACACGGCATTGGTGAAACTGGAGTGGGTACTAAACTGGACAGCTTTTGTGTTTGCGAGATGCATTCCTCACATCCTCATCACTGTCAAGCTGATCAAGGACGCACACAAGTTTGGGAAAGGCGTGGAGTTACCGCTCGCGCTGTTTGGAATGGTGGGAATGAACATCCTCAATGTCGGTCTTGGAATGGATCTGTTTCATGCTTTCAGAAGAGAGATAAGCAACAGAAGAAATCAAGAGAACAGTAACCATCACAACCATGGAGAGTAATACCCAATATAGAAGCCATCCATTGATCATCATCATCATCAACTGAAATCTATGGTTTGTTGTATGATTACTAGACTACTACTCGCTTAGCTGTTGTTTTATATCAGATTTTGTATGTACTAAAGGAAAACTATGTGTAAATGTTATTTGTTTATGAATACAATTAGGCTTCGGCATTGGCTCTCCGGTTTAAAAGCTTTTTATATTGGGTTTGGATATATACTTTGGATTAATTTTATGTTAATTTGGTAGATGACTTTCAGTTCTTTTAACGTTGAGGTTATTAAAATGTTACATTTTTTTTACCTCTAATACACTGTTTAGGGAGGAAAAAAAATGCAAGATCAAGAGGTCCTACCGGGAGTCGAACCCAGGTCGCTGGATTCAAAGTCCAGAGTGCTAACCACTACACCATAGAACCTCAGGTGCTTACTACGTTGCATTCACTGTTTTTGTATACGATATAAAAATTGTTTTCTTCGACACAATCAATGAATAATCTAGAATCAGGTCCACATTTTGCAGTCTTCTTTGGCTTTGCCTTGGAGGGTAAAAAACAAAAAACAGATGTCAAATTTTGTACTTGTCTTGCAACCAAGCAACCACAATGCGTCAACATAGGCCTTGATTGGTATAGCTTATAGTAGAGCAGTAGCTGTAAAGAACAAAAGCAGTTAACAGCATCAGTAGTATGTAGTTGAAACTATATGCTATAATTAATAGATTAAGTGATTGGTAGAGTTGTAAGTAACTACATATAAAATTACATAAAATATTTAATTTATTAATTTATATGTATGATAAAACATTATTAGTATATTTAAAGCTTTTTTTATAGAAATTTTCATATCTAAACTATATTTATTAAATTATAATTTTATTAGCATATTATTTTAGTTAAAAATTTAAAGATATAAAAAGGTGAAAATATGAAAAAAATTCTTAAATATTTTTAATAAATATAATTATAATTATAAAATTAATAATATATTTATATTCTTACATTTAAAAAGATTTAATTATAATAATATGCTAATAAAATTATAATTTAAGAAAAAGATTGTTATTAAATTTGTTTTTAATAAACCACTTGAATAAGAATAATTTTAATATAATAGTTTAATAAATATATTTTATCTAAAATTATAATTTATCAAATAATATATATAAGTATATATAAATACATTAGTTTACATGTTATTAATTATAATTTATGGCTATATTATTTTAACTAATGATAAATACTAATTAAATATATAATTTAAAATTTAATATTATATATATATATATCTTATCTAACTAAATAAATTAATTATATAAAATTATTTTAAAACTTTTAAAACTCTATGCTTAGAAAAAGCTCCATGTTGGAATATAGAGGAATGAGCATTTAGATCTTCCAAATTCTTTTTTATGCTTTGTTAACATTAGTTTATTAGCTAATAAAAAGCCTAATGCTATTTTAAAAGCCCCATCAATCAGGCCCGTATTAGACCATCCCATTGGTGAAAATGAAAAAAAGATAAATCTCACAAGATATAACTCTATTAAAAGTACATTATGTAGCAGAAACAAGATAGGTGATGTTTTTGCTACTATCAAGTCAGAATCTGAAAACTAAGGTAAAACCTGGTTAATTAAACAACAGAATGACTCAATCTACTACAAGAACCTGTATATATTAATTCCCCATATGTATTCCATTTCTACTTCGAGTGAAAACCGTGGCAAATCCATTGCGGTTCTTCTCAGAACTCCCTCGGTTTGATGACATAACTAATGACACTGTTGTAGAAGATAAACATGAAGGTGAGGTAATGGTGTTGCTGTTCTTGATTGTAAGAAGCTCAAGTGATCTTTCATTGATTGTTTTGATGCACTCAGGAGGATCTTTTCCTAACAAAGTTTCCTTCTTGTGAACTGACCTTGCAGAATCTGGAATGTTCGATGTATCAATCAAGAAGTCCTCTAATGTAGCAAGAGACTGCAGCTGTTTCCCCAGCGATGCTATTGTTTTCTGACAATCTAAGAATTTCCCTGCAGCTGTTGCTATGTCTTCCTGCAACAGAATCAACTTTAGTGAAACAAGGATTGAGAAAAAAAAAAAAGACTAATTGGTGATCAGAAAAAACAAAACAGAACCTGTTTGATCTTTGGTTCTATATTTTCTCTCTTGATGATTGTCTTCTCTTCTATCTCTCTTTTAAGGTCTTCTTCAAGTGCCTCACATTTTTCCCTTAGCTCAACAGAGACACTCTTCTCCTTTCTCACCTCTGCTTCCATCCTTTTGAACCTAGATTCGGCTTGTGTTTTGGATTCATTAGCTAGTTTCAGCTCCCTTTTGATCTCTTCCAATTTCATCTCAACTTCTTGAAAACGAACTCTAGATTCTTGATATTGATCTTTGATAACGTCAAACGATATCTTTAGCTCAGCTTTCTCAGCTTCCATCTTCTCCAACTTATCTTCCAACTCCATTTTGTCACCAAAAACAGCTTCAAGCTCTAAGCTAAATCTCTTCTCCGCTTCTCTACAACATTGAACTTCACTGTCAAGCTCATTCTTTTCTGCTAGTAGTTTCTCCAACTTCATCTCAACTTCTTGAGAACAAACTCCGGATTCTTGATATTTATCTTTGATTATGTCAAACGATATCTTTAGTTCAGCTTTCTCAGCTTCCATCTTCTCTAGCTTATCTTCCAACGCCATTTTATCAGAAACAACAGCTTCAAGCTCTAAACTCAATCCCTTCTCCGCTTCTCTACAACAGTTAACTTCATTGTCAAGCTCATCCTTTTCTGCTTGTAGCTTCTCCAACTTCTCCATTAAGCTCAATTCATATTCAGTCTTGGAGTTTTTAGCCTGTGTCTCAGGCAGAGCCACAAGACGTTCCATCTCAAGAAAATCATCCATGAGATCAACTTCAATGGATGAAGTAGTACCCTGAAGACTTCTATCGTCGCCTTTTATAATCTTGAATTGATCTAAACCAGAAACCAATGCTGATGATGCCCATGAATCAGACCAACTCCCTTCAATTCTTTCCCTTCCTCCATCTGAATGACTATCTGAAGATCGATTAGATGATAATGATGATGATGATTTAACCAAAATCCTAAGCTTCCTACACTCAGCTTCGAGTTTCGCCACCTTCTTTATGCTATCTAAATGCTGCTTACTAGCATTTTCAGCTGCTTGAGTGCTCAAGTCCCTCTCAATCATCACAATCTCAAACTCTTCGCGCTGTGCAAGAAACTCGTCTCTCAGCCTCAAGTTTTCAGCTTTAGCAGCTTCTTTTTGGTTCTGAAGCTCAAGAACTCGCCTCTCTAGACCGGCTTTACCAGCTTGCAACTCCTTGGTTCTCTCAGTCACAGCTTCTTGAATTTTCTCCTCTTGTTCATCTCTAGATTGCCTTAGTTGTCTGACACATTCCTTAAGTGCCCCATCAAGATGATTGACTCTATCTTCCAACACAATGTTCTTATTAGCCGCATCCTCAAGCTTTCGCTTCAGCTCGACCACTTCATTCTCAGCTTTCTCCCATCCTTGAAAAACCCACGAGAAATGTTTTCACTAGAAACTTTTTTTTCCAGAAGCAGAATTAAAAAAAAGAAAAAAGAAATAGGCTACTTACCAGCACAAGCATCTTCTGCAACTTTGGCATGTTGTTTCACAAGCTCATCTTTGGAATCCATTGCTGGTTCCAAGACCACAGACTCACAGTAGTTAGTCACCTATCATCACATCACAAAACTCAAGGACCTGATGAAGAGAGAAATAAACATATTTGATTCCTCAAAATATTATAACCAAATAAGAAAACTAAAAGTAAAACTTATGAGAAAAAATCTTGAATTTGGAAATGAGCAAAGCACAACAATTTTTATGGAATTTTTTGAAACATAAAAAAAAACAAAGAGGTAACTTGGCTTATCAGTTTCCAGAACTTTTGCTTCCAAGCCATTCTGATAAAAAAAAAAACTAAACTATTTACTGGAATGGACTACAACATTTTGAAACACCAAGAAGAACACAACCTGGCTAAATGACTTCTCAATCACTTCAGAACATGTCATTAAAAGGGACTAAACAACATCTTTGTGTTTCTCATAATAATAATTTGTTACAGAACAATAGAAGAAAAAGATGAGGATAAATAAAACAAGATTACCACAGACTAGAAATTGCTGCAACAAAGTCTTTACAATGCTCTATACGATTCGTTTCCAGAATCGAGTTTTATAAGAATTAAAAAAAAAACAAGTCGAAAAAGAGAGGTTCTTCCTCTCTTTTTTTTTAATTCATGTTACTTTTGAAATGTTTGTTTTGTTTTCAATTTTCGAAAGAGGAAGAGAGGGAAAATATGAAATCAAATATCTAACTTTTTCTTCATTAAATTGAAACAATACAAATTTGAAAATCCTCTGAGAGCCTTTCTCATGGATTCTGGCTTCCCACGACTACGAGTACACAAGTATGGGCTGCAATAAGTTATCTCCATTATGTAGCACATTTTATGGGCCAATATCATTAGTTTAAACTCCGACATGGAATTTTTAAAGCCCAGTGAGATATTCTGTATATTTTTATTCATATTTCATTTAACATCTATTTATCTGAAAATTGTTTTTTCTTTTGGTTATAATATTAAATAAAAAATAATAATTTTCAATAAACACAACAAAATTCATTTCATGTATGTATACTATAACAAATTAGACCATTTCTCGATTTTTGCTGTCATCTTTCCTTAGAGTCATATGCTAATTTTCCAGTATCCTTCTAATTTTATCGTACGTCATTTTAACTTGAATTAAAAAACCAAAGATTATAAAGCCAGAAATAATATTACTCTTTTTAAAAAAACTAAATCAATATATATATATACATTTTTTTTTCTAATTATGTTCTGGTGATGATCTATGTATTAGATTATGAGTTTTCAACTCAAAACTAATTGGCAATGAGTAGAGAAATTTATATCCTTTATATACAACTTAATATCTCAATCCACATCTGATGTGAGACATTTATCCCTAATACATTTCCTCAAGATGATGATATTTCTAGCCATTAATCTCGGTATAATTGGTTCGATCCAAAAGTTTTGCCTACCGATTTATGTCCAAACATAATATAATAAAAAATATCAAAAAGAAATTTATCATAAATCCCTATTAATTAATAATTATTACACTTGCAAGGTTGAAAAAAAAAAAAGACGAAAGCAAAGTAGACAAAAGTCACAAAACAACAAGAGTCTAGTCATCCTTCTATTAACCTAAAAATTAGGTTTTACTTCGCATCAGTCTTCCACATTGATAAATTCTTATATAATTTTTTTGGAGTCACATTGCTTTCCTACTTTTGCTTTAACTTAGAAAAAATAAAGCCACTTTTTCCTTTGAGTTGTCACCTCAAATACAATAAAGATTTATCAAATATCAAAATCAATTTTCAAATGAATTTACTATTGAATTTAACATTTTAACCAATTTCGTTCGAATCAAAATGAACTTGGTAAAACAATTTAGGTACCTATAACATGACAACTCGTTAGCTGTCATAAATTTATAATTTAAAATCAATTGACAATGCATAGATGGACCATATTCACTTATATATCTATACGGCATTACATTTTAGATATCCTAACACAATCTCTAACACAAACTAATGTTCTAACTATTTGGATATTTTATCACAAAATCTTGTAATTTTAGGATTTGGAAATATACAATGTACACAACAGAGACAACTATAAGACAATGTGAATGGGGCAGTGCTTTGGGGTCCATTTTTTATGCTTCAATGTTTCCCACTATTGTGAACAGCCTAACATGGACTCTTCTTCTTGAATTATAACTTGTACTACTCTAATTTATTTTTTTTATAAAATAATGAAAAGGAAATTAAGGTGAGCACTAAAAGTCATAGAAAATTTTCAAGAATCCCATGCAAATTATTATTTTCAACGCAACTCACTTTTCTAATTTTCTTCTCTCTTTATACCTTTTATCTTTCTTTCTTTTTTGTTCAAAACTTTCTCTTTTGTCATTTTTAAAATAATGATCAAAGGCTATTTTGACCCATCTCCCATCTTTTAATGGCTTTATCAGATTCATACCACATGCCTACAAAGAGGCATTGTGTAGGCCAAGCCTCTTACCCCTTTACAATCCTTATATTATATATAAATAAATTAAAAGCTAATAATTAATATAATAATTTAATTTATGGATGTTTAATCGATTTTGAATCCATGTATTGTCATTACTTACAGAAAAACTTCCACAAATTTCTTCTTTAAACAGAAGCATCAATCATTGAAGAAACGACCAAACCAGATATTAAACTAAAAAAATATATATAGCAAAATATTTATAAAGTGTAAATCAATTAATAATATGAAAAAATCAACTTTTACTTTTCTTGGATTTCCTTCTGGTTAAGGTCCTCACCATCCAACCCTGTTTCCTCACTTTGGCTCCTTCAACGTTGGATGATGCCACGTGACAAGAAGAGGTGGATGATCCTGATCTGAGTTTGATGACGTGGAAGAGTTGACCAATCCGCTTGCGCCACCTAAGTGATGACTTGGCACTATTGTGTTCTACAATACTCGTAGTGGTAACTACAGGAGATTGCTGCTTCTTATTACATGTCGTGTTTGTTGTGTTGTCTACACAAACCTTTGACACTGTTTTCTTTTCCCACGATGCGTTTCCATCGTTTTCGAATTTTATTGATATAAAAGAATCTGAACAAAATTAAAAATAGAAACATAAAAAAAGAGTTACATTTCAATTACATTTGAGCTTGTACAATAACTAAGATTTCGTATAAATAATTAAATATACATTAACTACATTAATCATTATATACCAACTGTTAGAGATAATTAGCTATAGCCCACAAATCATTGCTTCTAGCAAAACAAAATTTCAGCTGGCCGATTTAAATAATATTATATTCTCACATTTCTGAAGAAAAAAAGTCTAATATGAATGTGTATGGTCATACTGAAAATTATTATGTATATATTTGCAAATAATAAGGATTAATTAGTTACATAAATTTGCAAATAATAGTTAGGATTAATTAATTTTCGTAGATATAAGTTTAAGCATATGTAATAATCTCATGATTCCACGCACACATCTCTTGTTTATTCTTTTTGGAAAATAGAAAATTCTGTATGGCCAGAAAAAAAAAGAAGGAAAACACCAACTTGGAAATAGATCTATGTGATGAGTGATGTTTTTTAAAAGTTGATTATCATAAGATGTATGTATATGATGTATGATGTGTAACTCTTGTGTACCTTCTTGGCTTGTGGAGACGTCAAGATCGTCGGAGGGATGGAATTTCCGGTGACGGAGATCAAGGCGACTAAGGAGAGAGCTCAAGGCGAAGATCTTAGGAAGACTAATGATTGGTGAAGACGAAGAGTGTTTGGTTGTTGATGATCTCTGCTTTGAAGCTAAAACCAGAAGCCTCTCGTTCAAACAGAGAGGACACACTCCAACATATTCTTCCTTTGGATGGAAATAACAATATGGTGAGCTATCATCTTTGTACATATCCATCTTCGATTCCGAAGAGAGAAGTGGATACAAAGAGAGGAGAGATATAAGATTTGTAACAGAGGAGATGTGCTTAGGTCTGAAATTGAAGCTTTGTAATATATATATCGAATATATTTGTATGTCTATTTCATTTCCAAGTAGATAAAGCCTTTTAGTTGCCGGAAGAAAAGAAAAAAAAAAGACAAGCCTTTTAGTTATGATTTGATATGACATGATTTTAATTAATACTAATATATCTAATCCACAATCCATTGAAATAGGGTGCTCATTTTAATTAGTAGATTTTGTTGACATCATTGTTTTCTTATAATTAAATAGACTAAATTGAAGTATTTAGTATAATTGTATACGGGTTTATAGTTATACCATAGATTTATAGTTTAATTCTTTATTTGTTTGAGGCTAAGCATGTGCTATTCAAGTATAGATCTCGAACTTGGCACTTTTACCATGGCCTACGCGTATTCGACTTTTTTTTTTATGTGTATATTTTGTAAACAAGATATATCAAAGTATTATAAATTGAGATATGATGGTTAGACTTAGACATATAATTAACCCCCTTTTTTTTGTCGGCCAAGTTAATTAACCAATTTTAATATCTAGGAAGGTTGCTTCAACAAGTAATTACTATTAAAATTTTAGAATCATCATATATTGTTAATCACCGATTAGACTAAGAATGTTTCGGTCTTACCAAGTATATATAGAATCCAACAGATACTTGTAGAAGGATTATCGATCACTTGTGGATCCGTGGCATGTGTAATAGATATTATTTAAAACTAGTCATAAATGTTTTTAAAAATACTGTGAACAGAGAATCCATATATATATATATAACAATAAATTAGTTTTTGGACGTGTTGGCCGAGAGACATCCTCTTGTATTATTCGTAATTTCAAAAGAGAATGTATCCGAATATGTGGGATCCACTAATACAAGTCATCATCCTTTGATATGTGTGAGTGATTTTGGAGGTCTCTCTCCATATTCGACAATATTCAATTCTATCTTCTCATAGAACTCCAAGTTGTCGTGTTTTTTTACAAGTGATAGAAATTTCGGCCGCCTATAGTTAATTATTTAGTTTCAGAAACAATTGTCAGAAATATTTATATTGAATCCATATAAATATGCATCATTTATGTGTTAGAATTTAAATTCGACAAAAAAAGAAGAGAATCGATATTTTTTATTTTTTGATAAGAATGTAAATATTCATTTCACAATGAAAGATAAGGTTATACAAGAAGCATAACCCTTTTCATGGTCCCATGCCAAAAAAAAAAAATGGAAGCATACACATTTTTGAATCAAAACATCGAATCAAACCTTAAGCAAAAATGCTCTTGGAAGAAGATGGACTGAAACAAGAGCTAAAGAATTCCTAAAGTGGAGGTGGACAGAGAAGCAAGAGCGAAATAGATCACAAGCCTAAAAGAATCGATATTTTAGGCTTAGATAACATTGCTTTCCCCTCTCGTCTTAAAGTAATGAAATGTTTTTACCATTTTCTAGAAGCCTATAAATTAAATGATCTAGTTTACAAAAGTATTTTGGTAGATAAGAAAATATAAACTTGATCACCCAAGTGTTCGTAGCTAAGTAGTTTAGTCGTGTTGCGCAAATGTGCCAGTCCATGCTAAAGAACGAATTTCCTAATTAAATGTAAAATTCAATGTGTCCCATTTAATCATTGTAGATATCTTAGATAGCAAGAATACTAAAGATTTACAAATTTTAAGGATTATTTTGGGTTTTAGTTTGAAATTCATTTATGTTATCCCCAAACATTATATATAACGTGACTGGTGATTTTTTTCTGTTAAAACTTAGTTTTCATTTGAACTTATAATTCATCATGTCGACCTAGTTGAACTTCAAAATCAATTGATAAAAAGTAGTGGATCAACTCATGTCTTATATAAATTATTTTAGTTTTTTTTCATATTATTTCAGTGTAAGAATTATTATGTTTTCTTCTCAATTTTAAATGGCTCTCTCACATCACATGGGGAACTCTCCATTATCGCGACCATATCGCTTCATCTACAATTCTTTCTTCTTTGGGCGAAACAAAAGATCAGATTTATCTTAGGGTTTGATGAATTTTCTCCCTATTTTGTTACTAATCATCTTGGAATTTGCTCAGAGTCTTCTACTACTAAATGCATTCACAACTTCAAATCACGTGCTTATTCAAATGGGAATATAAGTACGTGATTCATTATCGCTAGATGACCTAATTAATTATAAAGTTGGAGTGTGGGTGTGAACATAAAAGGGATCCATTTTATTTGTTGGTCAAGATTTTTGAGCGTTCACGTGAACTAAAAAATAAAAAGAAGAAGACACGCTTCTATATCAAGAGCTAAAGACCCAAACACTTAAAAAGACATTGACAGGTTGATATGTTTGTGTAGTGATGAGTTTCAGTGTATCATCACTTTTGTTTGTTAGACCATCCCACATACTTCCCATACACTATACTTCTCACAATGATCAAAGCTATTAATGTATATAACTAATACATCCATAAATATGCATATGACTTAGTTATCAGTACTTCTCAAACCAATATGGACCAGTTCGATCCGATTGGTCCGACCATGACAATAAAAGAAAATCTCGGTTTTAACTAGCTTTTGTGGCTGGTATTTATAACTATATATAGTATATAACATATGCTGGTTTTATTCAAAATAAGAGATACGAGTACTAGAAAAGTGTAAGGTGGTTAAATCCAAGTAAATTTAATTCCCTTTTAAAAATATAAAAAGAAAGTTACCAGTCTGAGTGGTTTGACCCATTGATCCAAAAGAAATTTGTTATAAGGTTGATTAAAAAGTTGTTTTGGGTCTTGGGCTTAGGTTAGAGTACAATTTTTTATAATATATAAACAAATTGTATAAAACACCTTTTCGTAAACACAACGTTGTGCCTAAACATAGATTTCAATTGGTTGTTGTTTACTTAATATGGTGAAAGTATTGTTCAATCCACTTCTTGATAGATATTCACATGGCAATTTTCAGATCCGATCCGTATAATTATACGATCTTATCATTTTGAAGGAAATGACAGTAAGTCATACAAGGTTATCTATAGAACACAAAGAAAAGGGATCTTTTTATAATAAAAAGTGAAGTGAAACAAAAATAAAAATGAATGACCACATGGGAGGAATGGAGAATCTTTGGGTAGGATTCAAGTCATGTTCCCATTATGGAAATTTATGGTATGGGTATCATATTTGTGGGTCACTTTTCTGTTTTCAATTCGAGTTTTTTTATTTATATAAATCTTAAAATTTATTTGTTAAGTGTTTTCAATTCAAATTTTAGCATCACATGGAGAAAGCTAATAAAACAATAGGGTAAGACGATAGTAGTGATAGAGATCCTACGATTGTATCTTTCTTTTTAGCTCAAGATGTTGGTGACTAATTAAATTTAACTGAGAGTTAGTATTCAACTATTTTTGAGATTTCTCATATATTCAGTTAATAGAATTTCTCATCTCATAGATTCAACTAAACATATCTTAACGATATATATATATATAGTTACAAAATAAACAAAAATAGCATATGAATCTACATAGTGCCAAACTAGAATTTGTAACACAAAAGATTAATTTCTGGTAAAAAAAATTTTGTACTACTAAAATGATGAATTACAACAAATTTCTCCAAAACCTTTTTGATGCATTATCATAGAAAAAGAAAATAACAAAACAACTAACGTTTAAACAGAAAATAATTGCTAAAAATAGATAAAATTAGTTTTACTATATAAACCACCTAAGCTAGCCCAACTTTACTCACCAAATTTATAAACAGAAAAAAAAAAAACTATAATACGCATTTAGCATTTGTGGTATTCATCACTGTTTCAAAGCATACATTATGGCGACTCAAATATTGAAAAAAACATGTAATGCTTTCATGATTCTAGTTATATGTATTCGACACATGTTGCTCATTCAATCAATGTAGAAATGTGTGTCAAACATTGCATCTCGAACCAATGCATGAAAATAGCAAAAGATCCTAATCTCACAATTTGTGAAAAAGCTTGCAAGAAACTTTGCAACCAAAAATGTTTGTCCGACAATGAGATGTCATCCATAATTTGTAGAACATTTCCTAGTATATGTTAATTTCGAGTTACAAAATCTTATGTTATTTTATTTGATAACTAATACAAATTTACCTACGTGTATATATATGTTTGTTTGTTTGATATCACTATAGTAGTTGACATATTATTTATGTGTTTATTGTTCTCATAAAATAAAATATTTCCATCATTTTCTGAATTTTAACCAAATTCCGCTTTCGTAAGGAGTAGACGGCAACGCATACTTTAGAGCTCAGTGATTCTACATAGCAGAATATACAGTGAGATTAATCGCATTTGAATTTTACTATATTTTCTCTGTCTTTTATGAACAGTAGTCTCTTGTTTTTCATTGATTCTACATAGCAGAATATACAGTGTGGTTTAGACAATGGAGAACCTTGCAATAAAATTTTTAAAAAATAGTTTTTCTTTTGAATGTCCAGAATGATAAATCGCTCAATAATATTGTCTAAAGTAAATATTGTTAAAGATTCTAGCAGAGGTAAACATGTAGCTTTTTTTTTTTTTTTTGGTTGATTTGGCTTGAACTCGTTTAGATTTTGTATTCTTTTCGTAATAGATTTTATGGGAGGGTAAAGATTTTTACCGCTCTGCTGGGATTTAATCTATGACATGAAATACAAGTTAGAACGCTTAGACTAAGACTTTTTAATAGATTCTTTTCTTTCACATATTTTCTGCAAGGTTCTTGATTACATGTACCACGAATGAGAGCATCAATAAATTGAAACAAGAGATATGTGCTATTCATAAATAATATAAAAATCAATACTCAAATATGATTCTCATCACTGTATCGTATGCTTTGAAGAACTATTGAAACATGTCTGATCTATGTATATTTATCACGCTGAGAACGGCTGCAACAAGATCAAACTTAGTTGAATTGATGGCTGCTTTAGTGATGCAACATCGCATTGTCATTGTTGTTGAAACATTTTTAGAGAAATGCTACTTGGTGAAGCATATGATGTAACCTCACTTTTCCTCATCACTGTCTTACACTGCTCTAAACATAAGATATTGTAAAATTTAGGTACATCGCTTAATACTTCAACTTATAATAGTTTCTTTGATTTTTTTCAGAAAACAAATGCAATCGTCTATCAATGTCTTTCACTCACTTATATCGCCCGATGGCCTTGCCGCAAAGAAGAGCGTTGTTCGGGATCAAGTATTCATCATTGAGAGAAGTGGAGGTTGTGTAAACACGTATGTAGAATTGTTGTCCCAAGTATTGTCTTTCCCATAACTCCGACCTCAAGTTCCACATACCTACGTTGTCAAGTGCTATGTATACCGCGGTCCATGATCTCGGAAACACCTACACATATTCATCCATCAGTCCACATTTTAGACAAATCAACATTGAAACTTTATGACCATATGTTATCAAATTCTAAAGTTTTAGAGGACTCTCACCTGAATAGTGCAGCGTGGGATAGCGTCGTTTAGATTATATAGTTTTCTACAATCTGGACTCCACTTATAAAGTTCCATTCTGATAGTTAGACCAAGTACACACGGTTAGTATAACGATCATCAATCAACATCTTAAAAATGTGCAAAACTTTTTTTAATTTCTTAAGAACTCTTTCTTGGTTAGAGAATGCTACCAATTGCTTACAATGTGGATATTGTGGATGCAAATCTGAAATTTTTAGGTTCAAGAATGAGATTGCTAAGAGAAAAAAACAAAGAATTAGATTGAACTTACCCAACAACAAATGAAGAGTGACCATCAAGGTGCCAGGTTTGGACAGTATTTTCCGAGTTCTCGAAAACAACCTCCACAAAAGCTTTATAATCAGTCTGCATTACAGATGTGATAGGGAATATTTCTACATGTGTAGCCTGGTCAGTTATGCTTCCAGGATTGTATACACCTTCAATTTTGAAGTAGTCCGCTAGTTTCAAAGGGGTGTCTGCTGGGTAAAATGATGCACTGTTCACGGCGTATCGTCGCTTGCCTTCGATCAGTCCAACAGAGTTAGCAAGTCTGATTGTTCGCGTTATGTTTATCATACCATAATGGTATGAACCTTGTGGGCTTTGTCGTGGTCCACTTGCTGTAAGGTCGGTCCTACAAGACAACCATCAAACCCGCTTAGAAAATAATTAGGAATGAGTCATATTTACACCAACAGAAAAAGTGATATACTAAGTAACTTTTAAAAAGTGGAAAATTAAAGAATGAAACAATACTTTATGGCTCGTGCTTGGTCAAAAGACCACCTCAACAGTTTTGGTCCATTTGGAATAGGTCCAGAAACTGGTTCAACAGAGTTGGTATAATGAAGAACACCGGTAGTGGTGAGGATATTGGAAGTAAACCTAGTAGAGGCCACAATATAATAGTCTTTTGGAGGTTGATCAGCTGTTATAATGACCGAGTAAGATTGACCGACGTGAACATCGAGCGAAGATAGTGGAGTCTGAATAGTGTGTGTCCCTTCGACCTCAACCAACATCATCATGTGGTTTTGGATTCTGAAGTTGAGAGAGTTTTGTAATCCAACATTTGATATTCTCAGTCTATATGTCTTACCTGTAAGAATGTTCAAATCATTAACTTATCACCAAGAAACAAAAGGGATAAAAAAATTAGCGAAATTAAATAACAAAAACCTGGTTCGATGTTGAGGGTGGCACCACTACTAAGACCATTGATGAGAATTCCATCTGGGAAAGAAAGCGTTCCACCATTATCAAGTTGTGCCCTCAAGTCCTATAAGGAGAGAGCTTACAAACATAATTCAAAATTCCAACAACATTTGGAAACATAAATCATGCAGCATTGTCAATTTGTTCAAAATATATACAAATTAAAACAGTTTTTCCCACTCTCCAAATAAATATAACTCTCTTTGTTTGCTTCATGTACATAAAAGTAGACTTGTTACCTTGTGGCTGGTTTTGTACCAGTCTCCAATAAGAACGGTGTAATCATCGGCAGGAGTGGGGAATGGGACGGTGACAGAGGGATTGCTAGAGATACGGATACCTCCGAATCCACCGGCGGCTTTGTGAAATCCTAGCGAAGGAAAGTAATAGAAGCTCCCAATCTGATCTTTAACTTGGAGAGCGTAAGTGTAGTTCATCCCTGGTGGAATTGGACACGTCGTTCCGTAAACTCCATCCTGGAACGAATTTCTCCGATTTCGAATCCCACTCCTTAGTTTAAAGAGAGAAAATATGTGTTATGTATATATTACATGCACTTTTCATTGCATATAAGTTTTGTTGAGCATTTGTTATAATATCTTTTTTAAAAATTCATATGATCGATTTTCATATGATTTTCAAGTGTATAAGTAAAAAGCTTACTAAAGAAACTTAGAGACGACATTTGTTAAGGAAAAAAAAAAGGAAAATGAGACGTACCATGATATAAGGAAAAGTTCGTCGAGATGGTTGAATACGTTAATGATGAGATTTTCATTGGTGATAGAGATGATGTCTGGTCCTGGAAACATCCCGTTGATCAATATACCCTAAAAAGAATGGTAAAGAAACTTAAATCGAATTAAAACCCAACGATATATAAATTGATGGAGTAATATATGTTAATAGATAAAGAACCTGTTGTGCAACGCCAAGAGGACATATGTCACCATATGTTACGTGCCATTCGAAGAATCTATATGGATTTTCCGCAGCGACAATGGTGATAAGAAACAATAGACCGATTATTATCGCCGTCGTGTTCATGCTTTGACAAAGAGGATATATATGAAACGTTAGCTAGGTCTGGTGTGGGAGAAAAATGTTTATGTATTCTAGCTATGTATTCAGATTATAATATAACAGGTCAGCTTTCTCAAAGATGATAGTTTTTAAAAGTCATGATTTGATAACATCACATTTTGGTAGATGCTAGGAAAATTATCTACATATACCATACCCAATAACAATAAATTAGGGATATATCTATATATATACCATACCAAATAATATTATATTACAAAATTACTCAAATGATAGATTAATTCTAAAAAAAGTCTTTAAATATATAGGCATTTTTCTTGTAAAAATATAAGGTTGAACTTTCTTTCTATTTTGGAAAATTTTCCTTATAAAAATAATTACAGTGCTCTTGTTTAACAAGATGAAAAAAAAACCAGCATGCTAAATTCTAGACTTTCTAGTTACCTTTTATAGTTATTAGGCACCATAGAAACATTAGAAATTTTTTTTTGCTTATTTTTTATTTTCTTTTCTTTTTTTTGGTCAATTCACTTTTTCATATTCAAAACAAAAATTTAATCATATATTAACTAAACACAAAATCATGTTGATGAAATTAGTTGAAATTTTTTTAACCATATGTAATCTACGTTTTTAGCTTTATGGTATATATCGTTTGAGTATTAATACGTTTTAAAATTAAATTACAAAATTTTACTGGTTTAGTGTTTATATCTTTAGGATTCTTAAATTCATTAAAATTTTAAAGTCAATGATTATGTGTCAAACAATGGAGCTTTCTTTTTATTATATATCAACTCGCCAAAACCTTTATTAAATTATTTAAAAAAATTGCCAAAATATTAATTGTGCATGTTTTTAGATATAAAAAAACTATTGTAAGACGAATTCATCAAAAACCATTGTAAAAGGAAAAAGAAATCAAAAGCTTCCCTCCATTCGATCAAGTAGATTGTCTTCCGTCCTTCCTTCCTTTACTCTCTCGACTTTTGAAATATGGAACATTGTTATCTAAAAACAAGATGTTATCTAAAAATGAACAAATTTTCTATAGTTTTGGACCTTTGGTTAAAACCTCTAAAACGTTTCATTCCAAAAATCATATTTGTTGAAATTTAAATCCATTGCTCAAATAACTAATTCCTTCCTAGGTGTTTATTGTGATATCTAAAATAGAGTTTTGCAAGAACATGTGCTTGCAAATTTAAAATTAACAAAATTCCTGTTTTGTGTAGGACTCTTTTTTGGGTCAACGGTTTTTCATTCAAACTTAAACAGATCAAACATACAAAACCATATACACTTAGATATGTGTTGTGTAGGCTAAGAATTGCAATATGAGCAATTATTTACTATTTATTATTTTCTTCTTTCAAAATTTACTATTTATCATAGCAAGTACTTGTTTAGATGGCCAGAATAGTATAACACATCTACAATGTCCAAAAATTAATCGATATATTGACCTCCTAGTAGTTAGTTAGTAACTTCTAAAATCAGCTAACACTATTTTTACTATATAAATCGGCTACATCTAACCACCATCCTCACCAAATCATCACATTCAAAAATACGACAAAAAGAAAAGAAAAACAGTACAATTTAAAGTTTGCAAAATCACTTACACCAACCGAAAAAAAAAAAATTAGCACTCACGATACTTACGACATGGCATCTCAAGATTTAAAGAAAATTTGCAGCATATTGATGGTTGTTATTTTATTTACAATGATGTTTTCAGCACAAACTTCTTATTCCAGCTCCGTAGATGTGTGTGTCAAAGACTGTGTCGTAAATCAGTGCATGAAAGCATCAAAAAAGTCGACTCCGGCGATATGTGATAACCCTTGTCAGATGTTATGTGATCCAATCAATGCTGGACAATATTTCGTTCCTTCACTTGAAAGTCCCACAAAAAAGTTTTGTAGACGATTTAGCTGGATATGTAAATTATAAGATGAAATTACAAATTATTATTTTTTAATGCAAAGTGTTGTATTTTTTTATTTTTGTTTTTGGGTCAAATGCAAAGTGTTGTATATGTATGCTTTCTTATATCATTGTATCGATAATATTTCATGTACTTATTATTCATTTCTTCCATAATATATATTTATAATGTGAACTGTCAACAAATTTTCTTGATGATAAACTGATTAAACAAAAACTATGTATATATATGTGAGAATTGTTTTTTTTTTTGGGGGGGTCGTTTTATGAGAGAATCATAGTGCTTAATAAGAAGACTACAAATAAGTTTCTTCTAACAACAATTAGAAAAACTACATATATCTCTGTAACAACTGAAATTGTTTCAATATTTATTATGCTTTGATGAAATCACTATATAAAACGATATTTTCATTTAAAGAGGGAAAATTTTCCCATTAAAGTACATGTAAACCTACGAAAGATCAAAAAACATCATTTTCATGTCCAACTGAGAGAAAAAGACGTTTTATGGTTTTGATGAAGAAGACAAGGAAAAGAGAATTCGAAACAAATCGTCTGGAACAAACAGAGCTTAAACTGCTACCGTTACTCTCTTCCCCCTCCCGCTTTAATTAGGGTTTCTTATTCATCTTTCTCATTGCCAAATTCCTCACTTTCACCTCTCTTCTCTCTCATGCACTGATTCACTTTCTTGAAACTCGTCAAAAAAATTTATTGGTTTTATATAATTCAGAGAGTGAGAATGGAGGAGGGAAGTGTGTGGCATCAATGGAGTATGTTCAGATCTTTGTTAGCGATTCTTCAATGGTGGTGTTTCAACGTTACCGTTATCATCATGAACAAATGGATCTTCCAGGTTCATCATTTGACAAATGGGCCTTTTGTTTTGTTTAAATTTCTTCTTCTTTTTATCTCATTTGATATCTTTATGTTGCTTTCATGTGTTCATTTCATATGTTCATCTATGGGAGCTTACATTGTGATCAAAGTCTTGAACTTTTAACCTTTGATTGTGGTTAATCCAGAAGATCGATGGAAGAGGATTTTTCCAATGTCATTTGTGTTCTGTATCAACATTGTGTTGGGGAACATTAGTCTTAGATACATTCCTGTCTCTTTTATGCAAACAATCAATTCTTTCACTCCAGCAACAACAGGTTTTTAAGATTTGAGAATTTTCCAAAAAAAAAGTTATATTTTTGTTGTTGTTCTGATTGGTTTTTGTGTAATGTGTAGTTGTGTTACAGTGGTTGGTATGGAGGAAATATTTCGATTGGCGTATATGGGCGTCTTTGGTTCCTATTGTTGGTGGGATTCTTCTGACTTCTATTACAGAACTTAGCTTTAATGTGTTTGGATTCTGTGCTGCTTTGTTTGGATGTTTAGCTACCTCTACAAAGACCATTCTTGCTGAATCTCTTCTTCATGCTTACAAATTTGACAGGTCAGTCAGTGTTCTGTTTTCTGAGGTTTTGATCTTCAATTTCTGTCACTCATTGTCATGTCTCTCTATTTAGTATAAACACAGTATACTATATGGCGCCATTCGCGACGATGATTCTCGGTGTACCAGCATTTCTACTTGAAGGCAATGGAATTTTAGATTGGTTTGAAGCACATCCATCTCCATGGTCGGCTCTCATCATAATTTTCAGCTCAGGTGTTCTAGCTTTCTGTCTTAACTTCTCAATCTTCTATGTCATTCACTCCACAACGGCAGTCTCATTCAATGTAGCTGGAAACCTTAACGTAAATGAACAAATCCCACAACATAATCTGTTTCTTCTGATTGAACCTAAACTATCTCCAATATGTTTGATGGATGGTATGTAATTTGCAGGTTGCAGTGGCTGTATTGGTATCATGGATGATATTTCATAACCCGATATCACCGATGAATGCTGTTCGATGCGGTATAACGCTTGTAGGCTGCACGTTTTATGGATATGTAAGCCATATTCTTTCTCATCAACAACCGGGAACTCCTAGGATTCCTCGTACCACAAGGAACAAGATGGAATTGATTCCTCTTGTCAATGATAAACTCGAGGGTAAAATTTGAATATCATTGGTAAATTCTCCATATTGTTGAAAGCAAAAGAGTTATAGATTTGATCTTGAACATCAACCCCCAAGTGACTGTAGTTTAAACTATATGTTTCCTTTTTACTTAGACTAGAGAAATTAGAGAAAAAGTACCATTTCACTTACCTCAGTTTTTAATATTTGCACCTAGAAATCAACAAAATTTATACTCCATGTGAGAAGAACTCTATTAATTATCTTTCCTCATCAAACCAACTCAGTGCATGATGACCACATTCGATACTTAAAAGTTTGGCCCATTTTGTATTCAATTATGGTAGTGATTTCACTTACCTCAGTTTTTAATATTTGCATATCCAGAAAATCAACAAAACTTATAAGATATTTCTAGAAATCAACATTGTAAAATCCCTTCCTAAAAGCATCTCATGTTCTAACATCAGGCTTAAGACTACATGATAAAGTTGTCACTTTGTGAATCTTTGAAAGATCGAATAAAGAAAGAATATTCATTTTTTCCCGCCTTGATAAAGTGGTTAAGACCATATTTGAGAGAAAATAATATATTTGAGCGGCTCTTTAGCTCTTAAAAACAACAGCTCATAAAATTCGTTGCTTTAGCTTCTCTAAAAGTAAATTAGGCTTTTTCAACTTATGTTGCGGAATTTACTGCCATATCCTTCTTTCGGTCAAACGAGTAAAGGGCAAATCAGTCAGAATAGCATTAAAAAAAATGTCTCTCTTGGAGATCGCAAAGCTACCGTTTTCTGTTCACTCTGTACAACAAACTTGTCTGCTACTTCCTCGCCTCTCTCTCTTCTCCTCCATTTTCAAAAAAAGTGAAAACTTTTTTCTTCTTTCTCTATCTCTATTGAACAAAAAAACCAGAGATAAGAGAGATACTCAATCTCCACAAATTTTCTTCGATTGTCCGAACTCAACTCTGTCCATTGTACTCTCCTTTATCTACTGACCATTGTCCTGTAATAAAGAGAGAGTTTTGAATTTCATAAAAACCCTAAAGAAGCTACGAAAAATCAAAAATGAAAACCCCAGAAAAAACCATCTTCTTCTTCTTCTTCTTCGTGTTACTGATTTTAGCTTCGAGCTTACTCTTCACAACGACGGCTAAATCTACAATTGAGCCTTGCTCAAGCAACGACACGTGTAACTCATTACTCGGCTACACACTCCACACAGACCTCAAAGTCTCAGAAGTCGCATCTCTCTTCCAAGTAGACCCAATCTCAGTTCTCTTAGCTAACGCCATCGATATCTCTTACCCAGACGTCGAAAACCATATCCTTCCTTCAAAGCTCTTCCTTAAAATCCCAATCACTTGTTCCTGTGTCGATGGAATTAGAAAATCTGTCATGACACATTACAAAACTCGACCTTCAGACACATTAGGATCTATTGCTGACTCTGTCTACGGAGGTTTGGTCTCAGCTGAGCAGATCCAGGAAGCTAACTCGGTAACTGACCCGTCGATTCTTGATGTTGGGACGAGTCTTGTTGTACCATTGCCTTGTGCTTGTTTTAACGGCACCGACAATTCTTTGCCGGCGGTTTATTTGTCTTACGTTGTGAGAGATATTGATACTTTGGCTGGAATAGCGAGGAGGTACTCTACGACTATTACGGATTTGATGAATGTGAATGCTATGGGAGCTCCTGATGTTAGTTCTGGAGATATCCTCGCTGTTCCTTTGTCAGGTGAAGTCTACAATCTTTGATTCTTTACTGGAAATTGGATTTTAAAATTCTATTTAGAGGTTTATATAATGGAAAGTAGTTGCAGTGTCAATTTTGTTTCTTTAATTTTTGTTTGTTTGCTTTGTGTGTTTTGATTCTCGTTGTGGCTTTGTTTTGGTAATGTACGAGTTTGAGCTACCAAAAAAGTTTACCTCTTTGTTGTGTTTTTTGGCTGAGCTTTCAAGCAATATCAGATGCTTTATGTTTGGTTCTATATCTTTTACCTTTCAGCTTGTGCTTCAAATTTCCCTAGATACGCCTCGGATTTTGGATTGATCGTCCCAAATGGTAGCTACGCTCTAGCCGCAGGTCACTGTGTGCAATGTAGCTGCGCGCTTGGGAGCCGCAAGTAAGAATATTCGATACTCTACTTCTCTCAAGCTATGTTAATTGATATGACTAATCAGATCTTCTCTGATTGCTTTTTTTCTGAACTTGTGGTGTATGTGATGTGATTTACAGTTTGTATTGTGAGCCTGCTTCTTTAGCTGTCTCTTGCTCAAGTATACAATGTAGAAACAGCAACCTCATGCTTGGTAACATCACGGTGCAGCAGAGTAGCGCTGGCTGTAACGTTACAACTTGTAGTTACAACGGTTTTTCCAACGGCACTATCTTGACCTCGTAAGTAACATATTCTTCTCCTCTTATCACATTACTATGCACTATTAACAACCATTTCTATCTCTTTCCTCCTTTAGGCTTTCGAGGTCTCTTCAACCTCGATGTCCCGGTAAGTTCTTTCTAAACAAATATTACCTTTTGTAATGGAGAACCAGGTGGTAGAATCTGGTCTCATGTAAGTACAATGGTAAAAATTGCAGGACCTCAACAATTTGCGCCGCTTCTAGCTCCACCGGATGCTCTACCTAAGGATATGATGTATGCACCAGCGCCTTCACCCGATTTTGATGGTCCTGGATCCATAGCAGCTTCACCAAGATCATCTGTGCTTCCATCAAGCGGTGGTTCCTTTCCAGGTAACCCCGCTAATGGTCCAGCCGGTAGCTTCTCAACCGCCTCTTCCTCCTCGGTTAACTACTTCTTGATCACATTTCTCATCTCCATCGCTTCTTTCGTCTTTGTGTTCTTATCTTGATTCAACAACAATTGTTTATTTTCTTCTACGCATTAAAAACTACTTTGTGAAATTCTTGATGAGAAGTAAAACCAAAACATTTGGGTTCTTAATCTCTTTAGATATTTTTGAAGTTACATCTCACAAAAACTTTTAGTTAAAACTATAAGATGATTGATTCATCTCATCAAATTACATCTGATCTTCCAAAATCTTTCAGTAACCTTAGAAAGCAAAAACATAAAAACATTCTACAGATAAAGAAAAAAAGAAAGACATATTTTTGTCTATGTTTATCACATAAAGTCTTCTCAAATCTCAACTTGAGTAGTAGCTTTAATCTTCTGAACTTCCTTTGATTTCATCTCTTGTTCTTTGGTTAAGCCTTTACCGGTGTCCAGCGTTTTAACCGGACTTTTAACCGGAAGTCCCTTGATGTTTTCGTCATCTTCATCTGTCATTCTTTTGTCTTTGCCTTTTCCCCATACAACAGTGTATAGCCCCACGATTATAAATAGCGTTCCAATCACACTGAAAAATTTTAGTAAAAAAACAAAATTAATTGATTGGTACAAAATTTCATACTATTAAATATAGAAATGGAAAAATAAATACCTTCCGAGATGAATACTTTCAGACAAGACAACAACACCAAGAGCCGCAGTTATAACGACACAAAGAGGATTAAATGTCGCAACAAAAACTGGTCCTCTTTCTCTCATCACTACTCCTTGCACGTAATACGCCACTCCCGAACAAATCACCCCCTAATCATCATTAATTTTGTTAATTAATTAATCTTTTCATAATCATGTATTAACGGAGTTAATCAAATTAGTCATGTATACTTACGGAGTAAGCGGCGGCGAAGAGATTTGAGTCGAAGCCGATTTTCCAAGCGCTCAGGTCACGTACAGTTACCAATGAGACGGCGGTTCCTTCTAACGTTCCCATTAAACATATTAACGTCGTTAGTGACAGCTCAGCTGGGTATTTCTTCAGTGTAAACGACTGCGTTTTAACATAATAAGACAAATCTGTTAGATTTTTTTCCACGGTCAATGAGTATACCGGAAATTGTAAATTAATTGGTACTCACTTGGAGAATGAAAAAACCGGCCCAGCCAAAAGTTCTTCCCAACAACATAAGTGTTCCCGGAATCCAGTGTTTGTCCAAAGCCGCCGCAGCTGCACCACCGTGGGATCCTCCTGCACCGTCACCGCCTCCTTCTCCTCCGCCACCGCCGAATCTTATAAAGTCAACGATTGGACCTTTGTAAAGAGTCATGAGAAGTGCTCCAGAGACAGTGATCACAGTTCCCACAACTTTGGCTATGCTTCGTACTTTCTTAAAGTTCACGCTTTCTAACCTGAAAATTTATAAAAGAAATCATGATAAATATCGTTAAAAGACTAATTGTTAGTATATTTAATTTATATGTGCATGAATAAACAGGAATGTTCTATTGATTCTATATAGACTTATAATGACATCTTACGTAAGTAGCAAGTGATGATCTCACTCAGCATAATTCATTTGGTGTTTAATAATAATTATTCAATTTCGACGAATATAAACTAACTACGTTTTCATATGATTCCATTAATCTTGTTCCCACGGTAGAGGAAAAGTAAAAAAAAAGATTGTTCCCAATATATATATATATATAAGAATAAAAGTAAATAAAACTGTATAATTTAATTACCAACAGTAATAATATTCTTTTGGTTGTAACTATTTTTGGGGTAAAATATATATATTAGTTATTCGATTAAGCAAGTCGAGAAAGTTTTCTGAGGAAATCGGTAATATATGAATAAATATAAATTTATAAGAAAATAAAAATAATGTAAACCTAAAAATGATGGCCAATACGAAGGTGATGGCGGGAAGGACATTAGCGGTAGCAGAAGCAAAAGTTGCTGAAGTGTAAGTCATCCCCACGTAGTAGAGGTTCTGATCCAGCACTGGCCTGTCATTTTATTAACACTCATTAATTAGTTAACTTTTGTTTAAAATGTTATTATCAAAAAAAATACTCATTAATTAGTTAACTTTTGTTTCAAATGTTATTATCAAAAAAAAAAAAATCTTTTGTTTAGAATTTTTTTTTTTTTGAATTGAATGTTTAAGTATATATTAAAACTGGTATTTCATTAACTATATAAATCATTCGGGGTTCTTATAGTTTTTTTTGTTGTGAATAATATACGTGAGTGATTAACGAGTATTACTCAATAAAACCGAGAATCGCAATTTGGAGGAATACTCGAAACGTCATCTTCGGCCTTGTTTTCCTGCATAATCATAACAATAATACAAAATTACTTAAAGTTAATTAACTAATGTATTGAAGCTTCTATTTATAACATATTCTCTTGAGTTTGACGTTAAATAGCAATCTATATATGATACACACACCAAAAATATGATAGTTCATTTCATATTATGTTTTAAAAAATGATAGGTCAGTAGTTTAAACTATGTTAACTAATTTACATTAAAAAATCTTTCTATTTTACAGATTCAGTCTTGAATTTTCGGTCGGTTTTACAACTAATTTAACATAACAAATATGATGAATTAAGAAATATATATACCTTTCATGATAAAGAGCAAACGGAGCGATGACGGCGGTGGCGATTGCATGGCGATAAACGGCTAGGACGTAATGGTTCATGCCATGCTTAAGAGAGACCATGGTGATTATATACATACCGGCATAACCAAATTGCATAGATATCATTGCTAAGTATGGTTTCACTCTATTCATTAAGCCTCCCCACATTTTCTCACTCTCCATTTGATCTCTCTAAATTTTTCTCTCGCTAAGTTTCTCTTTCTTCTTTTGTATTTGATGTATTCAAGTCTACTTAGTTATGACTGTGAATGATTATACATTAGAAGAGACTACTTGCTTATATAGCCAAATTGTGCTGACACAAAAGGCAATATACGTGTGCATATTACAAGTTGGTTATTTGAGCATCACTACTTTTAAAATATAGAGTTTATTAAAACTCACCAAATAAATATCCAGTATGTGTGGCTAACTATAGTCTTGTTCAGTTGTTCTATATAGTCAAAACCGGAATTAGGTCGTGAGTTTCGTTGGTTACATATTCTGATTTATTTTATTAATTGGACTATTGGTTGTGAACACTTGCGTATGAAATATGGGGAATATATATCTTGATAATTAAGATCGCTGGGTTACTAATCTAATTAATGTTTTCGTCAATGTATTGTTTATTAATCTATTGGTAATGGATCATAAACTATAGTACCTAAAAATAAAAAAATAAAATAAAAAAACTATAGTACCAATAAAAGTAATGTAGCATATACACCAAAATATATTTAGACTTTTACCTCCAAGCCGAACCATATATATTCGTAAGTTAAAACTTATAACCAAATAGTTTCGAAGAATCCAAAAGCATGCACTTACATTATATATATATATATATATATATGTTTATGTATACAATCCACTTGCAGATGTCATCCATTTTTATCCACTCATCACATTTGTCGAATCTGCAAAAGAGAGTTTAGTATCAACCTCAACCTGAATATTCACGAAACTATTCATCTCCTGTTAAATATATATATATATATGTATAATTATGGTATGCAACATTTTTCCATTAACGTGTGTGGTTATCATTTTTGCAGCATCAAGAAGATTTTATGAGCGAATATATGTCTCTCTCTGTCAAAATCAAAATAAATTTATGTACGTACTAGAATTGACGGGACACAACTCTTTCAATTTCAAAAAAAAAAAATATATATATATATATATATATATATATTTCCGGACTTGCGAATTTATTCTTGCACAGCCGTTGCGTGAATGATCCGTTGTGTGATTGTGTCGTAAAGATCATGACCCAAGAATATTGAATTTTAACCAACAAGGTAATGAGATAGCTGATTTAATATTATATTTTAATATAATGTAGAAGCAAATGATGGTTAGGTTTAGTGGCTTAAAATAAATGCGTGTAATAATCTTATTCATCTTGTCGCCGGTAATAGATAGGGGACATTGTGGTGGTTTGAAGAGTGGACACCATCTCATCCAAAGAATAATACATGATATTATTTTCTATATATAGGCTAACTTATAGTTCGTTCGTACCACATTTAGAGAAGAAGTACATGTAAGTGCATAAGTGAATATATTCGTAACCATTAAGATCATAAAGACCGTTGTTGGCAATTTCTTTATTTCAACGGGGAAATTTATTTTTACAGTTTGGATGATTTTATGGATTTAAATAAGCTGGATGGCTTTTTTTTTATTTTATTTTTTATGTGGAAAATGTAAATCATACGCTCATGTGGATATAACGTTAAACAATATTGTGTATGTATACTCACAATTTATGTTATTTGTACAATAATAGAAATATTGATAATGTTAGTTAATTAATCTAAAAATTCATGTTTTGTGGGTATTTTGACTGTTACACGAGTTAATTGAACTGCAAAATGATTTCCATTTATTTTTGTATATAAATTAACTATTAGTAAATTCAGTTATAGATTTTATCACAAACTATTATCATTTATTCCGTCAAAATCTATCTCATTTTTATGTTCTATTGAGTACAAGAGAATGAGTACAAAACCTTATATCAAATAATCAAGAAAATATTCCAGATTAAGTGGTCTATCTACAAGACTACAATATACTTACAATATAAGGAGTAAAAGGGACCACGTTTTGTCCGGTAATCAAGAGTATAATTAAAAATTATCGTTAGAAAAATTATGAAGCAAAAGCGAAATAAATGTGTGCTTTTTGTAACACATTTGGCTGTGATTCGTCCCATGAAACGACAAGCCTTGTTAGGTCCTTCTAATGCGACGCGGCTACTAGCTAGTGCTCTTCCTTTCTTCGTCAGCAAGGCTGCCTGCTTTTGCTGTTCCGATTTATATTCATATTAAATCAAGATTCGTATATCCTTACAAGATTGGTTTCTTGTATGTTCTTTAAAATACTATAAACAAATACCCTTTATCAAAAAAAAAATTATATATATATATATATAAACAAACATATACGAAACATTTTTTCAAATCTGTAAATCCAAACATCAGTTTTGTTGTTGTTGTTGTGTGTGTGGAAGTTATAAACAAAATAAAGGTGTAAGATGTAGGACAACTTTTAGAGAGGTGATATCAAGTAAAAGAGTGAAATCTATAGAGTAGATTATAATATTTAACAATTGATTTGAAGATGATTCAATATAAACATCGATCTTCACTCAATATAAATTAGTTCTGAATTGAACGTTCATAATAATTTCGTTGATGGTAAACTCGGTAAAACAAAAAGTGGATGAAGATTGAACTTGCTAGTTCCTTTGATGTCAAGTGATGTTGTACGTACTGCTTGAAAGAATATATGATAAATTTTAGGAGAGATCTGAAATGTTTATAAACTATTAGTTGATATAATAAAAATATGTATTCTCAAGTGACAGACAGTAAAACAGTAGGTGAATGAAGAATCGAAGTAAAGATGCTTCTTCTTAATTCTTATGTTTCCTCTCAATCAAGCAAATTATGTTCGAACATATCTTATCTGTCGTTTGATGCCACTTATCATCATCACTCCTAAATCTGTATGTACGGGCATCCACTGGCATTTAACATTTATTCTAAAGTTTGATTCGCATGTGCATGGTACTATTTTGTCCCAAAATCTCTTGGTATTTAGAAAAAAAAAAAAAAATTCTTCACAAAATTTACAGTTAAAATGTACAGTAGAACCTTTATAAATTAATACTCGATAAATTAATAACCTTTCTAAATTAATAAATTATCCCGGTCCCAAGTTGGACCGTGTAATAATTGACACATTTCAATAAAATAATAAGATAATGATTTTTTTAAATCTCTATATAAATATATGGTCCCATTAATAACATAAATTAATAATTATATAAATTTATTTTATATATATATGATATTTTAGTGAAATATGATTCTAATGTTGTTTATTTATTCGTAATTTGTAATTTTGTTAGAGTTTATCTTTACTTTTTTTTAAATGTCAAAAATATATGATATTATCTTCTCAAATTGCATTAAAAATTATTAAAAATTTTATATATGCAATCATTATTTTCTAATGTGTAAATGCATTAAAACACATCGAAGTATTATCTTTATTTTTTTACTTTTTATATAATATTTTTTTAATTTGGAAAAACTCTCTATAAATTAATAATTATTAATTTATCGATTAATTAATAACTTCTATAAATTAATAAAATTTTTCTGTCCTAACATTATTAATTTATAGAGGTTTTACTGTATATAACAAGCCCATTATAAAAAAAAAATATGTATATAACAAACTTGTTTACATGAAACCAAAATGTATAAAATAATGTCATAAGCAATAAAATATTTGTTGGTGGTATTTTTTTGGATTTTTAATATTTTAGTGATAATTTTGGAAAGTAAAACGTACATATAATAATATAATGTGCTATTATTGTTTTTACAAATTTTCCATATATTATATATACTATTATTTATGATTTCATTGCAATTACAATGAATTATATATCATGCATATCCGAAATTTGACATCAGTTTTTTCTAGCAAAGATTCGATTTGCTATGCAAATTAACAGGCAATATTTATAATATATATGGTTCGTTATTTTCTTCGAATGTATAAGATATTATATAAATACATACCCTTTGCGAGTTTGTGTCACAAACAGTGCTAACATGGTATGAAACCCATTACCAGCCAATTGGATTTTTGTTCTTTTTCCATTGGGAGTGGAATATTACAGCATAGTCAGAATCAGTAAAGTAAGTACTCTTTACTTACATACATTTTTTTTTTGTTAAAGACAAAATTTAATGTAATATAATAAGCTTACATACATTTTCACAGTTTTAAACCAAGTATTAATCCTTATATGTTTATAACTTAAAATTAGTTCCAAGTATAGTTTTTTTTTTCTTGGCTAATTACAAGTTAAGCTATGGTAACTAACAAAATGTTACACAGAAAAAACGATATACATATATAGGTGTACGCTATGTTTTATGATCCATTTTTCGCATTACTTGCTGCATGCCATTTTCTAATTCGTTCGTTTGAGGCTAATATTTTCATAACCCAAGATTGATGTAATGTAACAAATCTCTATAGAAAGAGATAAACGATGAAGAAAAAAAGAGAGGAAGTGATTAATCCAACATTTTTGAATGAATGGTAATTGTAATTAAGTGTGACGACGACGTCGTACGAAAGAATTAACTTTGAGTTGAAAGTAAAAAAAAAAGTAAAAAAGACTTTTGAGTTGGATTCATGCTTGGACTCCATCTTCCATAACTTCGGCTAATGGATGACACCTCTTCTTTTTTATATATATAATTAATCTATATTCCAATTTCTATGATTTCTCATACAAGCATTAACTTAGTATTTTATTGTTATTATAGAGAAATCCATTGTATAGGTAAGCATGATGATGATATCAGCAAAACAACACCGAATTCATTGAGAAAAAAGAGAGAAATATACATTATTTTACCTTAACTAGGCAATTTGAAATTCATTCAAATATGTTTTTGATAAGAGGTAGTGTCTATAAATTAGTGGTGAATTCATAGATGACCTAACCAAATTCTTCCATTATTAATAAAATATATATTATACTTGCTCCGATCTGATGGCTAACTGTACCCACACATGAAAGAAAGGGACATGTCATAGAATAAGCTTGTCTACCTGATAATCAGATTGTTTTCTTCACAAGAACGTCACCAAATGTTATTTTATTTTAATCTTGATTTCTTAGCACCATGATAATCATAATATAAACATGTTAATTATCTAACATTAATGTTTCGGAAAATACACATGAAAATAAAAAAAAACTTTGATACATTGTCTCATTATTGTATTTCTGTTTCCTACTCCAACAGAGACCAATCAAAGTTATCAAACACAAAGTGATCTGTGCACAAACTCAAAGATCTCTAACTATCGATAGTAGTAAAGTTTAACAGAAAATATAAACAAAAAGGCGTTCTTCGATTTTAACCAATTGACTCTACAAACTTGATCTTATCCCTCTTTTTCAAGGTGTGAGATCTGTGATGTTACTATATATAGCAAGTATCATTCAAACCAAGTTTTTAGATGAGTTTCTTCTTGTGGAAATATCTCTTCAAGTACCAAATCTGTGTACCCGCAACCGAAAGGCAAACACCAAGTGACATTATACTGAACCAAGCCACTCTTGAGTTTGTTGCTTCACTCACTTCTCGCATCTCGGATTCCCTGTATCCAAAATTTGCTTTTTTATCACACCATGTCCTAGCCCCCAATTTGATTCCTAGACTTCAAGAGATAACATTTAATCGAGCAACAAGGCAAAAGACACATACCTGTTTTTTATATACTCTATGTTCTCATGAATCGCCTGCACTAATCCATCAAGTCTCCTCAACTGAAGCTCAACACCCTGCACATACACATTCATATTCACAAGACCGAATCTTTCACATCAGAAAGAAGAAGAGGGAAACGTGTTTAAGAAGATGTAAAAAAGAAGACTTGCCTCAATCTTTTCCTTTTTAGCAACAGAGTCCCAATCTTTAGCTGCGATACCCATCTTCCAATCAACTCCAAGGGTTAGAGGATTGGTTTGCGGATGACTGGAATCAATCCAGAAACAAGCCAAGTAGTTTCCGGTTTCTTGAGTTGTAAACGCAAACTGACCATGTGTTACATTTTCTTGGTTATGAAGAGTGTTCCCATAAGGTGATGTTACCTATCCAACAAAGCAATCAGAGAAAATTCAAGACACCATAAAATCTTATGCCAATGATTAGCTTCTACATGAGGCCACATTAACATGCAAAACAAACTTGCATCCATTAAACTTATACAAATCTGACTATCCTGAATTTCGAAAGAAACCATCACAGTAGAGCACAAAACATGAAATTTCGATTAAACCTGTTCGATCATTTGCTTAATAGTAAGATATGTATAATGCATAGAAAGAAAAAAATCGAAACTTTATAAGAAGATTGATATGATTGCTCTCTCGAGTCTCAACAAAACACATCAAAATGATCAATGAGTAAGTCATCGACAGAGATTTCACAACTTGATGATTAAAACACAATAGAATGCATAGAATTTTGATTCTTTACACCCAAATCCAAATCAAAACCCTAGCAGTGACCTACAATCGAAATTAAAACCAGCAAAAATTGAGCAAAACGATTCAACTTTTTGCAGCGATTCAAGCACAATCGGAACCGTACCTTAGAAGAAATTGTCGGTGTATGTTCAGGATTCTGCTCATCGACGACATAGTAATCAGCCAAAACGACGACGTTGTTCTGTATCTCCTCGGAAACACACTTCGTACCTCCCGACGGCGGAATCGTCAACCATATAGCTTCACCGTAATTAACCATCAATAAGAACAATACCACCGTAAGAAACCGTGAAACATCAGAGATTCCTCTAATCGCCATCGGAAGAGCAACGACGGTCTTCTTCTTCTTCTCTCGTTTTGGCCTCAAGTCCAAGCCAGAGAAGGTCAAAGTCCCAAAAAAACAAACAAGACAAAGAGACTCCACGCGCCACGTGTCGTAAACAATGCGCGTGGAGTTGGTTTAATAGGAATGATGTAGTTTTGGTGACTTGTTTCAACGTAAGATCAACCAATCAGGTTCTGAAGAATGGTCCACGTGGCGTATTTTAGCGGACGTGGCGCGTCATTGTGTTGATCTTAGTTTCTGAATGATTTAGCGGGGTTTTGTTTACCGGCTTAACACTAATTTTCAATCTGCCCCCCCCCCCCGCCCTTTTTGTTATTTTCCTCTCAGAGTGGATTTGCATTTTGCCACCATAAACGTTTATACTTTCTGCAGTGAGGATAGGAGCTAGCCATACAATTTTTACATTAAATAGAAAAAATCATTGCGAAGGTGAGTTACTACCAAGAGTCCGATTAAATTTACAACAAATTATTGGGGTAGTTGGTGAGTAACATTTAAATCAAATTGTGTATAAAATTTTATGTTGCTGAAAATAAAAACCAATGATTTCAAATTTAATATATATATATATATTAAATCATTGATATACCACTATTATATAGCATAGTTTACCCTTACCACTAGTATATAGCCATTTTACCATTTAGACTTTTGTTTTAAAAGATAAAAACATTTTTAGTGTTTATTTTCTTTCTTATAAATTTTGAAAATGCAAATATAAGGAACCTAAATACTTTTAATATGTAAACTAAAATATTAACTCATACAGAAAAACGCAATCGTTACATTTGAAATAATCGGGCCTGCCTAGTGTATTATACTAAGTTACTAACATTGCAGAATTGATATTAAAATGGGCCAAAAACTATTTACATGACCCAATAATAATTCGTAATTTGGGCTTTGTAAATGCCTTCCCAACTATCATCATTTTTTTTCATTTGTCAACGAGCGACCATAACTTTTCGCTTCTTTTTTATCTCGGTAAATAGGGTCCCCGGTAAATACTAGACGTCCGGGAAAAAAAACATATATAGGGTACAAAAACATATACGATTGACCACGAAAAAAAAAAACATATACTATCAAAGATTTTACGAAACAAAAACGTATGGGTTCTATCGTATTTTATGTCCCCACATCATTTTTAACATTTTCAAAACCGACTAAATCATAGATCTGAGATATACACAAAAAGGATTTGGTTGTTGAACCTAGTTCATTGGATCCACTATATATGGCCGAACCTTCAACGTATACATATTTAATGAAAATAATATAAATAAACCCTTCGACGTACATTACTTAATTTTCCTCGAAATTTCCTTGCCATGCTGTAACACTAATCCTCCGAAATTATTATGATAAATATACACAAATAATAAATGTATAAGCTATTGTGGTTGAGATTATATCGTGGTGATCTTGTTGAGTAATTGTAGGGTTGGGAATTCGTACGGAAGGGGTACAGTCCCGATTAATAAATAGTACTAATAGACAATTGGATTTTCCATTATTCACAAGATGTATAAATAGTTAAATATCATTTGTTTTTTTCTGAAAATAAAACTCTTACTATGCTTTTCAATTTTCACAAAGAGTGTCCTTTCTTTTACTAAAAAAAAATCTTCAAATTCTAAAATAACTTCCTTTTAAAATGATAAATTAATTTTAAAATTACACATTTTGTGAAATTGAGGAAATATAGCTTCTATATATTTTTAAAAATAAATTTGAAATTCTAGGCCATATCCAAAACCACCTGGTTAATACTACCACATTTAAACAGGAAGTTGGAGAGCCATAAAATGGAAGTGGTTTTGTACCCTACCAAGTGAAGTTGAACTAATCTTCTATGTTGGTTAAAGCAAAAAGATTAATATATAACCCGTATCGTGTTAACTCAGACTGGAAAAGTATTTGAAACAAAGCTTAGATGTCACAAGATCAAATAATATTCGGGATAAAACTAATATTTTTTCAGACGACATGAGAGAGATTATGGGGTTTGGCCCAAAAGCTCTTCGTAACAAAAAAAAAATATAAATTAATATATAGTCAATGGTAAGAAACCAAAAACAATTCTTTAATTTGTATATTGACAAGCTTCTTGGTGTTTAATTCCATTCAAATAGGTGTCAGGGATGAAATAAGTGTTAAAAGTTAAAACCCAAAAGTGAACTTGAAATGAAGCCACGCTGAGATGCTTCTTCTCTTCATGCAAACGCAAACTTTGGCTGGAAAGCTGACAAACATGCGCTCATATATATATTCTCTCTCACATCTTGAAGAGTTTTGCTTAAGACCAAAGTGAGAAATCTCAAGACGAAGACAACAAATTAAAGTACCATCCCATGATTAGTCTTAAGCTTTGTGAGAAAGTCAAGGCTGTCCACATAGAACATGTCATCTCCCATCTTTTCCTACATACGATCATGTGCTCTTTGCGTGTCCTAAAGTCATATGCTTTTGTTTTTCTATATATTGTTTGCAATTATTTATATCAATCTTTAGCATAGTATTGAGTTAGATATGTTCGCATAAATTATATATTGGTATCACTACTTTATATTAAAGAAAATGTAAGAGAAAATGATCTACTTGCAATTCGAAATCCTAAAGTGATTCAAAGCCAAATTGAATAACTGTTTTATTATAGATAACACAAGTTGTATAGAGGGAAAACGAAGGTCTTATAAATATGGAAAACGAAATACACATAAAAGAACTAGGAAGAAAAATACACGAGTGAGAGTGACGAGAGAAGACGCGGTTTGGGATTGGGTAGCAAAGAGACAGAATGAGAACAGCTGTAATTTGAAGTCACTCTCTGAGCAATATAGCATCATCACCTTATCCCACACTCTTCTGACTTCACTCTTCGTTTTTCATTTTATTTTCTCAACACAACTCTTTCGCTATTTTGCCTCATTCCTTTTCATTTCACCATTCTTTATTTATATTTGTCTTATTGATTTTTTTTAGTATTCCGCATATAAATAAAATTTGTATTCTATTTTTCTCTTTAGATTTTTTTTTTCTTTCTTTTAAGTTATGGGCATAAGCTTATAATATCTTCCAAACATAAACCATAACAGATAATTTCATCTCCTATATATCTCCATTTTTGGTGTTCGAATTCCGGATATCCAGACTCTCTCCTTTTAAGTGGCATGCAAAGTGATTAACAAGTTAAGTTACCGAAACCAGATTTATGACATATATATTTATTTGATGATTTGATTTATCAATGGATCGTTAGTTAGGTAATGGAAAGAAATTTTGATTGGTAATAATTTAAGGTTTACCGAAACCATGTTTTGCTGTCTAGTGATGTAAGAAAAAGGCGATACCACTCCTGCTAATTAGCTTTTTGTATGTAACATATTGCGTCATGGTTTATAAATATTACTTAATGATTATAATACTGTATATATCAAACGTATTTTATGTTAATTACTGTGGCGTATGACGTCTCTATTTTGTTAACGCGTAAGTTACTCACAAAGTCAGAAACCATGATGATAAGTTGTTATATTCAACACCAAGTTGTAATACAGATTTAAAACACGAATTTTCTTAATTTAGACTTTGATAGTAAGAGTAATTGGCTTGACAGACGTCAATCTTAGAAGAAAATTAACTGAAATCAATTATATAAGATGGAAAAATTATTATAAGAAATAACATTTTTGTGCACGTAGTTAATTTGGATTTCTTACCATCATTTTTTTCTTTTTTTGATAACAAACGTGATAAAAATACATTTAAAATTTGCATAATAACTTACAAAATATCTGATAAAATAAAACAAAATAAATTTTTAAAACATCTTATACAATAGGATCTAGCTAGAGAATATAAATTAGAGAGTAAAATAAAGCCACTAGTTAAAGAGGAAAAGAATAACATACACCAACAATAAGTAACCATAAATGGGGCCTCTTTCTTGGAAAGATCGTATTCGAGTTAACGCGTTAAAACGTAGCTGTAATTTGTAATCTCCTGAAAGCTACGTATAGTCAATTATAAAAAGAAAAATGAGAACATCAACCTAAAAATTATAGGATATTTAGCATCACTCCTTGATTTGCTCATCAAGTTGCGTCCGTACAGCTAGGCTATAGTATACTACTATGTTCCTAAATAACTATTCCTAACAATATTGACTCTAATCGGTAATACATTTTTGTTTCATACTCTCTATTTCTATGTTCAAAATATACGGAAACTTAAAAGAAATTTTTTTTATTAATATATATATATATATATATCCTAATTCAGTCGGTAATTTATTTTGCACAAATCACAACCCATTGGTAAGTGGTAACAATACAACCCGTAAAAAATATGAAGAAAAATAAATATAAGTGTAAAATTATGGAGATTATTTTTGTCACTGAAGTTGTATAGCAACAAAATTGTGTTACATAAATATTTATTTAAAAGATATGTAATTGACAAAGGTTAGGTGATCGCATAATCAATAGGATTTCTATGTGATTCCACCAAAATAAAATCAAAATCATTATCTTTATATTTGTTTTGCTCTAAATACAAAGATTTTTTACTTATACATTCAAAAATTTAATAAGATGCAAAACTAGCAAAAGGACCTCTTTCTATTTATTATTTAAAGAAACAAAGTAGCAAAAGGTTAAAAAGAAGGACATGTTTCAGGTTCATTGTTCGAACACTTGGGCAAAGCCTTAACATGCATCCGAATTCGAATTAATAATTAAATTCCAAAGAAAATACTATTTTTCTTTAATGAGAAAGGAACAAATTTGTATTAATGCCAATTGCCAGGATAAAAGAAAAAATAGAAGAAAAACACCTGTCATGCACCACAATGTCACATTCATACACAAGAAACCATACTATATTTCATTTGACCCTATTTTAGATTTATATCAATAAATATAATATTTCGTCTATTCTTCTCCCATACCTCTCCCAAAATCAATTCATCGCTATATATAATCTCCTCAGCTCACATTAATCCTCATCAAAAAATCTCTATCCATCACAACTACAATAACAACAATAACTCAAAGACCAGTCTCTTCATTTTGATCAAGACCACATTGTGCAATCAATTTACATAGACACAACAACATAACCATGGTGAAACAAGAACGCAAGATCCAAGCCAACACGAAAAAGGAAATGCATGTGTCTTCATTATCTCCTACTTTATCTTCATCTTCGTCTTCATCATCGTCGTCGTGTAAAAACAAGACCAAGAAAAGCAAGATTAAGAAGTACAAAGGAGTGAGGATGAGAAGTTGGGGGTCATGGGTTTCTGAGATTAGGGCACCAAATCAAAAGACAAGGATTTGGTTAGGTTCTTACTCAACAGCTGAAGCAGCTGCTAGAGCTTACGATATTGCACTCTTGTGTCTCAAAGGCCCTAAAGCCACTCTCAACTTCCCTACTTCTTCTTCTTCTTATTCTTCTTCTCATCATCTTCTTGATCTCTTAGATGAAAAGACTCATTTGTCCCCCAAATCTATTCAAAGAGTCGCCGCTCAAGCTGCCAACTCATTTGACTATTTTGCCCCTTCTTCATCAGCCGTCACGTCACCGTCCGATCATGATCAGCATCATGATGATAATGATGAGGATGGGATACAATCTTTGATGGGATCTTTCGTGGACCAACATGTTTCTTTGATGGATCCATCATCATCATGGTATGATGATCATAATGGGATGTTCTTATTCGATGATGGAGCTCCATTTGATTACTCTCCTCAGTTAAACTCCACGACGATGCTCGATGAGTACTTGTACGAAGATGTTGACATTCGTCTTTGGAGTTTCAGTTGATCCGATGGTCCAGACTACATACTTTAGTTTCTATATATTTTTTTCTATCATTTTTTTAATTCTTTTAATATGTTAATTAATTTACCCTCGTCGTAACTTTTTTTCAAGTTATTTGTTGCTTGAAGAAAATTGACGACGAATACAATTACAATATACATGTTTTTGGATCACTGATAATAATAATATATATAATTGAATGAAGGTTTTATTTTCATATGTAAGCTATACTCGATACGGTTCGGATTTAATGGGGACTTGGGAAGTTCACATGAACAAGAGACCTTTTTCGTCACTTCTTTGACTTTTTCATGTGGGGGTTCCTTTTAAATCAATGTTATTAATAATTAATGAATAGTACTGGTTTGTATTGTAATGATATACTTTGCATAATATTTTTTATGAAATAAATCTGATATTCATAATGTATGATTTTGGATCATTTTTCAACTCATTTTATTTGAGATATATATGTTCCAAGTTGCTGCCAATATGTGATGATTTTGAAATCCAACACATTACCTTTGTTTTATGTTCTTACTTTGGTAAATGGTAAATATGGTTAAGCCAATGATGTATATAATTGACAATCATTTTTTTGCACTAATTGACAACCATCATTAGTTACAAGACATATTTGAGACTGGTAAAGTTCTTGCGATGATAAGAGAACTCTTATGTAAATTAATGTGTTAATTAATTGTGAACAACTTTTTTCCCGATGTCTCTTCATAATTCATCAATTGTTTGATCAAATATTATATCTTAGGTGTAGTACTATATTCAGAAGAATCTTACTGTTTCATGTGCCGTGGAAAAGTTTGGCATGGCAAATAATGCACACATTGCTTGGAGACAAAGTTCATATCTTTGAAACTTGAACTTTTTTTTTTATGTATATCAATTTAATCATTTGTTATTTGTTAAATTTATCTTTTCTCTTTCGGGAAAGAATCCCATGGAGACAGAATTGCAGTCAAGGGCTATATAACTACAAAAGAATTATTTAAATGTTTCACTAATGACTAATGCAGACTGATTTTAAAATCATTTTCAGAATATATACTCTAATTAACTCAAATCATGAAACTGAATTTTAATCAGATGTTTTCTTTATCGCCAAAATAGGAGATCTCTAGCTAATAATAGCTAGTAAGAGTCTTTGCTTTATTTTGTAATTTTGGTTCTCTGACTTCTGCCAATACATAGAATGAATACAAGTTTGTTAATAGAATAACTGATTAAAAGTTTTAGACTCTTTAACCATAAAACAAAATAGTTGAGTGATATTCACGACAGCAAAACTGTATCGTTAGTCAAATTGAGTTTCGATTTTTGTTAACATTTTTTTAAGATATGCAATGTGTAAAAAGAATAGACCACAAATAAAATTTCCTTTAGTGTAAATGAGAGATGTTGAAATAGTTGATTGTCTAGACCATTCAAGCCTATACGTTGGTTCACCTTTAAATGAGTGGTGGTTAATTAGAGTCCACACAAAACGTTTTCTGATGAAGAAAACACGATGTTGTAATTGTTCTCTTAAATTATAAGCAACTGTGTCATATATTTCAAAGAAATACAACCTCTAATACTAAGTGGCTAACTGCAGTAACTTCTTCTTTTTGTCAGCAAACGCATTTTTATGTTAAGAATCGAATAGGTCTAATACATCAGCAGCTAAACTTCTTTACGAGCAAAAATAATCTCTAACATTTCTATAACCAATCGAGTTTTTATCACAATTTTTTCTCCTACAGTACGTTTTAACATGGTTAAAAAATTTATGAGAAAATTTTACATTCTTTTCAATACATGAACTCGCGCAAGCATTTGTTTCCTAGTGTGTGCGCTTTTAGGATTCGATGTTATTTGTTGGTTAGTGTGTATACGTACTTGGTCTAATAGTTAAGTATTGTGATCATATCCCATGAATCTACACTATATGAATACTGTATATATAAAAGAATAAAAGATAGTAGGACATAATTAAATGGGTTATTCACAATTTTGAGGGCCCAATTTATATATTAAGATGGATGGGACCCCATACTATAAGAAGATAACGTGATTTAATACGACATTAATCATATGATTCAGATCACATCATTATGAAATCTGAATGTGTAGTGTATAGCATTCGTCTAAGGTTTTATTTTGGTGCAACTTCAAAGAAAAATAAAACTAAAAAAAAAAAAATGTCTCCTGCTCAACGCTCATATTTTAATTGTCTTCTTTTTCTTCAGTGATATGGGATTCGGCGTCAATTTGGGCCTATTGTTCGATTTTTTTTTTGTTAAGCCGTAATCGATTTCGGCCCCATGTTATGAATATTTAAACTCTCGGTTAAGTTTATTTCGACAGTAAAGTCTTTTTCTTGGATTTATTTCTTTGCAAAACTTTCATTTTCCGAAAAAAAAAATTAAAAAAATTAAACATAAAAAGAAAACGGAATAGAAAATCGAATGTTCCTGTAGACATATTAGCCAAAAAACATAGCAATGGAAGAAATGTATTTGTCTCCCATCTTTTTTTAACTCCATGTATCATCCATCTACTCTAATGTTGTTCATGATGATTATATTTTATCTAGGATAATGTCACCAAACAAAAAATCTGTTAAATTTTAATATAATCTCCGCCCGATATTAAAGTAAATGGGCTTTCAAATTGCATTAGGCTTAAAAAGAGGCCCAGTCAAGGATTTATAAACTGGACTAAACTCGTTGACTCCAGTTTGTGCATATATAGGTAAAAAGCAATGATCGGGTTTTCGACTTTGAAAGGACTACAATACAATGCGATATAAGAACTGCAATTTGCAAATCAAGAAACATAATATTTAATAAGTTCATTCGATAAATTGAATTTTAGAAATTGATGTGAACAAAAAAAAATTAGACGAAGGAAATCTTGTGATTACTTCTCTTTTCTTTAGCCGATGAAACCTATTTTTCCCCATCATGAAATTTGTGGAAGAACAAGATTGTTTTTTCACTGATGTTTCTTTAAACTTTATATAATTATATTTAGCAAACTGCTGTTAAATCATATATATAATGGCAGAGTGTTCTGCCATTATATATATGATTTTTTATTTTTTCCAATAATTTTCCTCTAATCGTTTCGCCTCCATAAACGTTATGGGATGGATTCGTTGAATCGGTAATTTCAGAAATCAGAACCGTAAAACTCCCAAAACCCTCTCAAATTCTTAATGGAGAGAAATCAAATTCGCTCCTCGACCAAATATGGACGCTTCTATTTTCTTATAGGCTCACTGGTCTAAGGTACTGATTCATATTCTGTTATAGGTATGGTTGTTCTTCGTATAGGGAACTTACTGTGCTTCCATCTTTAATCTAGAAAACCCTTCTTATAGACATGTTTCAGATTTTGAAATTGTCTAAAATTCACTGCGTTCTTAACATTTACCTACTTCGACTCTGGAGTTTATCCAATATGCTTGAAAAGGTAACATCTTTGATGCTTTCCTCCGATATTCCATATTAAAATCACATGTACGGTGATAGATGCTATAAACTATGTACTTAAAATCTCCAGTTTCAACATTCTTTTCGATGCTTTTTCTAACTCTTCACATTCAAAACTAAATATGTATAAATTTGTAGGAGGAGGGGATATGGTTTATTATCTTCTACTCCAGAGAACCAACAAAGTCATAAACATCACCGCCACTGAGCAACACCTCCAATCTACGGAAAAAACCCTCCACAATAGCAATAAAATCGAATCTCTAACTAAAGGTACGTGGAAACTTCATATACTAATTTTAATCAGTTCTTTACGTAGGGGCCATCCTAAAGCTTATATTTTGTGTAATTGTTTAAAGCCTTCATAAATCTCAAGGGTTTTGGTTGGGAGGGAACTGGAAATCAAGACAATGATTGTTTACTTCATAATCCAGGTGCTCACACTTTTAGTTTTATGTATATATACATATTATTTACACAAACCTTAATCTCCAATTAGGTTTCTCCACATTCTTCTTTCTCAACAGCATCAGATTCATATCAGTATCATTGATTAAATCCACCTAACAAGTCCTCTTACCAATAAGGACGTCACAAAGAGCAATGAGGGTCAGTTTTAGATCAAGCGTGTGTTTACTACTGATGACTTTGATGGGAATCTGGTGAGTCTATGTTGATATTGTCAAAATCGTTGTGAACCATACAATCATATGGTCTCTTTCAAAATCTAGATTACATATCTCTGGTTTCAAATTTGTCTCACCACAGTCCACATTTTTTTATTGTGTTCCCAATATACTTCAGCTTTGTAAAGGGTATCCTGGTGGTCTCTTAGGAAATCGTAGAAGAATTGAGAAATGTAGTCCAATAGTTTCCCATTTCAAATACCATACTGAATTACGCGTCTACGTTATTACTTATTAATCTTTACTTAAGCTATTCTGTTTCATTTCATTGTCTTATTAAGTTGATCTTACTGTACTCTCATTTGAATGATATTCAGATTCTCTCCTTACATGGTTCTGACCATGGCACACAACAGTATGTTCTACCTATCCAACCTCCTCTACATCCATTATTTTTCCTTCCCTCTTTTCTTATCTTCCTCTCTTTCCCCCCTAAATATTTCTACCTTACACAATGCATACCATGCGCCAAGCCACTCCGCACCATTTTAAATGGAACTCCTACGTGTGGCCCATTAAAGTCTCTCCTAAAATTAAAATTTTACCGACAAAGCTGATGAAATTTTTTTAACGTTGTTTTGTATAAGCAGATGAAGATAGGAAAAACTAAAGATATTAACAGGCTGATGAAATTGGAGCCTCATGAAGTTGACTAGAAGCTTTTAGAAGAATTTTGCTATGAGACAATGGGACAATTGAGGAAGGTAAGACAATTGTGTCTCACTACTCTGTGGAGGCGACAAACCTGATCTAATCCTCCTCAAGTTCCTCAGAGCCACAGATTTCAAAGTGGGGTGGTTTCACTAGAAGCTTGGGAATTCTCTTTTTGAACTAGGGAAAAACTTCACTTATCATGATTCTAAATTCGATTGTGACTGATTGGTTTATGCATTTTGTTGCTGATAGCTTTTGTAGGGAACTAGGAATGGGGCAAGATTTTAATCTGATGGTTATCTTAGTAGTAATGTACTTTTTATGTGCTTTTGATTTGTATTTGTGTCTGTATCCCAAATTCAACATGGTTGTAGACGACACTACTTTGTAATGCTTTCGATTTTGACCTTGAAAATACTAATCTTTGGTGCAAGCTGGTGGCTAATGGAAATCGTGATGCAGTGGTTGTGAAACTGGTAAGATATAACGTCATTGAATGTTGTACACTGGTTTGCTCAAGTGAAATTCTTTGCGTTGTTGTTAGGAAGAGATAATGGAGTTGGGGTGGTTTCAATCAATTAGAATTAATGAAATGGAAATTGAAGAAAAAGAAGAAAGATGGGAGATAAGAAGTAATGTCCACATTAATATTTTGTGTTCATTAACCAATGGATATTTAGAGGAATAAAGAGGAAAATGTTGTTCATAGTAAGTCTGGAGAATTATTTGTGATGTTTAATGGATTATGAACTTTTTTTTGTTTTTTTTTTGTTTTAATGTTAAGATAGATTATGAACTTCTTATTAAGTCTTGAGTGACATATTACGTAAATGATCATGATTTAGAGCTATATCTGGTAGGGGTGGGCAAAATAACTGAAACAAATCGTAAATTTGTGTTTTGCTTTGGTTTTGGTTTTGCTTAAAAAACCGTTCGGTTACCATTATAAATTTTACTTTGGTTTAGCTTCGGTTTGGTTTAAAACCGTAACACCAAAATTTTGAAAACTTTAAAATTTTACTTATTATATATGCTTAAATAGATAATTGTATCATGAGCTTTTAAAAAATTAACAACAGTACCTTAAAATAATTGCACAATATATATATATATATTATATACGAAAACTCTAGATATATAAGCATCTTATATATATTATTTAAGATTTTGGATAATTCGTTTATTTTTTTGTTAGAATTACATCAAATTATTTTTGTAAATCGCATCACTAAGTTTGACTTTCATTCTCTTTTAATTTTTCTAATAACATCGATTTTGATTTTTAACTTTTCAATTGTTTGATTTTGAGTTTTGATTTTTTATAAATACAAATACAATTAAAAATTAATCTTTTAATTTTTAGGTTTTAGTTATTATTTATTACAAAATTATGAAATAATCTATAAAAACTGAAACCGAAACCAAACCAATTCGAACCGCATTAATTATGGTTAAAACTGTAAACCGAAATAAACCGAACCGAACCAAACCGTATTTAAATCGGTTTCTTAATAGTTTTATTTATATAAAAACATAAAACCAAAAAACAAAAAAAAAAAAGCAAATCAAAAAATAAACTGGAATGCACACCCCTAATTGTTTAACCAAATTGTGATTAAACTCGCGGGATGTGTGGATAGCAGCTAGTAAGCAAAAAGAAAGAGTTTATTATAGCAGGATGAATCATTATGGTCATATTTAAGATAACACTCATAGGATCAAAGTCAATATAGTCGACGGGATTAGGTTTTTACTTTTAATTACTTTTCTTTTATTTTTTTCCAAACAAAAGTTGTATATATATGTTCCTGTCGTCGCATGGCATTTATTTTTCTACTTGTACTTATCTTTGATTCTGAATATTGGCGGCGGATGACAGAGTTGTCATTTACTTGACGTGTTCAAGTAAAATTTTATGACAGACCTAAAGTGAAAATAACTTGAATTGTTTGGCCACTTTCAAAAGTTAGTAAGCCACCAAACATGTGATGACAAGCTTTACAGGCCAAACACATTTGTTTTGGAGAAAAACAGACTTTGTGGCAAAAGAATTGTTTGCTAGTAAAATTAAAACAACAACTACAGACATATATATATATAACTGGGTTGAAGTTGAGGTCATGTGCTTTGTCCTTTACCTTGTGTGAGTTTTTTTATAAATAGAGACATATCTCTCCGATCTCCTTAACATGGGTGACGAGATCTTAACCATTAGTCAAAAATATATCATAAACACATATATTTGTCTTAACTCTTAATCACGATTCAATTACGAAATATTTAGATATTTATTTGAAGTTCTCGAGACGTTATGTTGAAAATCCACAAAAAAACTAATTATTCGGAAGGAGTTAATATCGTTAGTAAGAAATCTTTTGGCAATAAATGGGCACACGTTTGAAAAAGATTTTGTCCAGAGAGAGTCAGAGACAATGCCAGTTACAGATTTAAATAAAAATCTAATTTATTTTGCAGAAAATTTCAAACTCAATTAGTATAAATTAAAGATTAAATTATTCATGACACGAAAGAAAAAGAGTATTAACTGCGGTTTAGAAAATCACTTAGAATTATAACGTTAAACACTTTCGGTGAATATAAATGGAACCCACAATATCTGTGGAGAAAGATAGTTGATTAAATTGTAAGCAAACAATTTCTGTTTTCTTAATGCTATTGGAAGATGAGCCATCAGCCATCCAATTGGGCAATTGAGAATGGGCCATAGCAAATTGGTAAACTCCAATTTAAGGATCACAGATTAAAAAGGCGACTTGAACTTATTTATTTTAATAATGCAAGTTGTAATTATGTTGTCTACTTGCATGTTTGTAGTAAACCTGCTTAAAGTTAAGAGATCAATGCTCCCAAAATAAAATATACTCCAGTATAACAAAAGTAAGGATACATTTCAGTATTATTTGTAAGCGTGATGATTGCATTGGAGAGATTTACTTGTCAGCTCATTTTTTGAATTCAAATAATAACAAGTTCTGAAAACTCAAAACTTATAAAAAATACTTATCGAGCATTGTTGGATACTTGTATTAGATCATTTATATTTAAGAATCTAGTAAATAGCTTAAACGATGTCCCACGAATTATATCCATTTATTTTGTCATAGTATATAGTATTTTCTTTATACTGTTTTTAATAACCAAAACGTAGGATCGTAATTGAGTTGTCATTGTCTATACCTCACCTCTTATCACAAAGATCGGTTCGCAAGAATCCCCATTGTTAATCATATTAGGTATGATCCAGCACCATTTTCCCCAAACCAAACAATAAGAAGTTAATATTTTATCAAAAAGAAAACAATAAGACGTTATAAAGTTTTAAATTGAACCGAACCAGAGTTTTTGAAGCCTAGCCCTAATATAGAGGTGTACTGAAATAAATGAAGAATTAGCCTCAATTATCTTCACATAAGTGTAAGTTAAAAGCCGTACATTGACCAAGTTATTAATTTTTTTGTTTCAGCAAGTGGCACCCCATTGGACCAACAATTTCAGGAAACCCTGCATTCGTTTAATTTAATTCTGCCAATAATGTATTTAATTAAATATCTAAATATACATGCACAACAATTATTTACAAATACAAAAAGCGCATAAGTCATAACAATGATTATTCCAGTTTTCAATTTTATCTTTCAACTGATTATTCTGGTTTATATAATAGTACTGCTATTTACATTATAATATATATTTTTTTCCATCAAAAGAGGCAGAGACATGCATGCCGAAACAAGCATTCCTCTTCTGAATCTCTCATCCACAGTTTCTTAATTTTGTTATGAACCTTATTTTTTTAATATTAAGGTGTTAAATTAATATAGCTGTTATATTAATATAGGTCGATGTTTTGATTTTTTTTAAATAAGCTCTGTATATCATTTTGTTGTTGATAAAAATGTATATCAATTATTGATGGTACGTATATATATGCCTCTATTTAATACGTTTATCTAAACGTTTCATATGGTGTCGACCATTCAAGAAACTAAATTATATTACGTGCTTGTATAATGTGTAGTATATATTAGAAGTATTATAACCTTTCTTGTTTTCATTTTAAATAAGAAAATCTTATTCCTAGTTTTGCTTCTGTCGTTAAAACTTGTTCGTAATTAAAACTTAAAATAGATGCATTTTATAGTATATTTGTGGGGACTACTTTTTATTTTTCTGGGAAATCTGTAAACCGTAATTATTGCTCTGCAGGGTAATTAATTTGCTTAGCAATTTCCAAGTTTGATACTCAACAGTTTAGTCAAAATATTGTCACTAAAATTACACGCGGGGGTTTAGAAATAGTACTACTAACATACTTCCATGGATATAAGTTCAAATTATAATTCACTATGCATTAAAATTGGTGTCATGGATCTGTTACTAGTAAATTATATATTTGTAGAGATTTAAAAGTTCAGTACTACTCAATTAAATTTTCAAATATTAAAAAATGTATATCTAGACTTTAGTACTGTTTATTCAAAATTATAGCCTTTTAAAAATATTTTTATATAGATTTGTTATTTTTTTAATTTATAGTGATTTATGTAAAAGGGAGTTCAATAGAGTCTTTTTGGATAAACAAAAAGATATAACACAGATTTTAGAATCTACATACAATAATTCTGATAAATGTTAATTATTATTTTAAATTACTCCCTCTTTTAGCTTTCGTAACACTATATATATATATATAATAGTTTCTATGCATATTTATACTTATATTATCTTTATATATTTTATTAATTGATTCAACTTTTTTTTTAAATCGAAGTTGATACTTTATATGTAAAATATATATAGAATATCAATGATTTTTGAAGATAAAAATCTCATATAATGGAACAAAAATAGTCTTTAAATATGGATGGTTAACTTTAAACAATAGTGCAAAATATTCAAGTAATTTTTGCATTATGGTTAACTGCATTATAATGCTTTTAAATGCGTTATGAAGTATTGGATTATATTGCCTTCAAAAAAACAAGATTCAAAACAGAGGTGCAATCATATCATGTTACTTGGAAAACTTTTCTAATAATGTAGAATATATCACTTCATATCTTTGAATTTGCATGAAAGTGAATAACTTATTTTGGAATTTTGTTAGAGGCTATAGTCTAGTGGTTTTTCTTTCTCTCTTTTTTTTTTAAAAAAAAGCAGTCTAGTGGTTTATTTGAAAGAATGTAATGAGAATTCTTTTACCAAATAGCCAACCCACTTGGATGCTTGTAGCATCATGCTAGGTGAATGTTTCTAGCCAAAAAAAAAGAAGGTTATATAGTGTTAACCCCTTTAAACACAAACAAATGTATTTATATAGTGTTGTAAATAGTTTTCAATATTTTTGAAGATGCTTAAAAATAAAATTGTAAAAACACTATTGTCAAACACAAGAATTTCTTTTGCAAATTATAAATTAGAAAATTATTTTGGGTAAATAAATTGGAATATTCTTGATATAGTTTCAAGCTCTGTTTGGAGTATTTTGATGCCAAGGGAGACCAATCCAGCAAGAAACCATGTGATCAGTGGCGTATAATAATAATAATAATAATAATAATAATAATAATAATAATATAAAATATAAGAAAATGAAAGGATAAGGATAATACATAATTAGATATAAATCCCAGATGATATCTTATACGTATGATGATCGATAAGGACACATGGCTTCTACAACATTTCGTTTATGCGGACGAAACATGATATGCATCGGATGTGTTCCTGTCGTGACAAAAATAGTTTTATTTTGCTAATTGAAAATATTCATTTAACTATTTCCATGATTGATTAAGTAGTTTTAAAATCTTATCCATATCCACAATAATAACACTGCTGTCGCCTAGAATTCAAAATTTAAAGCAAGAAAAAGGGAAAATATTTCAAATTTGCCTTTTTCTGGTGAGAAAATTCAAAATGAAACATTGAGATCGACGCCGATTCGTAAACTCAGTGTGTGTTGGTACATAAAACTATAAAACTATACATAACATTTTTAAAATCATATAAATATCGGCATATACATAATAATACTACATGTTATCTGATTAATTAAACAAAACGTTGAAAAGGGCTTTACGAATAAAAAAAATACAGTGTTGTTATAGCATTAGTATTTTTTTTCTCTCGGGTACTATGACCAGCGACCATAAATATAGGCTGTAATATTGATATTCTCTGGATCACGATATTGGTTATTTGTTTAATTCTATAATTTTTGGGAATCGCAAAGCTTAGCGCCGAACAAGAATCTTCTTCTTCATCCCTTCTCCCAAAATTTTTGTCTTTCTTGGACAACCAAATTATAAAATTAATCCGAATAAACAAATTGCTATTTACTGCTCATATCTAAACATAAAAAACTCGACATGTCAGTGATCTAGATCAAGATCATAATTTCAATCAAAATCACTTGTTCCCAAAGATTCCGATCAGAACAAAATAAGCTCCATATCAAGCCGTTGATTTACCTTAAAAAAACAAAACATCAGCTTCTTCTTCTATTTACAGATTGTTACATAACTAAAAATATCGAAAATTACTATCTGTTACACACCTCTGAAACAAGCTTCGTTTCAGGGTTACAGAGAAACCGCAAATTTAAAAAACAAAAAAGATTTTTTTTACATTTTTTTTCTTTTCAACTTTGACAAAACTTACCATCCATTTGATTCTGAACAGCTCTCACAGCAGCTACTCTTGCAGCCGTTGCAGCTTTATTAGCTGCATTCACGGCTCGGCTTACTTGCTCATCAACTCTTCTCCGATTCACTGCCTTCTTCGCTGTTTCTCTAGCCGCCTACAAATATTTTAAAATTTTCAAGTTAAAGTTTCTTCCTTTTTTTTATCCACTTTTGTCATCAAATTCACCAAACGAGTCAACTCCGGTTTAGTAAATTTACCTGAACCGCTCTACAAACCGGTTCACTCGTAAGAGGAAGAAACGTTACAAGATTCCCTGAATCCCATTCACCAGATTTAGCATCACCACTCCTAAACGAATAAGCACCAAAACCTTGCTTACGACCTTCATGCCAAGCTCCTTCATAACAATGTCCATTAGCAAAACGATACACACCAAACCCATGAATTTTATCCCCAAAATACTCTCCTGCATACTTATCTCCATTTCTGATCAAACACACACAACAAAAAGATTGTACGCTTTACTAACCAGATTCCAACAATTAACTAGAAACAAAAAGATTTTGAATTTTTTTAAATTTTTTTACCTGAAATGGTAAGATCCAAGACCATGTTTAACACCAAATCTAGACTCTCCTACATAAGAGCTACCATCAGCACAAGATTGAACACCAAATCCATGGCTTTGACCATTAAACCATTCACCAGCATAACAATCTCCAGTATAGAATCTATAAACTCCATAACCATGTCTAAGACCTTGTCTATATTGACCTTTATATCTACTTCCTCTAGCCCAACTCTCAATTCCATAACCATCGTATCTTCCATCAATCCAATCTCCTTCATATCTTCCTTTAACGAAATAGTAATATACTCCACTTCCATTACACTTCCCTTTGTGAAATTCACCTTCGTAGAAATCTCCATTACTGTAGAATTGAACTCCTTCTTTAACGAACCGCTTTATCATCATCTTCTTCTCCGGTTTGGAATCGTCTCCGATGTACCATTGTACCGGTTTTGATTTGTTTCTGCTTTGAAACCCTAAGATTTTAGTGGTTTCGTCGCAGATTTGTTTGATTGCGAGTACTGTTTGGTTGAGAAGAGCGATGTTTTTGGATGCGAAAAAGAGAGCGACGGCGACGAAGATTAAAGCTAACAGAAGATTCTCCGATGTGAGAATCTCATCAGTTTGTGAGAAGACGACGAAGAAGAAGAAAGATGATAGGCTGAGGAAAGAGAGGGAAACCATAGTGAAAGCTAAACCAGGATTAATTCGAGTTAAACCGGTTCGTGGACTTGAACCGAATGGTTTAGGCGGTTTTCTTCTTTGTTTCTCTTCTTTCTCTCCGGCTTCTAGATCTTGCTTCTCGCTAAAATCACCTTCGGCGATTGAAACTAAGCTGTGAAAAGATGATCTAGCCGTCGACGATGACCGGAGCAACGATGATTGTGTCCTCGTAAGCTTCGCCTGTCCTTCCATTTTCGAAACTATGAAAAAACGAAATCCTCGATTTACGAAGGTGAGATTCCGGTTATAATCGAAGTTCTCGATTTCTCCGGCAACTTCTCAGGCGAGAATACACTAACCGCTGCTTCACCACCGTAACTACCATCACGCACGATATATATAGAGGGATCTGTAACTAAAGTCGAAAGAAAGCTTTGTGTAACACTGATTTTTGCTCTGTTTTTCCGATACCGGAGAAAAATTAACGGCGAAGCTCACTTAAGAGAGAAAGAGAGAGGAGAAGCAGGAGAGGAAAATCTGACGTTTAATAAGTGGGCTTGGGCTTTATTTTAAAGGGAGAGAGATGAAACTAGATTTAATAAGAACCGTTGGATGAAAATCTGACGGTTGATTGAAAAGGGAAGTGAAGGAGAGCCGTTGGATGAAGAGGAAGAGAGGGGGTCCCCCCCCCCCGGTCATGACGGGAATATATTGGTCGACGGATCCAAACATGAACGGTTTTTTAGCTTTTACTGTTGCAAGCTGGCACGTGCCACTACACACATTGTCACAGATTATTTACTATTATACGTTTTATTTTTCTTTTTTCTTTTTTTTGGCTCTTTACTCTTTTTTTTTGAGTTTTTTTCTATTTATTGTTTTATTTTCTTACTACTAAATTGATTTACAGCAAAAATTTATGCTTTTTAGCTGAGTTTCTATTTGTTAGCAATAATATTAAATGGGTTTGGACATGAAAATAAATTTAGCTAAAATGAATAAATTGGAAAACAAGAAATTTACGATTGTATTTTCTAGGTTGTGTTTCTATTCAAGGTGTCATATTTCTAGGGTTTAAAAAAATATTATCATATTTTAATAATTTATGTATTTAGTAATTGATGGAGTGAAAATAATGAAGTTAAATTTTATTTTTTTACTGCTTCCGATTTTGAGAGTTCAAATTGGATTAGATCAATTTAATTTTCTAACGTGGCAACATCTCTAATATTTATGCATCAATAACTTATTAGAGTTTTATTTTTACTCAAATATAATATACATTGTTAAAATAAATTTTGATTTAAATTAAATATTTTAATATACATTTTTTATACTCCATCTGTTTCATAATATAAGATAGTTTGGGTAAAAACGCGCATATTAAGAAATCACATTTATTTTAAATAAAATTTTTTATTTAATATATAAACAAACAAATTATAGTCAATAAAAAACTGTAAATTATTATTGGTCATACAATATTCAATAAAATAAAAAGTTACATAGACATGTGAAAACACTTTATATTTTAAAACATAAAAACCTCTGTAAACACCTTATATTATGAAACAGAGAGAGTATAAGATTTGCTTGGTATTAAAAATATCCCTAATTGGCAAACAAAGGGAATTAATGTCTCTAAATTAAAAAATTTCATAGTATAACATAAAACACCACCCCTATCCCATTAACTCTCAACTATTCATGCACATAGTATTAACTTAAGTGTATCAACATTCAACAACACATCGTTGAATTCATTTTGTTTTTGGTAAGAAATCTGGTGGGTGATCTGCCAGCAGGATGGTTGAAACCGACTAATTACTACTTCTATACACTGAATTTGTTTTCAAACTATATATTAATGGCAACGAAAAAAATAAATATCATCAAATCAAATTGTTAAACACACACATAAACCAAACATCTCGTTTGGTGAAGTCGATGTTATTAGCTTCTGATATTACTTATATTTCAAACATCATAAATTAACTAATAACTGCTTTACACTGTTATATCTAAATTCGGGTATGGTTACAAAGTTATGTGTGTAAATGATAAATGAAAAAAAACCAATATATATATATATAGTTATATACAGTTTAGATGATACAACATAGAGAAGGTGACGGTCTTTTTCTTACATGTCAAATCATACAAGAATAGCATAGGTATCATGATATTATTTCCATTTGATGAATTTATTAAGTATGATTACTTTATTGCTAACGACATTAGATTATAAATGGATTAATCATGCATTATCGTATAAGCTAACATCACTTTCAGTGAGATCTAAAGTCAAAACTCTGGTTCATTCACATCCATACAACTTTCGGCTTCCGTAAGGACAATTGTAAACAAAGCCATGCCTCCACATATCACATTCATTAATCTCTATCATACATCGGACAAATTTTTTGAAACGGAAACCTAGTGATATATAAAAGAAAAAAAAAAATAAAAGCTCATTTTCAGGTTTAGTAAACTACGTGGATATGATAAATAATGTTTTTGTTTTTCTTATATGAGTTGTCATCTTATCACATTCTAGGCAGTATGTACAAAAAATTTATTAAGAGAATATGAAGCACAATCATTATGTATTGTACTTCTTCCATTACTTTCACATGTAATTACATAGTTATCCTTCGAGTAAATAATGATTATAAACTATGATACATCAGGAGTCACGCATATTAGGGATTTCACGTTTCTTATATCAACTTAGAGATATAATTAAGGAATAGAATACAAACATTTTTAGAGCTACAACCTACAAGCATGAATATATATATTATGGTCCAAGATCTCAAAAAAAAATGATGTGTTCAGTGTCAAATGTGACAAGCAGCCTAACAAGATCGTTTTCGAAAATTATATAGGTATAATTAAGAAGTAAAATAATTACAAATTATACAAAGCGATTTAAACTATAAAAACTACTCAAAGTTTCGTATTCTCCGTTTAGTTTTGAAGCCTTATTCCCTTAATGACATCGTAACCAACTTTGCAACAACTTCAACGAAAGAAACTGATCTTCACACGAACATAGATTCACTAATCTTCAAAGGAAACCAGCAAAAACAAAACAACCTTTCGTTGATCCAAAAAACAAAAAAACAGAAACCGCTCGAAATTGAATTTAGACGAATTCGGCCCATTCTATTAAAAGCCCAGCACTTCGACTTTAAGCGATAAACCCAACAAGTATGATGAATGCTGTTTCTAGCCCCTCCAATTTTTTTTTAATTTTAAACTTTCAAGGGGCAAGTTTAACATAATCAGCTTCCTTATGTATTCAATTTTGGGTTTTGATCAAAGATTCAAAGTGATTCATCTACCATATTCATTCCATTCATCTCTTTTTCCTATACTTATCTTTTATTTTGTGATAAAAGGCTTGTTTTCATACAGTATATATTTGTTCTGTTAATCATGGACTTAGATCTTAAATCAGCAAGTAAACATGCATAAAAGCAAGCCATGATTACGTCGCGCGTCTCATATCATTCAAGACCATAATAACATTTATATAAGCTCCGATCCTACTTAGCATGAGATACATATAGTCATATATTCATGCACAGGAACAAGGCCACCAACAAGTAGAATATAGTCTCTTTATTTTTTATTTTTTTCCTCACTCTCTTTATTTATCGAGAACAATAGATACATATAGGAAATATTGATCGATCCAACGATAAGAAACACGCATACATGTTTTATGTGGATCTTAGTTTAAATATTAAATTACTAACATATTATACCAACATAGTTGCAGAATCTTTTAAAATGGCTATTGTCACCAGGAGGGACGAAGTATTTTACGCTGACTGGGTTTTCAAGACAGAATTGTTTGCAAGCCTTCTCACATAGTATTGGAGTCCCATTTTTTGCCACTTTCATGCACTGGTTTGGGATACAATTTTTAACACACGCATCTATTGTATCCGAATGAGAGATTTGCGCCGAAAACATCATTGTGAATAAAGCAGCAATTGTCAAGACACTGCATATTTTTTTCAACGATTGAGCCACCATAATGTAAGAATTATGAAAAAGTTTGTGAATGGTAAAATGTATTGGATTTTAGTGTGTATCTTATTACCACGATTTTGGAAAAAAGAAGAAGAAGAAGAAGAAGAAGAAATGATTTGGTAAGAATTGTTGATTGATGTAGGTAGTTTAAATAGTAAATTTGGTTTAATCCATTTTTAGAAGTTATCAACTATTATGAGGTTACTTTTGTTTCTTATTCCGTTCTTTTGAGTTAAATCAATCAAATGATTTTGGAAAACATAGTTCTGTTATATTGTTTCAACCTTCTAAACAGTTTATGAAAACTATGAATCAACGATAGCTAATTGTTAATATTTAAACGTCTTAGCTTACACAAATCTATATTAACCTTAATGCCACTTCTTTTGGACTTTGTAACCATATATAGGTTGTTATAAAAATCAAAATTTTTTAAAAATAAAATGTCTCTTAAAATATGTGCGGCTTGTATAATAATATCTTACAAGAAAAAATATATCTAAGTGATAAAAGATGTAAGTGCATGACAAACTACAAACGATTTAGAAGTTGGCATATTGATATCTTTATAACCAAATTTATAAGTATGTTGTTTATTTTCTTAAAGAATTGATATGCATTAACCAACTCGCTTTGATCTAGTGGTAAAGTAAACTGCACAAGTGGTTTTTTGTCATGGGTTCAACGCGTGTTGGCCACCCAACCTGCAGTTAAATGCGCGAAAAGGAAATTGGGTATAAAAGGGATTATGCGCCGAAAGCCAGAACGCCCAGAACCTCCAGATTTCAAAAAAATAAAAATTGATATGCATATAACTAATACTGTGTGTATGTTATATTTATCACTAGTGTCTGCCTGTCTGGTTTTCGTGCAACTATCATATATTGGATCAGAACTGTGGAATAAGCACAGTGTCTATAGGCTTAGGTTTTCAGTTGATTTATTTTCTTATATTTTAAATCGAAATGCAATACGTCATATAAATGAATAAATCAATATAAGGTTACCTTTTAGCAACCATATTTTTAAAAAATTAAGGAATATTTACGTCTTGACGAATCAAATCGACTTAGAAATTAAAGATCTTGACTTGACAAATCAAATTCATCTTGAAAAAAAACAAATTTTGCAATACAAAAACCAACGGGGCCAACGAGCACACGACCGCAAAAGGGAAATAAAGAGCACAAAATCATCGCAAATTCATGAACATATATATATATATATACTCCGGGTTAGGGCGTATAAACTTAAATCTTTTCATAAATTTAAAATTTCAATCTACTTTGGTTTGGTTATTTTTTATTCAACTTTTGGTTAATACTACTAGTTATCGTGAGTCTCCAAATCGGGGCTGCTTCATTTAAGTCTAGCTAGAGTCAGGTTGACTGAGAAGGGGGCTAGAGGCGTCGATTGTGAGTCGAGAGAACAAACCAAACGGTTTTCATTACATAGTGATATTATATTATATTTTGTTATGTGTATAATGTATTCAATACGGTTCAGTTTATATGGACTCATATTGAAGAGTAGTTAAACATAAACCATGAAGAGATGTTACAGTAGTAACAGTACTATACAATATTAATACGATTTAAATTCACATCTCTTTAAATTATTTTAAGATGAAAAAATAAGATAGAAAATGAGTGACAAACATACATATTTGTTTAAAGAAAATTTATTTTTATCATGTGAGAACAATAGTATTAGACACGTAAAAAATATTATCGATTAACAAATGCATTGAGAAATAAACAATCAGAGATTTTGTGATTATAGATTAATTAGAGCACCATCGAGGAAATATTAGGCAAAACAGACGTTTATCTGGAGGCATGATGTATTGTTTTTGAGCAATTTGTTGTTCATTGCAAAGTTTTTTGCAAGCATCCTCACACATGCTAGGAGTAGCATTTTTTACTTCTTTCAAACATTGGTTTGGGACACAATGTTTGATGCACATATCATCAACATTTTCCGAATATGAGATTTGTGTTGAAAACATCATCGTCAACAAAGCTGCAACAATCATAAGATTGCATATTTTCTTTGAACTTTGAGTTGCCATAATGGATGTTTTGGTGAAAATGTTGTGGTTTTGTCTTGATGCTTTATATTGTGAAGGTAATGTTCTCTATTTTTAGATATTGTTTTTTTTTTTGGAATCCAAACAACTTTATTGTTTATAAATAAACAATGATTAACCGAAAAAGAAATCCCAAATATTACAACAGCTAGGAACCAAAAAAAGCTATATAATTTCGGTTCAGTCAGTTTCCGGTTAACAAAATTAATCTGACCCGATTAAGTAATTTCCAGACATTACCCGACCCGACCCCGACCCGACCCGACTCTACGAATAGTCACGCGAAGCTTGACTTTCTCTTTAATTTTGTCCCCTTTCTTTCGAGTTTCTCTCTAAGTAAGAAGAATCAAGAGAGGTACGTTGCTCAATCTACCATTTCTCGTGTGGATTCATGATAATTCTTGGCTGCGATTATGTCTGATTCTGTGGGATATATTTGATTTTGTTGTCGTTGTTCGTGTTTATGTAATTGTGTTCGTTCATCTTTCCAAAATTTGATGTTCTTTGGTGCTGATTCTTAATGTAGTAGTAACTTGCTTCACTAATCTATACGATGCAGATCTTACTAAGCTAATTTCAGCTGATTGTCCTGTGTCTCAGTGTTGCTTTGGTACTTGTTTCTCTAAGAGATTGCTTCATCGATTTTATGTGTGTATTTGAGCATCAAAGAAAACATTTTGTATTTGCATTTCTTGGTTTCATGAAGAATAATCGGCATATTGCAGCTTACACTAGCCTTTAAAGTCTGTTGTTTTTCCCATCATTTGCTTCTGATTTATTATCATTGTAATGTATATAAAGATTAGGACTTTCTTGCTCCACATGAAGATATATATATCCTATTTACATTTTTGGGGATAAATGCTTCAGTCCATCTAAGTTGAAATCTGGTTTATAAGATATGTATGTTGGTAACTTTAACCAGGCATTACTGCTTCTTTTCAGTGAGTGATCAAAGATGGGAAGTCAGGAGAAAGTTAAACACCTTGAGGAATGCACCGTTTCCAAGTCAGTTTCTTACTCTTATGTTCGCATCATTAACTGTGATATCGATTCTTTTGATCATTGAGTCCTTAGTTATATAACCACTCTTAGTCTTTCCCACTTGTTCATGCCATCATGCTTAACCACTACATTGATTTGATTTGGACCTTGGTACTATCTTCTTGAAGTTGAAACATCTTAAAAGTGTTAAAGTTTCGATTTTCTTGATTGCAGTGCATTAGGGACATGGGTATTCTCAGTCTTAGGCGCATTGGTTGCAATTCCGGTAGGGATCAAACGTAAGTCTCTAGGGCCGCTTGTGTTCTTTGGCACAACCGGAACAATGCTTGACATCATCGTCGGTGTGAGTCAATGCGAAAGAGAACACGCAGAACAACAAATGAAGTTACTCCAAGACTCTCAAAATGCCGCAACAACAACAACCAACACAGAGACTGAGGATAACTCTTCCTTATCTTAATCTTCTTACATTTTTCTCAATAAGACTTTGATGTAGACTTGTAGTACTACTTTTGATGCCATTTATAAGTTAAAACTTGTCTCAAGATATCGTGATTATTTTATCTCTCCTCTCATGATTTCGCAACAGTAAAAACTAAGAACCTAAAGCTGATTCATTTATATATTTTAAGATTGTCATCTTCTCCAACAAATCGAGAGGGCACTATCGCCTTTTGAAAAAGCCTCCGACTAAGAATCAATGACGGAAATTGCAACCACACAGATCATTTGAATTAATACTATATATATATATATCTGAAACTATTACGAGAATTTATACTATGAAATATGAATGATAAAACTTGAACTCCGATTTCAAATGGTATTCAACAAATCATGTTCAAAGTTGAAACCTCTATCAACAAACCATGTTCAAACTAAAGAAACGGAAAAAAACAAAAGATTACTAAACGACACCGTTCCAAATCGAAAACTAGAAGAGGATGATCTCATCAGACGACGACGAACCACTGAAGATAAGCCAAGAAAACGAGGGAGAACATTAGGCAAGTAAAACCAATAGAAATCTTCATGTCCGCCTCTTCACGTAGTCTTAGCATCCCCACCGGAAAAAAATCGAATCCGAGTATGATTAAACCGATTCTGACTATCACAAACATAAAACAGAGACATGCTAAGAAGTTGAGCTCCGATGCACAGTAGAATGCACAGTCTCCTTGCAACACACTTACCATTTTCAAAGCGATTATGACACTACGATCATTATGAAAGATAATGCGATCTATGTGATTTAAAAAAAAAAATATGAAACTGTTACGAGCATTTATGTTATGAACGGATCAATCTTGGACTCCATTATCAACTGGAATTCATAAACCTCATTATCAACAAACCAAAGTTAACCAGCTAAACAACAAAAAGCAGAAAAAGAGAGGTTGTAACTTGTAACCATCGGCGATGACCTCACTAAACGACACCGTTGCACAGCAAAAACAGAGGAAGACTCTGACGATGAGAAAAAGACTCAAACTCAGTTACCCGACGACGAACCAACGAAAATAAGCCAAGAAAGAGTAGGAGATGATAACGAGGATCAAACCCAACTTCAGCTTATAGTCGAAATCTTCTCGTAGTTTTCGCATCCGTTCCACAACCATCATCGATATCGGCGTTAAAATGATTTGCGAAATCACCATCAGAAAAGCAAAATACGCCATCTTGTTGACATCGACGCCCAGTAAAAGGCCACGTGTCCGTTCTTCGTTGTCGTCTCCGTTTCTGGATTTGGATCTGAAATTGTGAGACCAGCTGCTCGATTGTAGACTCCGCTGAAAAGATCGAGCGAGACCGCTACAAAGAAACGAGCTGTTAATCGACGAATCTCTTGTCATCTCGCACGACCTCCATCCATGGCGGATTTGAGTTGAAGAAGATTAAGGAAAAGAAAATCAGAATCTGGAAAGGGAGAAAATTTCTGTTTCAAAGGGTTTTGGAGTTTGTTTCTATAGAAAGAGGAAGGAAAGGTTTATCCAACCTGACCATGGTTAAACTTAAATTTAACATCAACCATGGTTAAATTTAACATGAACCATGGTTAAATTTAACATGAACTATGGTTAAACTTAACATGAACCGTACGTACGTGATGATGAGTCTGAACCTGCACCAAGGACCTGACCGTAAAAAATGCCATTTTTTATGTACCGGTTACAGAATTTGGTTCGTTGCTAGACCGAAATCGTTCTATGCTGGCTGCACATTTCGTTTTTTTTTTTCCATTTGCGATTTCGGTCATCGTTTCTGGTTCACTAAACGTATTTCAAGTTTCTGGTTCTGGTTCAAGTTTCTGGTTCTGGTTCAAGTTTAATTTTCCGGTTATATATCAATTCTCAAAAGTATTGAAACTGAAGTTCGAAATTCAACACTTTTTCTTTGAAGACGCAACAAACAGAAATACATATTATTTTTTATTGGGTTTTCAGACAGAAAATACTTTATAAGACATAAAAATAAATCTATCCAAAACATGTTTTGAATAGAGATATGCAGAAAACCAACAAGTTTTCATCTTCACTTATACTGACCATACGGGTCAAAAGGCGGCATTCCATTCATAGAGGACGAAGAAGCACCACCGCCGGATCCATCCTGACCCGACCCGTTATGGTAGTACCGACCACCACCCATAACCATAGACTGATCCATCATACCATAACCATAAGGACCCGGAGGAAAAGGTGGGCCATGTGGTGGGGCCTGAGGTGGGGCATGAGGTGGGCCGTGAAACCCAATAGCACTTCCACCAAAAGCATGTGCATACGGCGATGGCTCAACTCGAATTGAAGTTCCACGATCGCTCTCTAACTCACGGTAACGGTTAATGAACACGGTGAGAGGTTGAACGTATTCATCAAACCCAAGCTTGCTCATTGCCCAAAGGATGTCTTCAGCAGTTATGGTCTTACGTTGCTCACGCTGGCAACGCTCATTGGCTTCACCGGTCACGAAGCTGATGTACTCCGAGACGCATTCTTGAACCGTTTCTTTGGCGTCGTCGGAGATCTTGGCATGCGACGGCAAGGTTTGACGCATGATCCTTATGACATTTGCGATTGGCATGTACTGGTCTTGTTCACGAGCCATACTTGGTTGTTGCCTGACCACGGCATTCCTGTTTCTGTCGGCGACGCCGGTAACGACGGCTGAGCTGGTCACTGTTGAGTTTGAGTTACTGTTCTGGTCCAAGTTCGATCCTGTTCATAAATAAAACGGATCGAGATTTTATAAATCAGAAGAAAATTCAGGGAAAAATTGAAATATTCTTGAAATATTAAATAACCACGTAAATAAAATTAATTGAACTGGAAATGGTAATTAAATTTTTGGATATAAGAGAACAAAAAGTTAAAAAAAAAAGAGTATCAAGGAAAGACATGCTTTTGGTTAAGGACCAATAAGATAAGAGATAAGTTTGTGGGGTCTACATTTGCTGACTAGACCTATGGACTCGGTTAAGTAGACTGTTCAGATTCTTGCCGTTACGTTTATAATTTATAGAACGAAAACGTTGAAAGGATCTTTCCCTCTTCTCGAAATCTTAAAATTTGACATTAATAAAAGGTAGACAGTTATTTCATATTAAGGTTCCCAATGATAAACGTTAAAGCATCACAAGATTAATGACACCCCCGAAAAAAAAATCCATACAAAAAGAAAACTTTTGGCAAAAAAATATTCACTCATAGTTTGTTCCACAATTACCAATAGAAAAATGGTTAAAAGCACTCGCATAAATTCAAAATCAAATGGAAAAAAATAACTTTGTAAGTAGTTATGAGATGGTGAGCTATTTGTATGTTTTGTTTATATAAATTGAATAAATAAGATAAGTAGGAAATTTTGTAGAGGAAATTAATATGTTGTTGAATATTAGTTAAATATAAAGAAAACTTGAAATATATTTGAATTTACAGTATAATGTTTTCAAATAAAGGTGGACAAACGAAAATTTTGTTTTGAAACAGAAAAAAAAAATACTCAGCGGTTTCAGTGATCGTGATTGAAAAAAATATCATAATTAGGAGTCATTTTAAAAATTTCGTATTAAATCTAAACACAAAAAAAAAAAAATTCAAGCCAGCTTTTAGACAAAACCAATACATAAAATTCCATCTATCAAAATTTCAAAAATGGAAGCAAAATTGATAAATAAAAAACTATGATACTCAAAAAAATTTCACATGCACGAGTTTATTTAATGAACACATAGAAAAGATCATCCACTGATCCACCCTAAAAAAATTTAATACGACACCAAGGAAATATTAGACACGAAAATAAGAATAAGAACCAAAGAATAAGAACCAAAGAGAAATGATAACTGGTATTTGGAAAAAAAAGAAAAGAATATGAACATACATACACATATCAAAACTCATGCATGCATGTGTGTATAGATACACAAACATGTATAATCATCTTCTCCGAGTCATACCCAAAACCTTCACAAAATCTAAATTAATTTTCAAGGCACAAAACCTCTACTTCTCTGTTGATAATACACATAAAAACCAAGTCTCCAATTTATCATGAGAATATAAAACATAGGGAGGCAAGCATATGTAGAAGTAGCCACTTATATTACCGGAGTTGGAGTTGGAATTGGGTAGCTGATAGTGAGAGAATGGAGTTCCACGTTCCATTGTTTCTCTGCCGTCTGTTTTTTGTTCTTTATAAAATAATTGTTTTGAGTGATTTGTTGCATGCAAAGAGAGGTTGATGGGTATGTGCTTTTATAGGGAGATGATACAAATGGCAAATGAGGCGGTTCTTACGAGGTTACCATATCCCTTTCCCATTGGGTAATTTCTTTGGCTTAATGGCCAGTCAAACTAACCCACACTGCTCTTCTCTCATTGGCTCTTCATTTATCTATTACCAAAGTAAATTAGTAAAAAGACTATATTTTAGAAACAAAGAAAGAAGATTACATATATAAGGCTCTTTTTATTTATAGTCAAGTATTGTTTTAACATTTTCTAATACTTACTTAATCAATGAAAAGTATTAGATTATCGCACGGCCGAGAATGATTTACGTGGCGTTTTTAGTTGTATATTTAATTAAAAACTTACGTTTCAATGTATATTCATTGTATTTTTAGTCAATGAGTTGTAAATTATTTTAAAAGATTTTTTACTTAAATTGGTAATTATATATATTATGTATTAAAAAAATATGAGCTGTCAATTTTATTAAAAATCTACTTATTAAAAACTAGTATATATTAGGTCTAATGTATTTCTATTTGAATGGAAAAAATTAAGTATTTTTAGAAAAATTAAATTTTTTAACACATATTTAACTAAGAAAATATAAAACCGACACCATAATAATCGAAAAGGTTTTTTGTGTCGTTATCTAATTATCATTTTTAACAATGTGAAGTCATGGTGGTGCTTTTCATTGGTGGCTAAAAATCTTTTGCAACCTAGTGTTATCATGTGTTACAATTTTACAAATTGTTATTTTCAGTTATGATAACGGTTTGAGCTTAATTTAAAATAGTTGTAATAAGTTTTGATATCACTTTGTATTGACTTTTGGACTTGATCAATAAGTGTGTTGATAACGGTTTTTTGGTGTTATCTATTAAAAAAACAAAAAAAAGTAAATGACGGTTTTTATGCCGTTATCTACAAAAAAAAATGAAAAGTAGATGACGGTTTTTGTGGCGTTATCTACTTATCATTTTATATAACAAATAATTGTTTTTACTTTTTAGTTAAATTCATTAATTATTGTAACTACTTAAAAATCATGCATATTTGTGTTGTATATTTCAAAGTTTCATTTGCAGTCTTTCTCCATCTTTATTTACATCTATACAACTAATTACTAATAGAAAAGTGTAAAGGAAAAGAAATTTCTTCAGCAGCTAGCCCATAAGGTCAGAATTCTTTCTAGGCCTTTTGTCATAATTCTGTTTACACTCGAACTTTGGGGTGCATATTTTTGAAACAACGAATGGGCCTTAGAAATTGCAAGAAATCTAAAGTATTCAATGAAATAAATTTTAAATGATCATGATTTATACCTATACCAACGAATTTAAGAAAACAAAAGAAATTATATAAAAACGTTAGGCACTTACATGAGATCGTTTTTTTTTTTTGGGTGCAAAGATAGTATTAATTAGTAATACGAAACACACGTATTTATTATTTTTGAAGAAAACTATGAAAATTTTAGTTTTCATACGTTTTAAATTAGTCACAAAAGATACCAAATATTAAGCTGTCGCAGTAGCTTCGGGGAGGAACGACGTACTCTTCATGACCGATTTTGTTTTCGCTGCAGAGTTTTTTGCAAGCATTCTCACATAAAGGAAGAGTTGGATTTTTAGCAATTTGCATGCATTGATTGTGGACACAATGTTTGATACACACATCTAACGTATTCGCGTGTGTTGAAACCATCATGGTAAACAAAACTACAATCACCAAAACACTGCACACCTTTGTCATTGTTTGAGCCGCCATAAATTGAAGATTGAGACGAACTTGCGACTGTTCAAGTATTAGATTTTTGTTTTATATAGCAAAAAAAAAATTGTAAGAGGATGATTAAATTGGATTAGCCTTATGTGGTTTATATAGCAAAAGTAGTTTTATCCATATTTAGAAAATTATTTATTTTGGAGGTCTATTCGTTTTTTGTTGTTGTTAATTAGTTCGTTTTTCTATTGTTGTTAGCCCAAACAATAGTCAATCGTCTATGTTTCTTGTTATAACTAATTTTTTTAATATTGTTTTGGCCATCTAGACAATTAAATAATTTTTTCTTTCGACAATAACTAATTGTTTAAATTGAGAATCAACTAATCAACTAGAGATATCATAGAGCTTATATTTGGGACAAATAATCAACTAGAGAATCATATTACAAAAGAAATTAAACAGAGCACTTGTCAATAGCTTATACATGGATCAGTAGTTTCACTGATCTTGTCGCATATAGATGTTAAAATGGGTTGACTTATCTCATTGAGATCCCATTTAACTTTTTCATCTTTCTTTTTTTTCATCATTGAGATCTCATTTAACTGTACTCTTTTTTTTTTCAACAACTTTATAGTCATTTAAACTTAAGTATTTACTATTGCGATTTACTAATGTGATTTTTTGTACAATTGCAATGGTTAAATTGGGTTAAAACAAAATAGTAAAATTGTAGAATAATATATGATTTCACCTTATTTTTCATTTAGTTGCACAACCATTTGCCATTAGAAAAAATTAAAAACAAAGAGACAAAAACATAGTATTGGGGTGAAAAATTAACATAAGCCTCGGCCATATATTTTATTTCAATATATAAGATAATAATGCCATGACACTATATACATCATCGTTTTGTTCTCGACAATGAAAAACGTTTCCGTATATATATGTGACAACCAATACACAATCCATATAAATGTTTACAAGATCGTTTTGTTTTACGGTATACATATATCTTATACCTTATGAAAACAAAATGACTGCTCACTATGTATATATCGCATATACGATCATACAAAGTGTTATATATATATACATATATTATAAAAAACAAAAGAAACAATTTGAGACATTGAGGAGTATGATTTAATCATCGTGAAAGTTTTTTTCACTTTGGATGCACCTTCTTTTGCAAGCATAATGACATATGTATGGAGTCGCATGTTCGACTACATTCAAGCACCTGTTGACCATGCAATGTTCGATACAAACGGCTAACATCGCCGAATGAGTGAATTGTATTGAAGACATCATTGTGAATAAAGACACCATCACGAAGAACATGCTTATCTTATTCATCACGAAGAACTATTATGATTTATGTATAATTTTAAATTTTAAATTTGCATTGAAAGGTGATTTGTGAGAATCTTGAACTAATATACGAGATTTCTATAGTAAAAATAATATATATTTAGAAATTGTTTTGCATTTGGGTTGACGTTGACCTGTTTTCTTGTCCTATTATTGAGTGTTTTAACAACTTATTGTTTTGAATCAAAATTACTATTCATTATATTAGTATTAGAAATCGATATGTTTACTCTTATCTTAATTTCTATTTTCATTTTGCAAACATGTACCTTTTTTTTCCCGCTAAACACGTACTGTTTTAAAACATACCAACAAGTTTACCCGATCAATATATTGTGAAAGAAATCCAAACCAAAATTGTTCTTGCTCAAGTGAGCATAATAAGATAGAAATTGAAATAGCTCATTAAACTTTATTGCGCGATGAAAGTAAAAGGAATAATGAAGTTTGTTGTCACCAAAAACAAAAGATTTGCATTTTATTCATAGAAAATTACAAAGGAAAGTTGTCAAAACAACTCTCAAAGTTACAAGACAATGTTCTCATATCAATATATATATATATGAAACCCTAAACCACATGGGTTTGTGGGTTTACATTGGGCTAATTATAGGATGGTCTAATATATATCTAAATTGATTTTTGGCTAAATTCATTTCATATTTCTGCAGTGTGTGTAATGGTCATTGACTAATGTAAAATTTAAATTGATTTTTTGATTTGCTGGAAAGGAAAATAATTTGAAGTTGATTCATGTTTTTAAAGAGAGATGTTTCTTATCCCCGAGATCAATTTGGTTCTTGAATTTTTTTTTTAAGGATTTTCTTTTTCCACAACCGACAAAATCCACCGTTTGTAATAAACATCAGAAAATTGGTCCATCGTTTCAGCAAATGCTACCTTGAGAATAACCAACTTCGTGAAATAAACTGATGGGTAAAGATTTGTGACAATCTTTGTAATATCGCAACCTAAAATAGGATAGTCAATAGAGTTAATCAACTTTTTTAAATAATGTATGAGCGCATTTTTATTCTGCGATTTTATGTTTTTTGTTGGTTAAAACATCCTTATATTGTCATTAATTTAATAATAGCTGCAGTTCTCGCAAAAAAATAAAATGTAATTACACTTATATAATTGAATAATTTTTTTATTTATAACATGATACAAACTTTCTATACTTATACGAAAGTTGGAGCCTTTTATTTTTTTTAAGTATATCTTTAAAGAAAATTTACCTCATTACAATTTAGTAATAGTTTATCAAAGGTTAAATCAATAGCTTACTATACACATACCATTGGATACAAGAATAAGAATAACAAAGCTTTTGCAAAAAAAAAAGGAATACAAATTATGGATGAATTAAAATATGTTGTTATGAATACATAAGATAATTGATACATACATGTTTAACAATATTATAAAATATAAATATAAAATTTTAACCAAACAAAAAAAAATATAAAATTATACATAAACAATTTATTGGCATCCCCAGTTGAAATATCTGCACCCGGCGTGACCCTTCGGAGGGGTTGGAACAAAATATTGTTCATAACTGAATTGAGCTTCATTGCACATTTTCTTGCAAGCATTTTCACATGTAACATGAGTCGCATCTTTCATCGCTTTTAAACATTGGTTCGGACAGTGTCGGAGACAACTGTCTACCGTGTTGGAATGAGATACATGTGCCGTACATAGTATCAAGAACAACATTATCATCATTGTATTACTGAAAGATTGTCCCGCCATAATTATGATAACTTTGAATGATTTAGATATGTTCTCTTTTTGTTTGTAATTGTGGTTTTGTAACGAGATCCGTGTGATAAAATTTTTGGATTGGTCTACATGATTTATATAGTAAAAATAGTCTTTGTCTATTTCAAGATATTTGCTTTACTGTTTCTTGTTTTCGGGTAAATTGTTTTCGTGTTATTTAAACAACTAATTTGATAACGATAACTCTCGTTCATAATGCAAACTGTAAATCTTAACTTAGACAGTTATAGAATCAAATTAGAAGAATAAAATTTTGGTAAAACTTTTGACAAATATGTCCTATAATCTTCACTTATTAGCATCGTGAAATGTAAATGTAAGAACCTTGATTTTGTTAATGGGCCTTGTGAAAGTCATTAAACGGGCCGAGTAAGATTCAAGTTTTGCTGGTTTACGATTCGAAACTCTGTGACTTGGCCTCGTTAAAACCGGATCACTGTTTTTTTCTTTTTTTGCTAGTTTTAGATGTTCAATTTAAATTTGATTTTATGGTTCAATCTGAATTTGGTTATATACTTAGATGTACGACTCCCGATCAGACCAACTGATTTGGTTTAGTTTTCAAAACATTGGTTTATAGTGTTAGTAGCGAGCGGGGACAAAAGCTTTTGTTATGACCGGAGCAGATAATCAAATTTACTATGCAAATTTCCATTCTAACATCATTACGGGAGCATTTTGGAGATGTAGTTGAGATCCGGTCATAGCCATGGACATGAAAGCTAACTTTTTGATCATATACCTCAGAATAATCTGGTTCAGGTTATCGTAAACTGTCTTTGTTATTCCAACGCGAGAAAGAGACGTATTTGAATTTCAGGAAAACATATTATGGATTATCCAAGTCCAATAAAAAAAAATAGTGATGATATTTATGATCACATCACGAATGTAAACTTCTATAATAAATATGATATGGGCAGGCTGCAGTGCATGGGAACTTCGACATCATCCCCTTGCACATTTGACCATGATACAAATTATAATGTTAATTCTTCTATGTATATTTTATTATAGGTTTATCCAATCCATCATCCACAATAAAACCAATGGCGTAATCTAGAGGATATTTTTTTGTTGAAATCATGAACACAACCTGACCTAAACCTCTTAATAAACACGAAACAAAGAAAAATAAATTGACCCAATCCCTTCAAGTTTTGTTTATAGTTATAAAACTTTTTTTAGTCTTCAATACAAATGATAAACTAAAGAATTCAATTGACATAAATATGCTCGGCAGTAAAACCAATAAATCGAAAGAGATCACCATAACTACAAACACCCGCACGTTCGAGGATTCGAGTAAACCAAGAACCAAACTAAGATAGTTCTTAGTTTCGTTTGAAATATACAACTGGCAGAAAAAAGATTATGATGAATATAATAACTTAACAGCCAAAAATAAACAATATAATGAGATGGAACAGTTTGGTAGATTCGGCGTGAAATGACATTCCCCGTCGGCTTAGCAGATAACATGGTCATTTGTTTTCTCCATGAGAACAAAGGAAACATCGTTACGTGATTATCTGAGCTTCTCTCGTGTATCTTTGCTTATTTGCAAATTAATATGTTTACGTCAACATTAGTCATAATTTATGTTGTGTGGTTGTGGAACATTTTAGATTTCAGACATATATCTACTGCTTTCCTAAAAATTCAAAGCATTATTCACATTATTTTGTATGGTTGTGAAACATTTTAGATTTATTAAGGTGGACAAAAGAGCAATGTGACATTTGGGATTTCAATAGGTTATGAGTAGATAGGAGTTTGCTAAGATCACCGCGTTGTACTAGGACGGCTACCTGATTCACCGGCCATTTCTCATCAGTTTTTGTTTTTTTTTTCAGTTTACCCCCTAAACTTTTGTTATATTTGAGTTATCCTACTAAGCTTCCAAATTCTATTTTATGTAAAGTTGTTGGGTTATAATAAAAAAAATGGCATCAAAAAGATATGTTGAATATTTATGGGCTCAATTGAAAAAATCAAACAACCCTGGGGTTAATTTTGTAGATAGATTTTTTATGCGGCTAAATTGAAAACTTCATATTTTTAGTCAAGCGCTGAATCATCACACCTTAGATTCATACGACGTTCACCGTCGCACGCGTCGTTGCACGTGTGCGTAATCTTTGAATGCCAGGTAAGACAGGCACGTGGAGTGCTCAAAAGTATGATGACGTGTACATAATCTTGACCGCTGAAAGTGTATTTTCTACATGTGGCACCGTCTATGTCGTGGATGCTTTCGTAACCGACGACATTTTAAGATGGGCCGTGACAGCCCAATAGCATAAATATGGGTCCTACTTTGTTTTCCAGCTCAGCCTTTCGTGGTCCAACTGTAAAAAGGAGCTGTTTGGCTTAACCTTCCCGTTCCTACTCTCTCGATTTCGAGGTTGAATTAAGTAATTGATAAGGACTGTTAATTATTTATTTTCTTTTTTTGGACAACATCGTCGCATTATTATGGCCATGCATTTTTGGGGTTAAAAAGGGTTTAAAAAGATACAAATTATGCTGATCACACATTTAAATAAATAAGAACATTGCATATGTAGTTATGTCCACGTGTTTTTCTGTCTTTTTTTTTAAGGTTTTAAGTATTTTCGTGCGTTACTAGCCAATTAAACACGTATTAGAGTAGTTTGTATATAATTAGCACACGCTATTAACGAAAAGTATATTCCATCTGGCAAAATGTACTTATATTCGATGGGAACATTTAACATGTATTCGATTTAAATTATTTGGTGTATATTGCAAAACGTATAAACACGTTATCCAAAGTATTAAATTAAATAGAATGAAAGTACGTAGAATATCATACAAGAAGTTAATATAAATAATACTAGTAATAATATAACGTACTAACATTCTTAGGTTTTTTTTTTTCTTACTGAGCAGTAGTGATGTTGGTACACCAAATAATTGTTCAGTCCGTTCCCCTTGAATAAGCTTTACAACGTTTTTTTTTTCTTCCAAATGGACAAATCAATTTGTCGAACCGACGATACCATACTTTTTAAATACTAACGTTTTTTTTTTAAATATCATGTTGTCCAGAATATTTTCAGTATATATTTGGCAATATTTTATGTTTCAGAACTATCTTTTTCGTAACAGTATATATTCAATGATTTGGTCATAAGATGGTTGATGTTTTTATTTTGCGTAAAACTATAATTCGTTAGGCCTATATCTGTTATTTCATCAAAACATGTAACCAAAGGTAAATTTAAATTCAAAACTTGTTTCTCTCAAATTCAGTTGTCAATAAACTTATTTTGGTGGAAAAAATATTTTAGAAAGTCTCTTGATTTGGTAGTTTTTGTTTTTGATGAATGTTGATAAAGTTTTTTTTTTGGTTGAACAATCGATACATATTTGTGGATGATAACGTTTGTCTTTCAAAATGATATTTTATATCGTTTAACAAAAAAAAAAAGCAAAGTAATTGTATCTTCTAGTATAACAATATAAAATGAAAAAAGTAAAACTATATATAAATTAACGATCATGAATTATTGCAAAAAGGCTTTGGGTTTTAAGGTTTAGCGATGTCAAAGCATATAATAGTAGAGTTTTCAGGTCTTGAATATAAATAAGATTATAGCCAAAAAAAAAAACAAAAATGATATTTGTATATACCTTGAATATCTGGAACGGGAAAGTATGGCGTATAGTACCTACCTACTCGTTATGGCGTATGAATGGGAAAATACATTTAGCCATACACTCTCCCTTTCCCAATTTTTTTTTATTATTGTTTTCGTATCGAGTGATTTTTTATTTTTCATTGATATGGACAAATATTAATTAGTGCTTTTATGTTATAACTTGGGATCCACCCTCGTGCACCAAAAATAAAAATAAAAATGGGGATCCACCCCAACACTAACGAGGCTGCAAGTACCGAAAGAAAATACACGGTGTATTAAAGACGAAAAGAACATATAATAACTGTAGAATATAAGCTCCAAATCCAATACATAGAACAAACACAACGATACAAAACTTTAAATGGTGATTATAAAGGATATATAATAATTAGTACTCAAAATTTCAACTTATAATAAGTCCCCTTGCGATTTTTTAAATGCGATTGTAGCAATATTTAATCCAAACGGTGATTAATTGCGTTTGATTCTCTAACCACCACATCCATATACTACTAGTCACCAGACCACTGACTACTCATAATACAATTTTAGAAATATAATTAATTAATGATGTATTAGGTATATATATATACTTATAGCATTTTAATACGTGTGGATTATGAAGTTTACTTGCACGGTTGCACCCTAGTTTTTATGATGTCGTGGTTATTAGAATCACAATCATGTCCTGTTAGCATTTCAAATCAATGTATGTGAACTTAACTATAGGCTATAGGAGATGATATGTGAATTTATATGTAACTCTACCGAACTGAACTATTATTTATGAATTTATCAAATTAAATTATTTGTGTATCACAATATTTATTTTTATTAGGATTTGTTTGAATAGTGAAAAGGTTTTTTTTCATATACTACATCGGTTTCATCATTTACATTTTTAATTAAAAACATAGACATTAAAAATTATATAAATTGTAGTTATTTTGTTGCTTTTGCATTAGAATATTAATCTGCAATTTAAAATAATTCAACCAACATGCAAACACACAGTAGAATACAAACGATTACAAAACATAATTAGATTAACTTTTGCATATAAACTTGGAAGAATCAAAGAAACCTGAAACAAGTTTGAATATTATATATAATGGAACATATGAAGTATATAAAATGGATGCATAGTTTTACAGTATTCGTTCATTGGCTATATAAAGAATTAATATAAATATTGAAATTATAATTTAATAGACGGACACAAACACAACTTTAAAATTTTCAATACTATGTATCTAGATATAAGCTTTTTTTTTGTATCTGTCACTGTCCAATATCCATATGGGAATATAAAGATCACATATAACTTAAATTCCGTGACGAATAACAAAATGGGGAATAATGTAAGTTGAAATTAAATTAATCAGGCTACTAGGAAGAGAATCAAAACTCGAAAAAGAAAACCCACCAACCCAACGATCATCTAATCACAGAAAGAGAACAAAAATTAAGAATTATAATAGTAGTTAAACACAATTACCCGGAAATTGGCTTCCTAATCAAGATTTCTCAATAATCCTCATCATCATAATCATATTTGTTTTGTTCTATATATAGATAAAATAAAATAGTAAACAGAGGTAGACCATAACTAATCATTTGGTCTTTTACGTGGGGATTTGTATATTTAACGTATGAGTAGTAAGTAGTAGCCCATACTACGCTTTTAATTATACAAAGACAAATTCGAAACAATCTCGAGTACTGTATTTTATGTTTACACATCAAACATTACGATGTCGTTTTCATTCTATTTTTTTTTTTTTTTTTTTTATATAAAGCTTTAATTATTATAATAATATTGTGGTTTCATTTTCGGGCTGGTGGGCTTTTTATGTCCGCTTCCCAATGTTTTCTTCTCTTTCTTTTTATTTTTATTTTATTCCTTAACAGAAACTTTATTTATAAATGAAAAATTCTCAGTGTTTAGTTTTATTTTGCCATCTCTCTTCTGTCTCTTCTCACTTTTTTTTTGGTTGTTTCTGCAACTTTTTTTTTTCTTTTGGATGTTTTCGTTCTCCTTTTGATGTTCTTATAACGTTTTGTACTAAATCTCAGATTTCAAAAAAAAAACCTTGTGAAATCTGAATATCAAATCAATCAAATCCCTAAAGAATTTTCCCCAGCTTTTTTGTTCAGCTCAAAATCCGGTGATGAATCCGCCGGAGATTAAAGAATGTACGTTTCTTCACTGAACCCTAGATTTCTAAAACTAAAAAATCGAATGCAAATTTCTGAGATTAACGAACATTGTAGGGAGTGGAGTGAAGATTCTCTGATGAGTAAATGAGCGAAGAAGAAGAAGAAGCTGAAGCTACTGAACTGTGTTTAAGCAAGAAGAAGGAGAATCTACGTTTAGCTAAAGAAGAAGAAGAAGAAGAAGAAGAAGAGAGAAGAGACGATTCGTTGTTGTTAGCTTTATCTCCAATGGTGAGATCTCGATCTCAAGGAACTACACGGCGCGTGACTCCCACGCCACTAGTGGATGTTGAGAAACCGCTTCCGAACGGAGATCTCTACATCGGGAGCTTCTCCGGCGGGTTTCCACATGGATCCGGAAAGTATTTATGGAAAGATGGATGCATGTATGAAGGAGATTGGAAACGAGGGAAAGCTTTAGGGAAAGGCAAATTCTCATGGCCAAGTGGAGCAACATATGAAGGTGAATTCAAATCAGGTAGAATGGAAGGATTTGGTACTTTCACCGGAGCTGATGGAGATACTTATAGAGGAACTTGGGTTGCTGATAGGAAACATGGACATGGACAAAAGCGTTACGCGAATGGTGATTTCTATGAAGGTACTTGGAGAAGGAATCTACAAGATGGTAGAGGTAGGTATGTGTGGAGAAATGGGAATCAGTACACCGGAGAATGGCGTAGCGGTGTGATTTCTGGGAAAGGTTTGCTTGTTTGGCCTAATGGGAATAGATATGAAGGTTTGTGGGATAATGGGATTCCTAAAGGAAGTGGTGTGTTTACTTGGAGTGATGGAAGTTGTTGTGTTGGAGCTTGGAATGAGAGTAATATTATGAAGAGTTTCTTTAATGGTGTTGAGAAGAATGATTTGATTGTTGCTACCAGGAAGAGATCTTCTGTTGATAGTGGAGCTGGAAGTTTGAGTGGTGAGAAAGTTTTTCCGAGGATATGTATTTGGGAATCTGATGGTGAAGCTGGAGATATTACTTGTGATATTATTGATAATGTTGAAGCTTCTATGATTTATAGAGATAGGATCTCTGTGGATCGTGATGGGTTTCGTCAGTTTAAGAAGAATCCTTGTTGGTTTAATGGTGAAGCTAAGAAACCTGGAGAGACTATATCTAAAGGCCATAAGAAATATGATTTGATGCTTAATTTGCAATTAGGAATCAGGTGTAAATATCTTCTGAAATTGGTTGTTTGGTTTTTCTTTATTTAGCTTTTTTCTTTGTTGTTTCTAATGAAGGTTGTGTTTTGATTGAATTAGGTATTCTGTTGGTAAACATGCTTCGATTGTTCGAGATCTTAAACAGACTGATTTCGATCCAAAGGAGAAATTTTGGACAAGGTTTCCACCGGAAGGGACTAAGACCACACCGCCGCATCAGTCAATTGATTTCCGGTGGAAGGATTATTGCCCTTTGGTGTTCAGGTAACTTCAGTTTTCTCAACAAAAAAAAAGTGTTTCAATTTAGCATATTCCTGAATGCTTTTAGGTTTTGGTGATGTGGCTATACCTATAACTGGGTTTAGTTGATAAGATTGTTTGTATGAAATGTGCTTCTTTTTGGGGAAATTTTGTTTGTAGACGTCTCAGAGAACTTTTCCAAGTGGATCCAGCTGAGTATATGTTAGCTATTTGTGGAAATGATGCTCTTCGGGAACTATCTTCACCTGGAAAAAGTGGAAGCTTCTTTTACCTAACTCAAGATGATAGATTTATGATCAAGACGGTGAAGAAATCGGAAGTCAAGGTTAGTAGTTGTTGCCTCTTCTTGTTATTTTGACCTTTCTCTTGTCATCTTTGAAATTGCTTGTTCGGTACAAGTTAATTTACTTAATTAGCGGATGGGACACACCCTTTTGTTTGTTTGTTTCTTTGCTTTCACATTACTTTCTCAATCACAAACTCCACTAAGTCTGTGATTAGTTAATGAAATTTGACCTGAAGCTTTTGTCTTCTTTTATCCAGGTGCTTCTGAGAATGCTTCCAAGTTACTACAAACATGTCTGCCAATACGAAAACTCCCTCGTGACTAGGTTCTATGGTGTTCATTGTGTAAAACCCGTTGGTGGCCAAAAGGTACTTGTTTGTTCAATTATAGCTTCATGTGTCTCTTAGTGTCCAGAAAATTTACTATTTTGTTTTTATCAGACTCGGTTTATCGTCATGGGCAACTTGTTCTGCTCTGAGTATAGAATCCAGAGACGGTTTGACCTCAAAGGGTCTTCACACGGACGCAGTACTGCAAAGCCTGAAGGGGAAATTGATGAGACCACGACTCTCAAGGACCTTGATCTCAATTTCGCTTTCCGTCTTCAGAGAAACTGGTATCAAGAGCTTATGAAGTAAGCTCTATGCTTCTCAGGTCTTTTAATTTTCGCTTATGCCACTTGGCTATGCAAAGTATTTAGCAACCTAAACATATGTCTAATGCTGATCGGTATCCATGATCAGGCAAATAAAACACGACTGTGAGTTCTTGGAAGCAGAGAGAATAATGGATTATAGCCTATTAGTTGGTGTTCACTTTCGCGATGACAACACAGGAGAAAAGATGGGGCTTTCTCCATTCGTTTTGAGATCTGGTAAATTTAGATATCACTCTCTGTATGTGTCCCTCCTATTGGAGTCGATCTATCATGAGATTAACGTCAATGTCTTGTGCAGGTAGGATAGATTCATATCAGAATGAGAAATTCATGCGTGGTTGTCGCTTCCTAGAGGCTGAACTTCAAGGCATGGACCGGATTTTAGCTGGCAGGTACATAAATATTTATAATCATTGATCTTTTAATTTAAGAAGTTGACTTCACAAAGCAAAGCTTTTTTGCATTCATAGCCTTTGGATAATTATGGAGACATGGAGTGGTTGTGAGATTCAATTCTTGGATTAGTATTAATGAATAGATTTGCTTGTCAATCCTATTGTGTGGTGTGTGAAACAAATCTTGTGGTCCTGTTTGCTATAAAAGAATCAATCAATTCATTTTTGCTCAAAAGAGTTTATCAAATTTTTTTACAGGAAACCGTCGATCAGATTAGGTGCAAACATGCCAGCAAGAGTGGAACGAATGGCTCGAAGAAGTGATTTTGATCAGTATTCATCAGGAGGAGCAAATTATCCATCACACGGTGAGATGTATGAAGTGGTTCTCTACTTTGGAGTCATTGACATCTTGCAAGACTACGACATAACGAAAAAGATCGAGCATGCGTATAAATCATTACAAGCCGATCCTGCATCAATCTCAGCTGTTGATCCTAAACTCTATTCCAAGAGGTTCAGAGACTTCATCAGTAGGATCTTCATTGAAGACGGCTAAAATATGATAAGAAGGCTAAGAATTTTAACTAACATTCTCGGCTTATTTTACTCACCGGAAATGTGAATAAAGGCTCCACCGAGAAGGGTAAAAAAAGGAGAAGAAGGCGATTTGGATTTTTATTTATATAATTTTGAGACGAATCATATCAAAGTTTTGGGGTTGGGGGAGGGGGGGCTTTATTTATTTTTGTGGCGAGCGATTTATATATAATTTATATATGTGAATATAATAGATTGTGAAGGTTTAGTCCATAAACAGAAAAGAAATTACAAGGAGAAAAGAAATTGGGGTTTGGTAAAATATGGAATAAGATAAAAAGTATAATCTCATAAACGAAGGTCTTCAACTTTATCACTTGCGTTCGTCAGAATCAATTGATATAAATACTATTTACCTTTGTAAACCACAGTAACACCAAATAGTAAAATAGTATAGTCAAAGATGGGAAGAGTTGAAGTGGAGTTGGTTTTATAAAAAGTAGAGAAAGCTAAACCAGAACACACCACAACATGTCTTTTCTTTACATTCTTTTTCTTCTTTATGAAATCTTTTCCAAACAATTTTTATCTATTAAAATCTTTCATGTCTCATTTTCACAGTGACAGCTTTGATCCCTATTTTATAATGTTCGGATCATTTGTGGATTATATATAGAACATAAGCTTCACAAAGTATAAGGCTGTTTTTTTTTCTTTTCAAATTAAAGCCTGAGATCTTTCTTTAAGAAATATTTAAAGTCTCAGAAGATTGAAACTGTTTATTTTACTACACTTGGAGTTATTTTCCAATCTAATCAACACTCCACTACGAATTTTCTAAATTTGTTTTTTTTTTCAGACTTTACATACTTTTGTATTTTATTTATGTTGAAAAGTATATTTTACATCAAAAGAAATTTAATAAATTTTCTTAACTTTTTCTGAAGCAAACAGTAAACATTTATTGTTTCTCTTTAAGTTTAATTCCATTCTATACTATAGCACATATAATTTGCTTTCATTGATAATAATAAACAGTTTACTGCGTTGGTCAAAGACATTTTACCAAAGATACAGACTACAGTAGTAAGATCTTTTGTCTCACCGGTCGATCTCCATCTCTTGTTTATTATGTCATGAGACTCATGACTGTTATGTCTGTCTTCTAAAAACTGGATATATTGACGTTTATTGTAACAGAGTAATCGCATTTGCAATGTTATTAACGGACATTAACCTCAGTTTTAGATTGATATTAAATAGTAAATACATACTACTAATTGTGACAAAAAAAAACAGATTGTGATACATATATATACATATATATATATATATATTTCAAAGCAGATTGTGATACATATATACATATGTTTTAAAAGTATAACTGATTTTGTTTCGGTAACCGGAGTTGATGATGGACCGAAACCAGACTATTTGAAGTGTGTACGATGACAAAAGATGAATTACAACACTTTTTTTGTAAATGGTGAAACTGATATCTGATTTTGATACAAATATGTTGATTTACATGGAATTAATAACATATTTAGTACTTTGAAATTTGAAACGAAGAAATTGAGTATGAACCTTTTGAGGGCTTTTTCTTGGAAAATGTATTAGGGTTAGAAGTCAATCCTAGGCCATGATTCATTACAATATTATCCACCTTTCTCGGTGAATAATTATTGCATCCTTTAACATTGTCTTCTTTCGAATTCTTTATAAACAATAGCTTAATATATGTGTACTTCGTCGCTAAATTCAATACTTATAACATAGTAATAAAGTTGAAGTTGTGGTATTTCGCATAAATTCTTCAATAACAAAATCTAATACAGTAATAAGTCAGACGATTATAATTTTACGGTGTTCTACCTAATTAAGCTTGTTATTTTATTGGTTGGTGATAGTTCGAAACATTGTATGAGACATATTTCTCCACGTATGATTTTTCCTTACCATTGCAATATACGAGCTGATCAGTGGTGCAAACATATTTTACGATAGTGTGGGTTTCGACTTGGAAAATTTGATTTTAAAAATATAGAATGTAGTTTTCATGGATTCAGACACATGGGGTGGGAGATTTTGACAATGGAAGCCCAAACGAAGACAAGAAGAATGGGAAATTAGGGATTTGTCTCAACTTTGGGATTATGTTTGTCTGAGGTTGAAAAAGCCACCAAATGTGCCCATTAGTGTATTTTAAAAAAATGAGCATACATTATTTTTATTTAACACCCCAACATAATGTCCCACCATGAAGGGGACACCTCCCCTTAGCTATCCCTTTCTGATTATTCTTGTATTTTAATACTTTTTTAGTTACAAATAATTGAAAAGAGGTATATAATTTTTAGAAAACTTATAATAAAAGTAGTCACTAAATAAGCAAGAATTGTAGACGCATCATCCTAATACTAATGATGTTGTCTTTCAAACCTCGTGACTCATGACACTATTTGAATATACATGTAAATGGCCATACACCACTCTTTTTATCTAACTCTTGCAAATTGCAATATTGGATGTTGTGTAGGTGATCATTATTTTTAATAATACAATCATGAAAAAGAAGACCAATTAACGAGATATTTATTCCTATTATTGTCATCCCTTTTATACTCCTTTCCGATCGAGCTCATGGTTCTCATTTTCGTCAGCCTTATCCTTTTGAAATATTAGTTTCCTCACTCGCTTGATGTGTGTTCATCGACTCTTCCAAGATTTTATGAGGATTGATCTTAGCCATGTTGACTTCAAATTATGTTCCAACAGTTCTTGAATTATGTTCAAATTGTGTTCAGACTTATGTTCCACCAATGACCAACCTCTGTGTTTTCTAGCATGTTCAAATCTTAGCACTTTATGTTTCTTGTTACGCGGTTCAAAAGTGTTCACTAAAAAGTCATAACGACAGCGTTTTAGTTGTCAGCCAAGATGGGGCTCCAAAATACCCAATAAATCATACATCTGGGTTGGAAAGGCCCATGAAAGCACACTTATCAGTTTTCACAACGTTTGAGAGAGCACATATGTGAAGACTGCACAACCGCAAAATTGATGGGTGATGTTGGAAAATATTACAAGACATATACTCCTTTAGTTTCAAAATTGATCATATTTGTTGGAATAAAATTTGTTTAAAAAAGATGCAATTTCTCTATTTTCTATATATATATATATAGCTTTATATTTCTTATTATGCTCATACTTAATTCATCACAATTATTTTTCAATCAAAATTAATTAATAAACATAAAGTTTAAATTGTCATTCAAAAAGTTTCTTAAAATCTGTAAAAATCTTAGAAATATGATCAATTTGAAACGGATGGAATATATAGCTATGAATAAATTTGGAGGATATAATTACTCATGCAGTCATGTTTTGCCACAAACAAATAAATAAGGTTTGGCAGTCAAATAACATATTAAGGTTCCAAATTTGTATTTGGTTAATTAATATTCATGAGCTACAAAATTTGGAAACACGTTTACATTAATTGGAAAACTTAAAATTACAATAGGAAACAACTGAATATTAAATATTTTATTATTATTATTATTTTTAATTCCATATTTTACATTAATTTTAATGTTGTTTACTGGATTATATAATAAGATTCTTCCTAAGAAAAATAAAAGCTAACAAATCAAATCCACTAAAAAACATTAAAATTAATGTAAACATATTTTACATTAACATTAAAATTAATGGAGACATTAAAAAAATCAAGTAAAATAAAATCAAATCTATAAAAAATTAATAGGGATATAATATTTCACAAATTAGTAAATTACAAGTACTATTAGGTCTAAAGACTAAAGCTTATTAGCGATAGAACAGAAACTAAAAACCTCGTAGACCGATTCTTTTTGTTTTCTTTGATAGCAATGGAACCGGAATTGTCCTTTCGCCGAGAACTCGACCTCGTTCCTAAACCCGAGAATACTGGAACACTCCAAATCTCTATAAAGGTCCTAGGTTCGGGCATATTAATTGGTCCTACACCAAATTTTGTTTGCTCGTACAAAGACTTCAGGTTGTCCAACGATCATGACTTGCCAAGACTGAATGGTTGGTTGTGCTCAGCAGGGCTTTCTCGCCAATACATTTCCTTTGCTGCCTGTAAACTCACTGAACTTATCTTTGATTCTATTTCCTTGGATCCCAGTCAAACTAGTTCTATGTTAATGTACATGACCTGTAAGATCATTCCTCCCCCTTCCTCCTCCTCGGATTGATGGGGAACACCAATAATATCCGGTTTAGACCGGCTAGTATGCTTGCGGTTGACTCTTTGTCAAGGAAAGTGTACAAAACCAATGAGAAGAAGATGTGCAGAATTTGTTTGGAGGAATTTAAAAAGGGAGAAATAGTTGTGACGTTACCATGCGGACACGAGTTTGACAATAGCTGTATTGTGGAGTGGTTTGGGACCGGTCATGTTTGTCCATTGTGCCGTTTCGAGTTGCCAGGTGAAGAGATGAACTAGTACTTGGGGGACGAGAAAATGGATGCCCTAGAATTTTTAAGGTTTTTTCAATCTTGGGTGCTGTTTAATTAAAGCTTAATTTGATTTACATTTTAGAGGTTTCATGAATATTATACTGTGGTTTTAAACTCCAAATGGCTTTGCGACATCATTGGTTACTTAAGGATTGGTTCATTTTTGCTATATATGGTTTTAATTTATACAAATTTATTATATCTCTATGAAATCGGCCATTAGAGTGACCATCTGCACTATTTTCTTAGCCATTCAATGTTTTTAACGACACGATGTTGTATTGTTGTGTATGAATCACTGTGTCTTTGCTTGTCATGGAAAAATAGTGCAACTATTTTGCATCCCATGTGTCTTAAATCCTCAAACTAATTTGGATTAGATGAAACTAAAAATAAATCTTAAAAGATGCTAATTGCTCCTGTCTCTCCTTTAAGTTGATGTCTTAAGCCACATGCGCAATACACTTCCAAAATCATAGTTAATCTCGGGGACAGAAGTATGTCAAAAGTAAGAGAAATGCACCAGGGTTTCTGGTGTAAATTTTGGCAAGCCTGAAGTGATTTATTAACTTCTCATTCTCTACAAACTACGTAAATTTGTACATTTGTGGACACGAAAATTTCTTGCTTCGTGAGAACAAAACACCTCTCATCTCACATGAAATCTAACAACAAAGAAACCTCTAATCTCACATGAAATCTAACAACAAAATACCTCAGTGTAGTCTTTGTTTAACCGTGATTGTTTTTCCAAACAACTCACATGAAATCTAACAACTCTGCGGATTTCCTATGCATTTGATTTGTTTTCTTCATCTGATCAATACCATTACCTTAAGAGATTTCCACGGTGTACTATTACGTAGTCCGGTGACTAAACCATAAACACAAATTCGCTGCAACTTGTCTATTCCAAAAACAACTATTTTTCCGACGGGTGGGTCAAATAATGCTCCACTTTAGATGGATTTTGAATAAAGGACGATATGCCAACCGTGGGATAAAAGAGTGTTTCAAACTGAAGATTCTGAATCGATTTACCCACATGTCTGCTGTTGAATCTCATCTCTACCATTGATATTGTAAAAAGAAAATATAAGATTCCACCAGGTTAATTGGGAACATCGTTGGTTTTCAGAAAGAGCATAGAATCTCCCTCATAAAGCTTTTGGGAAGTAACAACTCCGTCCGACCATTAGTAAGATAATTGTGACAGTTCAATGCTTCATCATAGATGTTAAAAAGTTCATACTTGATGATGGATATCGCGCCTCATACTCCAGTTATATCAAAGCTCTCCATAGATATTTGTGTGTATTATTTGCAATCTAAATTCTTATACAAATATTGTTGAACACGAAATCTATATAATTGATTGCTAGAACATCATTTGTATAGATATTGTATATAGGATCGTCATATATATTTTCATAGATTTTATATTTTGTTTTCTTTCTCTATTTCATTGGCAAACAAAATAAATGCTACAAATCACCATGACATCTAGAATACCACATGTTATATTGTATCCATTAACCAAGGTCAATATAAGTAATTATTTCAAATTTGACGGTTTCAAAGCAAAATTTTCAGTGTACGAGAGAGAATATAATGCATCTGAATCTTTGTTTTGTTCTGAAGTTTGAGATTGAGCTTCAAATTTACATGATTTTAAACTATCACAGTTTCTTTCTTTTTTGGGGGAGTTGGAGAAATACCCATATTTATTACAAACTTTGAAAGTTATACCTAATTTTACATGTTTTGAAAAATACATTTTTATAATAAACAAAAGATCAAATTATCCTTATTTATTATTTATTTAATTACGAACAAATTTTTTAATTTTAAATAATTCATTTAATATTTAATTTATTTTTAATAATATAAATAAAAAATAATTAATTTAACTTTGTTTAAAAATTAATTATTTTGTTATGAAAACTAATATCTAACAAAAAAAGAGAATCATAGTTGGATTTTAATTAGTTAATTTTTGTATATATTTTTGAGATTATTTGCTAAAATACCTTAACTTTTGTCAAACTTTTGCAAACTACACCATAATTTACAAGATTGGAAATCTACTTTTTATGTTAAAACAAATTTGTCCTTAGTTAATAACTTAAAATTAAATATATATATATATATATATATATATATTTTGATTATTTAAGTTTTATAAATAGTGAAAAATAATTAATTTAAATATAATAAAAATTTATTTTTACATTAATTAGAATTTCACAATATAATTATTTTTTTTATTTTCTTTGGATTTAGTTGAAATTTTAGATATATATATATATTAAATTAATATTTAATAACCAATATTATGTTATTTTCTATTGAGTTATATTTTAAGAATGCAAAAAACCCTAAATATTTTCATTTAGTCTAGATAAGTTTTTACAAATTAATTATAAATTTTAATTGTATAATCATAAAAATATTCTAGATTTTTAGATTTAGTTAGGATATTAATTTATTAATTTTACATAATAAATTTAATTGATAACTACAATTAAACTGTTTAGATAAAAGATAATTATAGTGTCTATAAAAGATAATCCATGAAAGAATAAATTCTAAACTAAAATTAAATAAATGATTATTTAAAATTAAAATAAATTATTAATAAACATTATATTCTATATTTTTTATTCAACATAATTAATTATTAATTATTACAAATTTAAACTATAGGATTAAAATAATATTATGAATTTTATAATTTATTTAACTTTTTACACAAAATTCGTTTTAATAAATATAATTAGTTTTTTGTTAATTTAAATTTATTTATTTTAAAATAATTTTATGAACATCAATTAAATTAAGTCAACAATTTAAATAAATTAACTATATAAATAAATCAACCAATGAAAATATAAGTTAATTATTATAAAATAAGTCAATGGTAGAAAGACTTTAAGTCAACAGAAATAAAATATAAGTCGATATTTCGATAAATCAGCTTTATTAATAAGTCAACATAAAATTTAATAAGTCTATAAAGAATAAATAAATCTAAAAAAAATACAAAAATTTAAGTATAAGTCGGCTATTATGAAATAAGTCGATAAAAAAAGATTAAGTCGACAGAAATAAAAAATAAATTGACAGTTCAATAAATAAGCTTTATTAACAAGTCAACATAAAATGAATATAAATCTATCAAGAATAAATAAGTTTATAAAAAATAATATAAATCGGCTAACAAAGATAATAAGTCAATAGTTTAAATTGTCGATTATGTAAACAAATCAACCAATAACGTATGAGTCGACTGTTATAAAATAAGTTGATGGTGAAAAAAATAAGTTGATGGTGAAAAAAATAAGTCGACATAAATAAAAAATAAGTCGACATAAATAAAAAATAAGTCGATAGTTCAATAAGTCAGCTTTATTAATAAGTTAACATAAAATTATACAAGTCTATAAAGAATAAATAAGTTTACGAGAAAATAATTTTAATCGACTAACAAAAAAATAAGTTAACGGTATCAATAAGTCAACTATATAAGTCAACGGTTATAAAATAAGTCGATGATGAAAAAACTTAAGTCGATAGAAATAAAATATAAGTCACCAGTTCAATAAATCAACTTATTAATAAGTCAACATAAAATAATATAAGTCTATGATGAATAAAAAAAAGTATATAAATAATATATACAAAAATTAACTAATTAAAATCTAACTATGATTTCTGTTTTTGTTAGATATTAGTTTTCATAACAAAATAATTAATTTTTTAAAAAAGTTAAATTAATTATAAATTTAATTTATATTATTGAAAATAAATTTAATTTTAAATGTATTATTCAAATTAAAATTTTTGTTTATAATTAAATAAATAATAAATAAGGATAATTTGGTGTTTTGTAAATAAATAATAAATAAGGACATTTTTATAATAAACACAAGACCAAATTATTCTTATTTATTATTTATTTAATTACGAACAAATTTTTTAATTTAAATAATTCATTTAACATTTAATTTATTTTCAATAATTTTAATAAAAAATATAATCAATTTAACTTTGTTTAAAAATCAATTATTTTGTTATGAAAACTAATATATAACAAAAAAAAAAGAATCATAGTTGGATTTTAATTAGTTAATTTTTGTATATATTTTTCTTATATACTTATTTTTTATTCATCATAGACTTATATTATTTTATATTAACTTATTAATAAGTTGATTTATTTATTGTTTTATTACATAGTTGACTTATTTTTTGTTAGTTGACTTATATTATTATTTATAATTATTTATTTTATTTATTTTATATATGTTGACTATATTGATTTATTTTATTATGTAATTTATTTTATTTTAATATTTGATTTATTTAATTTATTTTATTTTATTCTTAATTTATTTTTATAGTTAACTTATTTAAATATTGACTTAATTATATTTATTATTATAAATCATTTTTAAAATAAATTTTTTTTATTTAAAATTAATGTTTTGTTGTAATTAAATTTTATGTAAAATTGGTTATAAAATATACATTAAAATCCTAACTAAATCTAAAAATCTAAAATTTATATTAATTGAAATTTATAATTAATTTGTAAAAACTTATTAAAAAAAAAAAAAAAAAAAAATTTTTTTAAAAAAAAAAAAAAAAAAAAAAAAAAAAAAAAAAAAAAAAAACAAAAAAAAAAAAAAAAAATTTATAAAAAAAAAAAAAAAAAAAAAAGAAAAAAAAAAAAAAAAAAAAAAAAAAAAAAAAAAAAATAAAAAATTCGAATTAATGTAAAAATTAAATTTTAATTATATTTAAATTAATTATTTTCATTATTTATAAAAATAAATAATCAAACGTTATATATATATATTATATATTTTAATTTTAAGTTATTAACTAAGAAAAAAAATATAATTTTGTTTTAACATAAAAGGTAGATTTTTAATCTTGTAAATTATGGTGTAGTTTGCAAAAGTTTGACAAAAGTTAAGGTATTTTAGCAAATAATCTCTTTTTTTTTTTAATATTGGGCAGAAGTTTATAATAAGCAATTTTTCACGCCTGGTTCTATATAAAAGTCTCATTCTTTCACAAGTAAAAATAAAAAATATTGAACGAATCTTTAGGTCTTTCTCAACTTCTTATCCAGTAAGCAAATTTGTATACCTTTAGGTTCTTTACAAAACAAAATGTTCATATCTTCATCTTATGATCTCTTTCTCATATCTAAGAGAGTAACAAATTCGCATTCCACACAGCTTTATCACCTTCACCACACATCGCATGAACCATCCACATTCTATCAACTGATTTGCATATCCCACTGCACTGCCAGTCAAATGATGCCACACACATTTCTCCAGCCTCTGCCTTCATTTCACAGTCTTTTTTGGGAAAGAAAGTTGTTAACAACATTAGAAAAGCTCAAATCTTATTTTACTAATTTCTGAGAGGCATACGAGCTTTTACCTGGAGGAGTACTACAACAGAAATTACGATCATCGACATGCTCAACCTCAAGACCAAGGAACCATGACCCGAGTGTCACATCTTCATTTGCATACCTATGTAAAATTGGCCTGCAAAGTCAAACATCAAGTGTTACTACACTTAGATAATAATCATTTCCCTTGGTTAAAGTTAAAACATATTATCTTACTTTATCGAGAATTCAATTAGTTAACTTACTGGTTGATAGATATGTATGTTGCAAGATCTTTTGAGATGGCATAAATCTGTCCTGTAGCATGTCGAAAATATTTGTTACCTTCTTCTCCAAATTTCCAAAACTCAGGTTCACGATACTTAGCCGTCCTACACAGTTTAAAATCCGAATCAATTGAATATAATATTCCAAAAAAATAAATGAGATAAAAACACATATATATTGAGATTATTATTACTTTTTAGTAAGAACAGGTCCAGATTTCATACATCCAATATAAACCCTTGGCTTATGACGGTGACTTGCTAATGTGGAAGCAAGCGTACCTGAAAAAGGCAAAGAGTTGAGCAAATATATTCAACATTTTAATTTCATTGAGAAAAGAACAAAATATATTTTGGTACCAAGATTAACATGAACATCATCATCAATCTTGACATAAAACTCAGCATCCCACTTTGCAACTGCACTTGAAAAGAAGCTTTTGGTTTTTGCAGACAGATTGTAATATCCTTCAACATGCTCCTGCAACAACGAGTAAAAATGAATTCCCCAAAAATAAATCAAGAAAACACTAAACCAAATCCTAGAGAAATTTGAATTGGTCTCACCAGCCTATAGAAATCTTTGTATTGAGCATCTTCTGAATCAATTTCTTTATCCAATATACTATTTCGCGGCGCACTGCCAACAAATTTTTGTATACATATCACATTCAAGTAAGAGTCTCAATCTCCTTTTAAAAAAAAACATTAGACTACATTATTAGTCTATGAATGCACCTGTGTCCAATCATGAACTTGACGACAATTCCCTTCTCTTTTTCCAATTTCTCAAGGTTTTCCCCTGTGATAGTTTACATACAAAAGCTCAACTAAGACTAGAGACAATAAAGAATGAAATGAACCAAAGATTTGAAGGAGGGACATGAAAAATACCTTGAGGCATCCAAGTTTCTCTAAGCGAATCGCGACGTTTTCTACTGCTAAATGCAGTATTGATACCAATCACCATGAAAAATTTCTTCCTCGGGTTTGCTTGTGTTGTAGAATTGGTTGATGAGACATCAACAATCTTTTGAGAGCTCTGTGTTGCAGAGAGCTGTTTCTGAAGCATAGAAACTGACTTATCTAATGATCTGTAGCCACAAGAAGTATATATGATCATCAAAATACTATGAATCAACAAATAAGTCTAAGATTAATTATCAATTTAATTATTTTCTTTAGTTTCACTCACTCGATTGCTTTATGGGTTTTTAAAACCTCTTCCATTACATCTTTTTCTTGTGATTTTTTCTGTATTTAGGTGAAATCAAAAGATTAAAAGATATTAGTTTTTAATACTCAAATTCCTATTTAGATATTTGAAATTCAGATTTAGTAAAATAAGATGAAAATGTTTAAGAATAATACTTTCTCTTGAGAAAACTCTTCGGAAACTATCTTAAGTTTCTGATCACGCCGGTGCTGCAAAATGAGCTGGTTAGCAGAATCTGACGACGGTGATCGCAATCTTAAAATACCAAAAAAAAAAAAACGATTAACAAAATGAAAAGCAAGAAGACACGAATCTATAACAGTAGAGAGATCAATGAAGGAAAAAAGTAAAAAAAAAAAACTTCATAAAAGAAAAAAGAAAAAGAAGAACCTGGAGGTGAAAAGTGCACCGAGTAAAAAACAAGAAATGCAGAGAAGAGGAACCCATGGTAGTGTAAGTCTCTTGGAGACTTTGGACTTCATGGTGAAAGAGATGATGAGAAAAATTAGAGAATTCAGAAAAGACAAGAGACAAGAGAGAAGAAACTCTCAAAGTCTGAAGTCGTAAATGTAACGGGAAGGCAAGTTACGAGCTATGACATTAGTAGTAACAATCTTTATAAGTTTAGATATTTATTACAAGTTTGACTGTTTATACTACAAATAATATTATATGTCAGGTGATTTACTTCCAGTTATAAATTATACACTTGTTCAAGAAATTAGATTCTGATCAACTAAAATAATATACTTTCTTTATTTGGTTTATTGAATTTTAATTTTTTTTTTAGTTATGTCTCAATTTAATTTCCAATGAGTTAGATGAATATCTCTTTTTTTTTGCGTGGTGTTGTCTGTATGACTAGAGATTTTTATTTTTTTGGTACGATACTTAATGATAATAATAATAAAAAAACTTTTTGATTGAGACATTATTTCATCTAGCGTTTTAATCTTATTTATAAATAACATAAAAATAATTAATTACGATGTTTTACATGCAGTATGAACGTTGGCGATTGCATGTCAGACACTCGGCAGAATATGATTTTTTTCTTTATTTCTGTAGTAACATTTCATATATTTTGTTAACGTTTTTGTTTGTTAAAGATCATTATAATATTACAGATACATATTTAGTTTTATTAATAGGTAATTAATGACAATATATTTTTCACAGTCTCCTTCTTCGATATGTATTTATGTAATATAGCACATATTTATAAACCACAATTTTGTGATACTTTTCGAATTTTAAGATTTTGGTTGTATATATTTTAGAAAATAAAATATAAATCTGTCTCACTCGGTTGTAATAATTTCGTCGGGATATAAACAAAAAAAAATACAAATACATGTTCTTTTTGAAGTATGTAACATACTTTATGTTTGGATATACGCCATGTGCCTATAGTTCATCTCACCAACATTGCAGTCTCGTCGAGAATATATCGTATAAATCCGAATGGTGACACAAAGCATTTAAAAAATTAATAAACATTAATGAAATAATTGAACAATATTTAAAGTAGTAGTAAAAGATAAACAAATAGAATAGTGATAACGCTAATTTATTTTTATTTTTTTGTGATTGGTAATCATTTTAATAGAATTCAATCCACTGTTATATAGGATATTAAGAGGGACATTGAAAAAAAAAATACTCATCGTGCAACATAACACTGAAATGAAAAAAAAATATATGTACACTGAAACATTATTATTATTATTATTATTATTTAATATTATATTTATGATTCGTTTGCAATTTGCAATTAACTAAACCACTGTTATATAGGATATTAAGAGGGAAATTGAAAAAAAAAAAATACTCATCGTGCAACATAATACTGAAATGAAAAGAAAATATATGTACACTGAAACATTATTATCATTGTTATTATTATATTTATGATTCGTTTGCAATTTGCAATTAACTAAACCAAAATAACAAAAGAAAACAAACAAAACCGAAAGAAGTCACCGGCTACTTCCGCTTGTCCTCATTAGTCCAGCAGCCGGGGTGCGGCGTAGTCACGTTGCCGTCTCCACCTATTCAGCCGGTAACCCTTCCATAATTCCATTTTCGTTATTCCAATTTGTTTTTTTTTTTTTTCATCTTCCAATCCCATCCATAAGCCTAGCTTCCCATTCATCCCAAAATTCGATTTTCTCTGGGTTTTTGATCTTTTAGGGTTTCTGGGAAAATTTTGAATGGAAACTTCAACCTCTTCTGTACATAATCATCAATTCCGTTGTTCCCATTGTAGCTCCTTAAGAAACTATTGTCTCTTTTGCTTTTTCAGCTAAACGATTCGATTCATTTCTTCTTCTTCTTCTCTTGTTCTCGTTTCGATTTTTTTTGTTAAATCAGCTCTCTTCTAGGTTTTTAAGCTATGGACCGTAGTGCTCAATCGGATCTCTCGTTAGGTTTCGGTAGCAGCTCACACGCTTTACCTCCGAGAATCCCATTCGCTGATGACTCAATCACGCTTCAATTCGATTCCAGTTTCCGTCCATCGTCTAATCCGATGCCCTCTGTTCCGCTTCAGTTGCTAGAACAAAGATTCGATGACACCGGATCGCGTAGCCGAGTCATAAACGAAGACGATGGCGACGATGATGATCAAAGAGAAGAGCACCAATTCATCCTCTTAGGTCATCCGATGAAGTTAAAACGATGTAGAGGTAGCAATTCAATGTCATCACCTAGACCTTGTAAGAAAATTTTAGTTGATTCTGGGATTGAAGCTAGACGAGCTTCTGTTAGAGCGTGGGGTAATCAATCGATTGAAGAAGCTGATCCTGAAATTTATGAGTTTATGGAAAAAGAGAAACAGAGACAATTTAGAGGTATTGAGCTAATAGCTTCTGAGAATTTCGTGTGTAGAGCTGTAATGGAAGCTTTAGGAAGTCATTTGACTAATAAGTACTCTGAAGGAATGCCTGGTGCTAGATACTACACAGGGAATCAATATATTGATCAAATTGAGATTCTTTGCCAAGAGCGTGCGCTTGCAGCTTTTGGATTAAATCATGAGACATGGGGAGTTAATGTGCAGCCTTATTCGTGTACTTCCGCAAATTTCGCTGTTTTCAATGGTCTTCTGATGCCTGGTGAACGAATTATGGGATTGGATTCTCCCTCAGGTGGCCATATGAGTCATGGATATTACACACCTGGTGGAAAGAAAGTGTCTGGTGCGTCTATATTCTTTGAGAGCTTTCCGTATAAGGTTGATCCTCGTACAGGGTATATTGATTATGATAAGCTTGAGGAAAAGGCGCTTGACTATCGTCCTAAGATACTTATTTGTGGTGGGAGTTCATATCCAAGAGACTGGGAATTCCATAGGTTTAGGCATGTTGCAGACAAATGTGGAGCTATTTTGATGTTTGACATGGCACAGATTAGTGGTCTTGTGGCTGCCAAGGTATGTTCATTCTCATTTTCCATGTTGTGCAATTAGTGATTACTCAATGATATTTATTTAGCCTGCTGTTTTTTGCATCCTCTTGATGTTTTGGTTTTTATAAATGTTAGGAAGCTCCAAATCCATTCGATTATTGTGATATTGTTACCTCAACAACACATAAGTCTCTCCGTGGGCCTAGGGGCGGTATCATATTTTACAGGAGAGGCTTGAAGCCAAAGAAGCAAAGCATGAATCTTAATCACTGTGAGAGCAACATCCAATATGATTTAGAAGAAAAAATAAACTTTTCTGTCTTTCCATCACTGCAAGGGGGACCTCACAATAATCATATAGCTGCTCTAGCTATTGCTCTCAAGCAGGCTGCCTCACCAGAGTACAAGGTTTACATGCGACAGGTCAAGAGAAATGCTAAGGCCTTAGAATATGCTTTGTTAAGCAAAAAGTGCAAGTTGGTAACCGGTGGCACCGATAATCATTTGCTTCTCTGGGATCTGACTCCTTTCGGCTTGACAGGTATCTGATTAGTTCATCTTACTATCAACATATGATATAAGAATCACTCTATTTGATTTAAGTGACTACCTCATACAAGCTATTATCAATTTATCATTGCAACTATGTCTGATTTTCATGGTTTTCCATCTGCTTAACTACTTTTCGTGGGTCTTTGGGCAAATTCTCATTGAGCTATTGGAGACAAAGGATGAGTTTCTTATTCTATCTTTTGTTTCTCAGATCTTCTGGTTGGTGATAGCCTACATGAGTAGCTTGATGGCTAACGATTAGTCTGGAATCTATAATCAAACTTGTTTGATATCGTAGCAAAACTTCTATATCTTGTTTCCCAAAATCAAAGTCTCACTTCTTTTTTATGTCTGTACACTGCATTTGTTTAGCTGTGTGTCCAAAGATGACTCATATCTTTGACCTTGTGATTTTCAGGCAAGGTGTATGAGAAAATATGTGAGATGTGCCATATCACAGTCAACAAAGTTGCCATATTCAGCGAAAACGGTGTTATATCCCCGGGAGGAGTGAGAATAGGTAAACAAATTCTCAAGGAAACATTAACTCTCTGGAACTAGTGTGCTTTAAATCTTTTGTTTTTAGTTGTCTTGTTCTTGACATGGACTCATGTATATGTGTCCCAGGCAGTCCGGCTATGACCTCAAGAGGTTGTTTAGAATCAGATTTTGAGAAAATGGCTGGGTTTCTATATAGAGCTGCTCAGATAGCAAGCGCTGCACAAAGGGAACACGGGAAGTTGCAGAAGGAGCCGCTCAAAAGCATCTATCACTGTAAAGACATTGCAGATCTTCGGAGCCAAGTCGAGGCTTTTGCTTCTCAGTTTGCAATGCCTGCGTATGACATGTGAGTCAAGCCTGAAGAACGAGATCAGTCTCAATCTCTCTCATTTTTTTGTTCCCATGGTAAATCTAAATCCATACACCCATTTCTTTATTCTACAATGCCAACTATTTACATTCTCTAAATTTCCTAAACTTAAATCAACATTTGGGGAGTAAAAAAAAACTTTCCTGTGTTGCTACTTGCTATGATCGTGATTCTTCAATACTTGTGTACATAGACATTGGGTGTTTGTTGGGTATTAGTGTATTCCTTCATTTTCAAGTGGTAATAATAGAACAGAAAAAAAAACAATTTTTGGGAAAATTAGTAATGCAGCTGAATTTGTTACAGAAAAGTTAGTAATATAATTTCAGAATTGTTTTAAGTGTTGGGGAACACAAATAATTTGTGTAACCAGAAGAAAATTTGCTTCTGACCTCAATCATTGTTTTTTTTTCCTTGGAGAAAATCATTATATTCTTCTAGAGAGAAAATAAACTGTGACGGAAGGAATATACATGATTGGTTTATTTGTTATGAATTTTTTTTTTTTTTTATCATTGTGTATTTTGTAAAGTGGTAATGTTTATTCGGTAAATCAGCTGAGAAAGTTGGTGTCCTAGTGAGGAGGCAAAGCATGGAATTCTGGTGAGAGTCTCTAAAAGCATTTTAGATTCTGCATTTTTCTTGATTTTGATGGTGACCTCTCTTCTCATCTTATAATATTATATTATTATTATCATTCATAATTGTTACTTATTGAATTATTTTTAGCAAAGCCGTATAAAGTTTTTTTTGATGGAAATAAATATACATGGCCAACGAGGCAAAAAATACACGAACAATTTAAAAGCATTAGTCACAAGGTTCTCTTTCTTAATTGTTGCTAAATAATTTTGATGAGGTTCTTAGGGAGGAAATATATACATTTTTTTTTTAATATAGTGAATAAGCTTTCTAGACTTGTATGACGTTTGATTTTTGGAATGACAGTTATTTTCCAAATTGAATTGGTTTGGATTCATTTTAAAAATTTCGATAAAGTAAATGTTAGACATAATTGGTGTTTGCAAGAACAGTTCTCTAGTGGGTTCGAAGAGAGCTAACAGTAATGTGAATTAGCAGCACTTTTGGTACTTGATTACACATATTACCAAGTGATTCTTGAGGGTTTAGATTTTATTCATAGATAGAAAGACAAATAAGTTAAATATTTTGTCAAATATGATATTTTGGGTAGAAGAAAAAAGAGAGGAGAAAAAGCAAAGATGAGTGAATTGTGTGAAAAGCAAATATTAAAATAAGTATTAGAAACTTAAAGAAGTAAGAAGGAGTGCTTTAAAACAGTGGGTGGGGGTGTATTTAGGGTGTGAATTTGGTATTAATCATAATTATTGACACAAAAGCCACCAAATGGTGTGTGCCCAAAGCATATATTTAGATGAGAGTGCCAAAAGACAAATCTGCTTTCCAAAGAATCCATTTTCATCATTATTATTGGATTAACACTACAAAATATCATAAAAATTCAAAATCAATCTCTCCTTTTTACGTCTTATGTGAATCAAATTAAATCAGTTTTCCAGTTTTGATCATTGACTATATTTTATTTACTATTCTTCTCTAAATATCTCAAAAGAGACAACAATCACTCTATTTGGACTCCCTTTTTTAACCACTTTTTTTTTTTAAGTTGTGTTGGTAGTCTAATGTTATAGCGGTGTTAATGAAGGTGAATGATCAATTTTTCACTATATACCCGTGAAAAATTTAACATTTACCAACCAATTCATAAAAATAAAAAATCGTATACATTATCAACACTCACGATTAATCAAATCTTTAGTCCTTTAAACTTGTTTTTTTTGTATTAACCATTGGATCACTGTTCAAATGTGTTGTATATTTTTTTAATATCTCCTTATATTGAAAACATATATTTGAAATGTGGAAAGAAAAGACATATTTGAACTCCCATGTTTTGAAAAAAAATATACTAACAAACATCTTCAACGGCTGGAACCAAAACTGAAAAGCAGACATTTTACTTTATATATGATTCAGAGAATAACTCCATTTCTAGAATTATATATATAAACATCAAAATACCAAAATAGATAAGCAGAATTGACGAAAATCTAAAAAATTCAATTTTTTTTTTTATCATAACAAAAAAGAAGAAGAAAGTTACAACAACTCCCTACCAACTGATTCGTCTAAGCCTAAAAGCCTACCCCAAATTGTTTTTTTCTTTTTTATAAAGAAACTGAACGAAATGTCAGCTTTTTTTATTCATCTATGGCTGCAAAAATCTAAAAGCTTCTTTCTTCCTTCAACAATTTCATCGAAAAAATCATCGATTTGCGCCACTATACTCTCTGTCCCATTCCTTAAATTACCAAAATACCCTTTCAGATTCTCCACTCTTTCTCTCAATTCCCTCTCTCCCTCCTCTTCACTTTCTCCTCCTCCTCCTCCGCCGCCTCCACCGCCGCAGAATCTCCGCTCAAGCTCCGCCTTTAGCTCCTCCAACGCCGCTTTGCTCCTCCTGTATTCATGCATCAATATCCCTTTCCTCATCCCCATCCTCCCAACCTCAGACGCCACTCTCTGCTGTAACCGAATCATAGCTCCGGCGAAACCGCCAACTTGACTCTGTGTTTGCGTCTGCGACTGCGTTTGCGTTAACGTTGCGTCGCCGGGAAAACAGTAGACTAAACCGTTCATCAAAACCATAAGTAGAAGCGAGCTCATGTTCCTAGTCGCGTACAATACGCCGCGGAAACCACTGAATCCGTTCAGTAACTTCGTCGACGACTCTATCGCCGTCACCTCCGTTTGTTCCGACCAAAACGGAAACCTTTGAACTCTGTTCTCCATTAAAGCTCTGTTCTCTTCCTCTATCCCAATCGCTTCTCTTCTACATCCCGATATCGCCCTTATCACCTAAACCAAAACAAAACTAAAAAGATCAAAACTTTGATCCAAAAACACTAAAAGATTCGATTTTTACGATCACCCACCTGACGAGAAAGCTGCGGAGAGAGACGACGGTGATGATGATGGCCATCGAGTGTAGAAGCGATTGAAATTCCGGCGGAGGAGAAGTTTTCAACGGAGGTGACAGCAGATTTGATGACGAGACAAGCTTCCCAAAGTTTGGAGCTTTCGTCCATATACTCATCAAGCCATTTATCGCCGACGGGAAGTTGAAGTTTTTGAACGAGGAGAGTGAGATGAGAGTGAGAAGTACGGAGAAGACAGAGAGCTCTCTGTAAGAAGTGTACGGACATGAAATTGTTTGAAAGATAAACTCTTTCGAGATCTTCCATTGATCTGTTAAGAAATGAGTAGAATCCGTTCACTGAGTTTGCAGAGGACGGATCCATTTTTTGAGTTAAAGATCTGATTTTTTTTTTCTTAGTTGGTCGATGATCAATGGAAAAAGGTTTTTAAGGGAGAGAGAAGAAGAGTGAGGGAAATGGGGGAGAGGGAAAAAGGAAAGGGGGGAATAAAAAGTTTATATAGAGATTTAGAATGTATTTTATGTATGGTAGACGTATAGTATGTGTATATGTATTGAGTGTAAATGTGTATGTATGGATGGAAGAAGAGTGAAAAGAAGAAACAAAGAAACTGAGGTTTTTGATTCTAAGGATGAAAGGGATTGTTGGGTACAATGATGGATGTTTCCTACTGAGGAGGATAGATGATTGGTAATTTTGTCTGATTTTTTTTTTCTTTTTAAATATGTATGTACTTTAAGAAAAATAAGAGTTGAAAATTCGAAATTATGGAGAAGAAATATTTTTGAAGAAAACAAAACATATGGACAAGAATTTCGTTTCATGATAGAGAAATTGAAATTTGTATTAAGTTTGTTTCTGTTTGTAGAAGCTACTCCATCAGTACTTTTTTTTTGTTGGTCTTGGGACAAATTGATTTTTTGTATGAATAAAATCTCTACTTGTTGAATATAAGCACAAAAATATAAAAGAAAAAACAAAAACTAATAATCATTTATATACCTTTAGAAATTTCAATGATGGTATTGGTACCTAATACACATCTTCACCATTTACTATTTAGGTTTGATTACAAACTCTTGATGTTAAACCATTTCAAATGTATGAGACTTTTTTTGTGTCTAACGTTTTACAAGTTTGATTTCTTGTCAAGTTTATTTATGCATTTGAAAAACAAAAAAAAATATAGGGGAGCCAGATAGAAGATTCTTTATAGGTCTCTTTTTTGTGGGTAAATTTATGGGAGGATTACTAGAATGACATAAGTAAATAGTTTTATTGCTAGAATGACACACATTTCTTTTTAATTACTAATCTGTCTTTTGAAGTTTTTTAACCCAGAAGTATCCCTTAGAAGCTTTAGAAGGAAAAATAATATTACGAAACTGCCATTAATAATTAAATTCCAGTGGGACCGATATTTATGAAAATGCCATTCCGTATATGTTACCGCAGACTTATTTTTTCGCAGAGTTATTTTACATTACCGCAGAGTTATGTGAAAAACCTCGTTACCGCAGAGTTGTTGACGTTATCGCAGAGTTATTGTCATTCGCAGAGTTATTTTACATTACCGCAGACTTATGTCAATTACCTCGTTACCGCAAACTTGTTAAAGTGATCGCAGAGTTATTGTCATTCGCAGAATTATTTTACATTACCGCAGAGTTATGTGTTACCGCAGAGTTGTTAACGTTATCGCAGAGTTATTGTAATTCGCAGAGTTATTTTACATTACCGCAGACTTATGTCAATACCTCGTTACCGCAGACTTGTTAAAGTGATCGCATAGTTATTGTCATTCGCAGAGTTATTTTACATTACCACAGAGTTATGTGTTACCGCAGACTTGTTGGCGTTATCACAGAGTTATTGTCATTCGCAGAGTTATTTTACATTACCGCAGACTTATGTCAATACCTCGTTACTGCAGACTTGTTAAAGTGATCGCAGAGTTATTGTCATTCGCAGAGTTATGTGTTACCGCAGACTTGTTTAGTTACCGCATACTTGTTTGTTTTGTCGTTGTCGCAGACTTATGAGACAAATCTAGTTACCGCAGACTTGTTGTTTTTGTAGTTGTCGCAGACTTATGAGACAAATCTAGTTACCGCAGACTTGTTGTTTTTGTAGTTGTCGCAGACTTATGAGACAAATCTAGTTGCCGCAGACTTGTTTAGTTACCGCAAACTTGTTGTTTTTGTAGTTATCGCAGACTTATTTTAAAATCAAGGTCGTTTAATCAGGGCCACACTATATAGGGCTTCTTCTTCTCTGAGTTTGGCCATGGCCGCCGCGACGAAGAAACACAGGCGGCGACGAAGAAACACAGGCGGCGACGAAGAAACACAAGCGGCGACGCGAAGAAACACAGGCGGAAGATGAAGAAGATGGTCTCGCCGGCGACGCGAACAAACACAGGCGGTGACGACGAAGGAGATGGAGATGGCGGTGACGAAGAAGATGAAGAGTTGGAAGAATTTTTTTTTTTTTTTCTGAAACTGTTTTTGTTATATTTTTTAGATTTTTCAAAAAATAAATAGAGGGGTATAGATGTCTTTTATCCATCAAGTTAGTCCTCTCTTTCAAATGTGTGTCAATCTAATAATAAGACCCCAAATGTGTGTCAATCTATGCAAATTTCACTAAATTTATTTAGTCTTTTTGGTGGGTAACATCCTTTAGATATTTTGAAAAGGTAATTTACATTGACAATTTATTCATGGTGAAGATTAAATATTGAGATATTCCAACGATCAACCTACAACATACTAATAAATTATTAACGTACATAAAAAAAAAACAAGCCATTGAACGTTAACTATGGTTTTGAGTGGGGTTTAATTAATTTTCCATTTTTCATTTATATATGTTGGGTTTTAGTGTTCACTTTTTTAGGTGCTTCTTCCTTCTTTTCCTCCCTCGAGCTACTGATTTCGTGGGTTTTTCTCCAAGAAAAATAAAAGAAGAAAAATGATTAATAGTTAATACTAAAAGTATCATTTTTATTGACCCAATTCATATTTCGCTTATGCCACCTTTTGCTACAATTTGCAACATTTGCCAAAAAAGAATAAATGGAAATGATGAGATTCTTTGTATGTATCCTTTTAGGTCGATGCAGATACTCAAAATTCTTTTTAGGACATAGGTCTCTGTGATGTTTACGAGTCATCATCAGTCTACAAACTCATATTAACCATTTTATTATTATTTTCCCTCAACAAAATAACTCTTCAATGTAATACTCTATTGTAGCAGCACAACTGTAGATTTATTAATTTATTAAACCTTCCTTATTATATTAAAATAAACTTTACCTTAATTGTATTGTAGAAAATAGAAATTATACACATAGATGCCGCACTAGTCAGTTGATCGAGATTGATTATGTAGTACGACGATAGATTCGTTGAGAACTATTATAATGTAATCCTAATTTAATACAATTCAAAGTGCTATTTCGGACCCATTTAACGGCGGATATCTCAAAAGGAATGTTATGTACTCTACTCAACAATAAAAATGGGTTGATATGTAAATCGTAGATAAACAAATAAATTTAAAGTTTAAAATGCAAAAGTGAAATATATCTAAGCTAAGAGTATACTTTACTTTAATTCTGTTACCAATATTGAATGCACATTAGTAGTTTTTTTTGTTGGTTGGATTTTATTCTAGTAATTCATTGTTCATGATCCAATTCATAAATAAATCTCAGTATATTATGAAACAAAAAAATTTGGTTAATATTACGAGGATATGGACTATATAACTCATGTACTAAGAAATCGGTTGGATTGGTAAACTAAACTCAATAGGTGCGGCAAAGAGAAGTTTTGGAAATAGACATTTGTGGATGAGCCCATCCGCATTAAAACAACAATTGTTGTTGGCAACAACCACATTACAACACCATTACGTGTAGGTGTAGGTGTATTGTGTATTTAAGTATACTTTATATAATGTTAATGATATGATGAAGAATGTGTATTAGTGTATATAATAAGAAGGATGTTGCGAGAGAAATGAGTAGTGGCAGTGGAAGAAGGGGACCATGAAATCTATGGGAAGCGTCGGACAACTCAAAACCTCGGTTTCATAAAGAGACTTTCCCTCCTTTCTTTTTTATTTTATTTTAAATTAATCGTTTTTAGTCTAAGACATTAGTTTCCATCATTTTCTTAGTTCACTAACGTTTTCCTATTTTTACAAAAGGATTCATACACCATTTTTTTTTAATAAACATAACCAGGGTAAAGTTCAATAGCACGACAATACAGCTACTCCCTCTGTTTCATATTAATTATCGTTTTGGATTTCAAAACTTGTTTTATATTAGTTATCGTTTTATGTTTTTAATACATATGTTTGATAAAATTTTTAACTTTATCCCTCATGTTTTAATATCTTGACCAATGAAATAAAATCAAATAAACATTAATTAGAGGTAAAACAGAAAAATTAAATGTTTTCTTAATATAAGTGAAACAACTTTAAACGACAACTAATTTGATTCAGAGGGAATATTAAGAAAACTCTTGTAAATGTTTTATGTTTTGGTTTTAAAATGGTTTGTTTTTCACCAAGCTCACATAAATGATTTTTTTTATATCAAATGTTTAAATTTCATAAATAAGGAATATGAAAGAATGTTTCGTTTTCTTATTAATGGTGTGATGGTCCATAAGCTACTCTTTCTCTCTCTAACCATTTAAATAAATGATTCAATGACTCATTAATTCTCCATGGGAATGTTTTACAAGTGTTATATACCATCTTCCCTTCTTGAATATTTTCACATCAATTTTATATTAGTGTGTGTGACCATTAAGGGGTATAAATATAATAGAAATTGAAATTAATGGGAATTAATATATGAGAAAATATATACTGTAGTTAAAAAGATTTTGAAATTTAAATACAACTTTAATTTTCTTATCATGTCTCTAATTATTACTATTGTTTGTAGTGAATGTAGTGACTTTGACTAGTGATATTTACCTGTCTACCCAGGAAGAGATGTTATGATTATAATCAATTAAGGTGCTAAGCAACTGATAAGTATGGTTAATCTTTGTTTCACTGATTTCTAATCGGACGGTGGAAAGAGATAGGTGGAATAATTTGATTCTTTTACGAGGGTCAACAGCGCCCACTTGAGATCTAGAGATGTGCTCCTTTTAATTTTGCTTTTCTTTCTATTTTCCATTAACAAAATTGGATCCAAAATCTGTGAACCTAAGTTATGCCCTTTTCACGTAATAAAACGGTCTATTTACATTTGCTTCAGTTTGTATTTGTATTTTACAAAAATATTTTACGGGAAAAAAAACTGAAAGTGTTTTATGTTTTAAAACAATCTCATATAAACAACGCAGGGCAAAAATGATGTGTTGAAACAATCGTTACCTTAAATAATTGGTGGAGAAAATGGTTGAATTGAAAGTTAAGAAAGCAAATTCATAGCTGTTTCGATGTAGCCAAAAATATATATATATATATATATATATGTATATAATATAATATATAGATATGAATATTAATCAGATGATAAATGCCAGTTTCGTATACTTTATATGGAGACAGATATGTATCTATGTGGTTATGATACATTCGTACACATGACAAATTGTTTTTTCATGTGGTCCGAATTTCTCTTAAAAACGATTAAGAGTGATGATTTTGAGTGTCTTATGTATGACAAGTGTTTACGTATACAAGAGCCCGAAGGAAAACTATAAACTTGGTTTGAAAGTAATAAAATAGATCAATACCATTTACCTTTACTTCAAGACAAGAAAGGATTCGAATTAAAGGATCAAAGTAAGAAATATCTAATTCTATGCAGATTAGATTAATATCTAATAGATCAATCATTTCGTGGAGAGAAGGATGATTATTAGAAGAGTGAGACGGAAGTGGCAGAACAAGTCATATCAAGAAGAGACAGCTGTAGTTTCATAAAGACATCAAGTGGTAGAGAGAAGTGTGATGCTTAAGGTTGGTGGTAACAATTTTTTTTTACTACTTTTCTAAAAGCATCTTTGCTTCTATTTCTGTAGTTGTAGTTGTTGTTGCTGTTGTACATACTTCGACCTCAATCAGTATCACATTACATCATCAGACGTCGACAAAAGCTAGAGAAGCCAGATTTGTCTTTAGGAAATGTAACATTGTTAGAAAGGATCTTCCTTGTTCCTATGTTTTTTACTCAGTACATCTAGGCAGAGAAATATAAAGCTAAGAACACTTCCTCTAACAACTAATTTACGTATTATCAATCTAACTCATGATACATTACAAAATAATAAGAGTTTTATAGTGAGAAAAGAAAATAATAAACTATAGTGAAATAGTTATAAAACAGCTAAAGATTTTAGATAAATTGTGATGCTTCTTTCGTCACTACTTATCCTTTTCTTGTTTGTAATTTCTTAACTGTTAAAACGTTAAAGAGTTACTCATCAAATCCTATTACCTCTTAGGGGTCTAGGGTTTTTGGATAGAGAATTAGTTCATTTGGTTTAAGAGATTTTATCTTTTAAGTTTTGTAGTCGAAGTTTCTTTTTTGGAAACTATACTCTTAAATATAAAAGTAAATTTAATATATCATGATTAATCCTACGGTTGTGTGTGGACCTATCTCTATAGAATTCAAGGTCGGCTTCTTGTTCTCGTTCTACTACTACTACGACTGCTATTACTATACTATATACCCACAGCTATTTGTCATCATTATCATTCTCCCTTACACTTTCTTTTTAACCACAATAGTAAAAAAAAGTTGAAAATAACATATATGTAAGTAAAAAGAGAAAAACTATACGTTCGTGTAGATGATGGGAGTTTGTAATGTGTGGATATGAATAATTCAAATGGTACACTGAGTATATTGTACTAGTGTTCCTAAAATCAGAACAAAGACCAAGACTTAACTAAAAGATTCAAGGAACGTGGGCCTTTCAAAGTTTCCTCACGAACCCACAACTGTGCCTTGTTTGTTCTAACCAAACTTTGTCCTTTATTTAACCTGAATCGTTTCTTTGTTCTATGATTAAAACAAGACACTGGTTTATGGTTGTTTTCAAGTGTACGTCCCGTTATTAGTGTCGTGAAATAAATAGTCTTATGTCTCTTAAGGAGATTATGTGTGTTCCTTACATGAATCTTAATGTGTGTGTGTGTGAATGTAAATTAAAGAGTTTAATGAGCCTAAACCTGATTATCAAAGAGTAGAAGAGTGTGGAGAGTTCTCGTATCCTCGCCTTTGAGATGTTTTCTCCATGAGAAATTCCAAAAATTCCAACAAAAAAAGCACCAAGAATGAGAGATATGATATCCTCATTAATCCACTAAAACAGTGATGTCAAAATGCGCCAAATCTTTATTTGATTAGCCATCCAAAAGGAATCAAACAAAGAGATCAAACTTAGAACTTGCTAAGAAGAGACTATTCGTAGCTTATTGTATTAGTATTTACTTCATCAAATAGAGTAACAACTTACAAAGCAGGAGAAGAGGAACATCTTATATATACAGCAAAAAAAAATCTTTTTGAAGTTTACAAGTCAAATAAATAATAAAGTGATAGATAAACAACAAACAAATCTTGTTAGAAGTTCAGCAAACTATTGTCATTAAACAGAGATCCTAGAAAATGATCAAATTAGACTAATCAGTTATAATCACAGGAAGAACATGCAGAGTAAAAAGCAAAGGTCTGAGAGCAAACCTAACACCAACCCGGTTCAAATCCGATTCATAGCTTTGGGTTTAAGACAAAGTAAAAACAGATAATTCAAGTTCTTAAAATTTATCATAAGAGAATTAAAGAAAAGAACAAAGAATTATTCAAGAGAACGAATTTGTCAACAGCTTATAATTTCATTCACCACAAAACTAAATTTTATTATTTTAGTTGACTTAGAACATGAGTAGACCGAATTACCTAAAATCTGATACACTTCACATCAAATCCAACGGTCACCATTAAACTACTACACAAAATGCTTTAAAACAAAACAAAAAATCGTGCGTAAATTGTTTCAACTACAAAATTCCTCTCTGAACCCAAAAAAAAAAAAATCCGAAACACATGCGTGTGGTTACGAGAGATCTCAAGATTCTATTCTCTCATCTTTTTTTGCTGCATCGGTGAGATTTTCATGTCTCCGATTTTGTCTGTTACTCTTCACTTGTCCGAACTTAATTCCAAAAAGAAAAAAAAAACGATTTTTAAGTCTTCAGTTTAGGTTTTATCGATTTTGAAATCCAATTCATTTGACCAGTTCTTCAGGTTTATGCTGATCTATTTCGAATTCGAATTCAGATAATAAAAATAGGGTCTTTTTTTTTAATTTAGTGTTTCAAGCTAATTTCTTGATCATGTTATCTTGATTGTAAAATTTCGTTTTTTATTTTAATTGTGGGAATTCATTGTTTGTTGCAGTGACTATTCTTGATGGGTTCTGTAATGAGCTTGAGCTGTTCAAAGAGGAAAGCAACGAGTCAAGATGTTGAATTCTCAAACGAATCTCGTAAAAGACGAAAGATTTGTTCAGAGAACGATGAAGAAGAAGAGTATTGTAGATTGATTCCAAGTCTTCCAGATGAGTTATCAATTCAGATTCTTGCTAGGCTTCCAAGAATATGTTACTCTAGTGTTCGTTTGGTTTCTAGGAGGTGGAGATCAGCTGTTTCAACCTCTGAGCTGTATAGTTTAAGGAAAGAACTTGGGAGAACTGAAGAATGGCTTTATGTGTTGACTAAAGGTGAAGAAGATAAGCTTTTGTGGTATGCTTTAGATCCTGTGTCAACTAAATGGCAAAGATTGCCTCCAATGCCTGTTATTGTTTATGAAGAAGAGTCTAGAAGGAGTTTGTGGAATATGTTTAGTCCAAGTTTTAGTGTTGTTGAGATTGTGAGGAGTTTGTTTGGTAGGAAAGACTCTTCTGAGCAAATGCCGTTTTGTGGCTGTGCTATTGGTTCTGTTGATGGATGTCTTTATGTTCTTGGTGGGCTCTCTAGGTCGAAAACAGTGAGCTGTGTTTGGCGGTTTGATCCGATTTTTAACTCTTGGAGTGAAGTTAGTTCTATGTTGGCGAATCGAGCTTATTCTAAGACTGGTGTGTTGGATAAGAAGCTATATGTTGTTGGAGGTGTTGATAGGGGAAGAGGAGGTTTATCTCCGCTTCAGTCAGCTGAGGTTTACGATCCAAGCACGGATGCTTGGTCTGAGGTTCCGAGTATGCCTTTCTCAAAGGCTCAAGTGTTGCCAAATGCGTTTTTAGCTGACTTGTTAAAGCCTATCGCTACGGGAATGACTTGTTATGATGGTAGGTTATGTGTTCCTCAGAGTTTATACTCTTGGCCTTTCTTTGTTGATGTTGGAGGAGAGGTTTATGATCCTGAGACTAATCTATGGGTTGAAATGCCTTCTGGTATGGGTGAAGGTTGGCCTGCGAGGCAAGCGGGTACCAAACTAAGCGTTGTGGTGGATGGTGAGTTATACGCTTTTGATCCTTCTTCTTCAATGGAGAACGGGAAGATTAAAGTTTATGATCAAAAGGAAGATACTTGGAAAGTTGTTATAGGTGAAGTCCCTATTTACGACTTAACAGATTCAGAATCTCCTTATTTGCTTGCTGGGTTTCATGGAAAGCTTCATTTCATTACTAGAGACCCTAATCATAACGTTACAGTCTTACGAGCTGATGTCCCTAACATCCCAAGCTCTTCATCATCCTCAGCACCGTCGTGTAGCTCAAATCCTGTTTCGTTTTCACATTCTTTGAAGGAAAAGGCCAATGTACCTAACAAGCCAGACACTGTTATCTGGAAACTCATTGCAACCAAGGACTTTGGTGCTTCTGAACTTGTTAGCTGCCAAGTTATAGATATATAAAGCCAGAAAGCTTTGTCCCATATCTCGTGGGACATTGAGAATCTCTGTGTATATAGCCAGAAGCAAGCTTATGAGAGATGTTCCTTCCAAAGATTGTATCATCTAATTCTTCGATTTAAATATTTGGTAAGCTTGAGTAATAAAATGTTATGTAACAATATATATAGATCATTGTGACTGTTTTATATGTACACTATAGCATTACATTATCTATCAGTTCCCGGAAGAAAAAATGTGTCTTTCTTTGTGACCTCATGATTCTGTTACATCTGCATACATATATTTGTGTAGTTAGTAATAGAGAAACTTGTAAAACAAAGGAAAAAGTTTCAGGTAAATATGCAGTTTATGGTGTTGGATTTGATTCAGGCAATTGAAACAGTCCAACACAAAAAAGGTATTGAAACCTCCTCCTTTTTTGGTTAATCCATCTCAAATTTTTATCACATTTTGCTTAACCGGAAATATTCGGTTTTGGTTTAGAATCTCTTTCTTGGACTGATTGACTGAATTATGTTAGAAGCTCTTTTGATTAGTTTTCTTGGACCTAAGGAGGCAGAAACAGAAGCATAGGTTATAAAAAAAACAAAAATGATAAATCGTTGATGCCTTAGAATTTAAAAGGCATCATATGCTCATAAAGCAAAACCATATCTGGATTCTCATTTTCACACTTCAGTTGTTTCTTTTTATCTTGTTTTTATTTTATTTTATGAAAGATGCTTTTGATTTTCAACGAATCTATTCTATGATTATTTTTTTCGTTATACTTTAATCTGATGTGAAGGAATCAGTCTTCTTTCTTCTCAATGCATATACAGTAAAACCTCTATAAATTAATAATGTTGGGACCATGATATTTTATTAATTTATCTATAAATTAATAAATATTAATTTATAGTATAAATAATATTTATTAATTTATAGAAATTTTTTTATCAAAAATTAAAAATAAATAAATTAAATGTTTTTGATCTAAATAAAATTAACATATTGGATATTATAAATTTTAATAGTTTTGGACTTGAAAGTTTAAAATTTAAAATAAAATTAAATTATTTTGATAATAAATAACAAAAATTATAGATGAATTCACTTATATAAACAATTAACATAAATTTTAAATTTATGATTAGTAACCTTAATTGTTGTATTTAAACATTCTATACAACTATTGAAATAAAAATTATGCATATTTATGATTTAAAAATTTATAGAAAATTTTGTTTTATTTTCTGAAAATTTTATTTACATTATAATAATAAGATAGTTTAAAATACAACACAATATTTTCTTATATAAGAAAAATTATTTATGAGTTTTAACATAAATTTATAAAAACAAAATTATATTGTTTATATATATATATAAAAATTTACATGATTATTAATTTATGTTATTAATGGGACTATATATTTATATAGAGATTATAAAAAAATTATTATCTTATTATCTTATCGAATTTTGTTTATTTTTACACCAGTCCGATTTGGAACCAACAAATTTTATTAATTTATCGAGTATTAATTTATAGAGGTTCTACTGTGTATCTAAATATCTAATATATCTAAATATCTAATTATCACTTGCTCGTTTTTTATTCCATCAATAGGAATGTATTGGTTTTATTTGTGGAACGCACGAACGAATATGTTTTGTCATTAATAACATTGGGTTGGCTTATGGGTAAACATTTGAAATTTCAACCATTCGAACCGAACTGAATTATAGGAACTATTGATTTAGGTTATTAAATACCATCTTAAAACTCCACAGAAAAAAAAATAAAAAAAATCAAACTATTGATTTATGTTATTAAATACCAGCATAAAGTAGTTAGCCTTCTATAGTTCTATAGTTCTATAGTTGGTGGCTGCCATTTTCTAACCATTTTGGAATTACAATATGTTTTCTTGTGTAACCTATGCTAATCCTCAATTCCGGAATTGCCCCTTTGTCATTGGTACAAAACACATATAAAATTTGGCATATATGCTAATATAGTAAACAAGAAATGCTATAAATAATTGAGGAGAAACACAGAAAAACAACAAAATTTTCTTACAAAAATAATAAATGTTAAGAGTTCAAAATAAAAGGAGTATCAATTATCAAATACCCACTTAATAAGAAGAATCAAATTATTGAAATCCACTTGTTCATTTTGATATCGTTCAACATGGCCAGAGTTTTATAGACTAAAGTATTTTGCATTATCACGAATATTTTTCATAGTTTTGTTTATATATAAAAATCACCATCAAACAATCTAAGTTAATGCACAAGTCGATAGATTTGAACAAATTATAATATTTATATATTAGTAAGTCCCCAATAATAAAAGTCAGCTTTTTGATGATATTAAAGGAAATTTGTAGGGGTAGAAAAGTCAAATCAAGATTCAGGTAAGGAATAGAAAATTAAAAGAATCTGACTTTGACAAAAAAAATTAATTTCCCAAATTGTGTGTATTTTTGCTGCTCAAAGACAGCCTTTCAACCTAAGTGTTTCTCTTTTCTTCTTCTTCTTCTTCCAAATTCTCATTTTCTTAATCGAAAACTCTTCAATTATATTTGGTTCTGTTCTTCACAACGGCTGATCCTCGAAACAAGTTTCGATTTTTAAATTACTTATCACAGTCCAAAATAAAATAAAAAATCGTTTTTTTTTTGTTTCCCTTCCTGGCGCGTTGGTTTCGAGCTATTTAACTGCAGGGATTTGAAAATTTGGGGTTTCGTTATTTTTCTGTTGTAATTGAATTGGTGAACAATCCTGTAAGTGTTCGATGATTTTCCCCAGAGAAGAATTTTGAATTTCTTTTGTTGTATTTTGTTTTCTGGGGAAAGTTTGAAAGGACATGGCAGGTGAAGATTGTATAGAACTCAAGTTTAGACTCGCAGATGGAAGTGATATAGGTCCCAGCAAGTATAATCAATCTATGACTGTTTCTTCTCTCAAAGAGAAAATCATTTCTCAATGGCCTAAAGGTATTATAATTCTGATTCTTTTCTTCTTTTCACAGCTTCATGGTTTTTGATGGTTCATACTCATTTGATTTGATTGCTTGATGGTTCCTTAGTATAAAGTCTCTGCCTTTCCATTGGATTTGATTGTGTAAAGTTTGTCCTCTTGATTCTTGTTTCTGCTATGATTTGATGGATAACGAACGATTTATAGGGTTAGTCTGAGTATTGAACTTTGTAAAGTAAGAGTATTTACTAGAGAAAGGTAGTTTTATAGAGTGAGAGGTTTAGGTGTTGTATAAAGCTACTCTAGCAACTCATTTTGGCTTATATAACTAGTGTAAGATTGATGTCTGAAGTTGTATATTCGTGGTTTAGATGTTATGGTATTCTTGGCCTTGATTGAATCTGCTGTTGAAGTTACGTTCTTCTCTGGTACTACATTTTTCAAGTGTTTCTCTCTCTATTTGACAGATAAAGAAAATACTCCAAAAACTGTAAATGATGTGAAGCTCATCAATGCCGGGAAAATATTGGAGAACAATAGGACACTTGCTGAATCTAGGCTTCCCGTTGGTGAACTTCCGGGAATGATCATAACTATGCATGTTGTTCTTCGTCCTCCTACACTTGACAAAAAGGGTGGTAAGTTTTTTCACTTAACATTATATTTCCCTGAATTCTGTAGTTGCTTGAATTCTGTAATTACTCTTGCTTGACATCATGGTCGTCTCATCCACAGAAAAACTGCAGAATGATCCACCAATGAAGAATCGTTGTGCGTGCATCATTTTGTAGCTGCAGATAAATTGAATCATAGAGATTTTTATCCTTCATGATAATGGCACTTGATGATACTCCACGGTACAGCTTCCTTAGATTCAGACAAGCTTTGCAAAGTTCCTTGTGTGCAAAATGATTGGCATAAACATGAAAACATGATAACATGAGTTCTTGGATGTGGTTGTGAATCTATTTTTCTTTTTTCTTCATTACTTTTATCAAAAATGGCTCGAGAAAATGTAGTATGATTCTTGAAGAATTGTTTTTTTTTTATATAAAAAATATACAATATGCTAAATACAACAGTGAAATAACAAGAGTTTTACTGGTATCGTCACTATCTATGTTCTTATTCTCAACTAAACTTTTCATTCTTTGAATTAAAGAATATGGGTTTCTATACAATACAGAGAAGACACATCACTTTGAGAACCCATATCTTGGATAAAGAACAATTATATTAAGCTATCTATAACTTGAGACCACTATTAGAGCTTGGACTTATTTCAACATTCTTGGGACATATATACATAGTAACATCTGTGCATTAATGTTCACCAAGAGTGGCTGATGATGAACGGTTCAAGATCATAGCCTTCTTTGATGCCCTAACGTTCTTCAGAGTCATCATGAGCTTTTGTCTCTCTCCTTCAACCTCTGCAAACTTGAGGCTTAGCTGAGAGTAACGGTCATGCATTTCCTTAAGCTCTGTCTCCATAGATGAATACCGGCCTTTGGTCTCCAGCATTTCTTCGATTAGATTGTTTATGTCTCTAAAACTTTGGAAGATTGCTTCGTCATCGCTGTGTTGCTTCAAGAAAGAGCTGCAATTTCAGGTGAAAAGGAATAAGTTCAACGTCCTGCAGAATCTTGGTTTTACAAAGGCGAAAATAAATAGCTGATTTCTTGAATCATGTATGTACCTCTGGAAATGAAATGTTGATTTTTTCTTTCCACGCAATGCTTCAGCAAGTTCTATTTCTAGTGCAAGAACCCTTTCCAATGCGCTTCCGCAGCTGAAATCATGAGACAGAGGGAAGATACTTTGAAGTTCTTCCTTTGCCTGTTAAAAAAAATGATCATAAGACTTCTGGATACTCATGCTTCACTATCTCACTATCTCTAAAAGAGTAAAAGGTAAACATCTGCACCTGACGCAACTGTATCAACTCCTGTTCCAAACCTGGAAATCTGGTGTCTGAATCATCGTCATCTTGAGGTTGAAGTAGATTCTCATTCTTCATTCGTTCTAGCTGTAAAGAAGACATAAAAAGAAACATCCAGTGACGCTAGGGACTAACATAAAATCGTTCTGTAGATACTAACCAACAAGTAGACATTATGATTTAGAATTTCCATCCAATCCAAACTAAGTCAGTGAAACCTCCGCTCTTTAGAAATTATAACGGACAATCCAATATTACCTCATTGTTTAAGTGATCCATGCTAGACCGTAAAGTCTCTGCCCTGAAAGTATCATTGATCAAAGCTAGGCCTTCTTCACTTTTGTCCAGAGCCATTGCTTCTCCAGAAGGTGATTGGTCTCCGTTTCCATTTACACCTCTTGACTGAATAGCACCATGATGAATGAGAAACATACATTAAAAAGTGTCAACATAATAAGCATAACAAGAAATTAATTGTAACACCTTTTGTTACCGTTAGTCACAGGAAACTATAGGCTCAAATATCTAACTTGAGAAATATATACAGATAACATCGAAATATGTAGTAACCTAGTCATTACAGCTTGATTAATCATATAAACTTGTTTTGCATAACATTTCATAAAGAAGGTGCAGCATATTTTTACACGACTGGTAGGAAAAGAACTAGTTTTAACATGAGGTCTATGATACCATGAGCTTGAAGATTTAACTTTCAAATAAATGCTAATCCAAACAGATCTAACTGACGGTTACCTGAAATTTTGGCCTAGGACTGATGGTCTCCATTGTAGGACCCTCCCTTTGCTCATGGTTCAACAAGTCCCCCTCTGATACACCATCCTCCATGCTCAATCTACTATGTTCTTCCCGTTGAACTAACTCTCTCATCGATTCTAGGTCTTTGGACATTTTCAATCTCTCCTCTTTGCATTCCTGCAGAAAAACTTCAAGCCTCTGTTTTTCTTCCTTGCAACACTCAAGGCTTAATAATGAACAATCCAGCTCAGCCTTCATCATGTCATAAGCTGTTGTTTTCTCACGTTTATCATAGATTGCAGATTGTAGATTAGCCTCCAGTTCCAATATTTTATCTCCCAGCTCTTTAGTTTTTTTAAAATGGTTGGATTCTGCCTTCTTCCTTGCTTCGTTTTCATCAATGGCATCTTGCAATTTCATCAGAATTTCCTCACCATGCTTCTTGGACATGGTCAGTTGTTGCTGAAGGTCCTGCAGCTTGGTTTCATATTGTTCTTTGATGAAAACTATTCTCAAGGACTCCTGCTGTGGAGTTAGTGGGGCTTGATAGTCAGTCTTTTCATGGGCACGAGTGCATTCAGCTTCAGCATTGTCCTTAAGCTCTTTCAAATGAATGGACAAGCTTTTGAACTCTTCTGTTTTCAGAATCTGCTCAGAGAGCTTCTGAGTGAGATCACCACACCTATTGTTCGATGTTTCAAGCTCATTGGCCCCTTTTACACACTGCTCGGTTAAATTATCTTTTAGTACTTCAACAGTAATTTCCGCTTCAGCCTTTAACACCATCAGATTTTCTATTTCTTTTTCATGCTCAGCCAACAAAGATTTCAAAGGCTCAACCTCATGACCACCTAGGCTTCTGTCAGAGTAACTCCTTTCTGTATTCTCATCACTAGTTGCGTGCTCTTCAAGCTCAACTGCCATTCCATCATTTCTGTCAGCAAGAGCTCTACTTTTAGCCATGAACGACTCTAGCTCAGACTTCAAGACTTCAATATTAATCAATAATTGGTTGTTTTCTTCCTTATACCGTGTTTCATTGACTAGACAATGGTTGAGGGCAGATTCCACATCAGTGTGCTTCTTTTGAAACTCTAGATAGCTCTTAGAGCAGCAGCTAAGTTGTTCTGCAAGGTCATTGATACAGGTCTCAGATTGGATTTTTCTAAAAATAAGCTGAACATCTGCAGCTATTAGACATTGAAACAGTTCTTCAATAAAAGTTGACTCTTGATGAGCATTTCTAATATACACAGAACTTTGAAGCGACTTATCCGCTTCCAGCTCAGCTACCATCTTCTCCAAAAGTTTCACTTGAGATTTCTGCAAATCAAAGTTCTCCAACAGCAATTGCTTTTCATCTAACTCAGAAGCGAGTTCTTGAATTCTACTGTCTAATTTATCTCTCAAACTTCTCTCAACTATCAATTCTGATTTTAAGGATTCGAGATCTGTCAATAGCTTTGTATTATCCTCCATATACTGTGCTCCTATATTATGAGAGCCATTGAGTGCAGTCAGTACCTCAAAATGTTCCTTGTGGTGCTCCTCAGCATAAGTCTCCCACTCAGTTCTTGTGAAAACAATCTGGATATCCGCTGCTACTGAAAATTCCATCATTTCAAGTAACTGAGATTCCAGATCGGCAATATATGATGAATCACGATTCAAGCTTCTCAGAGATGTTTCATATCTTGACAAAAGATGAGAATGAGTTGCCTTCTCCAGCTCCAGATCGGAAACCATTTGCTTAAGACGGACCAATTCAGAGCTTTGCTCATCGAAGCTCAGCAACTTGGAGCTTTTCGTGATCAACTCAGAAGTAAGATCTTGCATTTTGATTTCTAGTTCCTGCCTTGAGCTTCTTTCAAGTCTCAACTCGTGGTCAAATGTTGTCCTTAAATTCTCAAGCTTACGCACAAGACCCAAAGTTTCCTGAGATTTATCCTGAAGAGAAACCAGAAAACGTTTTTTTTCCTCAGCCATTTCTTCAACAAGCAGCTTGGTTCTTTCATGTTCAACAGTTACAGAACTTAATTCCAAAATCTCTTGACCAAGTCCCTCATTCTTGGCCACAAGTAGATGCATTTCATTCTCAAAATAGTCAAGACGAGAAAGAAAGTCCAGGTGACAGCTCTCATAGTTTTGCTCAGCTTCAGTAATAACCTTCATTTTGTCCATGATAGACTCAGTTTCCAATTGAAGTCTCTGGAGGAGGGCAATGGAAGCTTCTAGTTTAGTGACCAGACATTGTACATCATTCTCATGCTTCTGCTTGAGCTCCATAACATTAGACTCGGCAGCCCTTAAATTAGACTCTGTCTTGGATTTTTCCTTTATCAGATCTTTATTCTCTGTTGTAAGTACGAAACATTTTTCATATATCTTACACAAGAACTTATCAAGCTGCTCTGTTAACTCATGGGACTCCAAATCAAAATTCACTCCCCCTCCCCATAGAGGTAAGGAAATGAGTTTCTCCTTGTAGCAGCCTAAAGTGCTCATCAACTTTTCTTTCAGACTACTGAAGTTCTGCTGTAGACTTCCATTTGCAGTAGCCAGATTATCAAACTTACCTCTCACAGCATCAAACTCAGCCTGCACAGTAGCAAGCCTTGTCTGAAAATGAACTTTTTCAAGCGCTTCTTTCTCCATAAGCTCTGCAAGCTCTTTCTTCTCACAAATGCATGCCTCATAATTGGTCTTCCAATTTTTGAACTCGGACACTACAGATTCCAGTTCATCAATCTTTTGCAGAAGGATGAAATTCTCGTCAGTAATATTCTGCAAATTTGCCTCTAAACTTTGATTCTGCAAAGCTACAGCATTCCATTTGGCAATGCATGTGGTTTTCTCTTCATTCAGGGAGCAAACCTCGTCCAAAGCAATATCCAGCCTATTCTTCAATATTTCCTTGGCCTCTGTTGAAAGCTCCAGCTGCCATCCAAGTTCATCAATTTTCGCTTTCATGATCCTTATGTCAACATTTGCTTCAAGAAAAGTTTCTTGTAGAATGTTCGAGAATACTTCCAGATATAAATTTCTTGAGTGCATCTCATAGAGTTCTTCTTCAACTTTTTGATATAAGCCTTCTTGCACATGAAGAGATCTCTTCAAATTTTCTAGAAGAATATCACCTTTTAAGGGGCGTTCGTTCATCCTCTTTTTCTCGTTCTGAAATTGTGTGAGTTTTACATCACGAGTGTCCTGTTTCTCGGGCTTTGAATCATTTGTCGATTCAATGCCTACGTGAAAGCTTTGTGGAGGGTCTGGAAAAGCTTGCTTAATGAGGTTCTCATTGGTCTCAAACATAGATACAACCTGGGATGAAAGCAATTCAAGATCCTTCTGCAAATGGTTGACAGCAATAGAATAATTTAAGCGGGCCCTTTTAAGTGCTGCCTCTGCAGCCATAGCTCGTTTATCCAGTTCTTCATTCAAAGAATCCAAAGTTTTCTTCTCCTCAGAAAATCTTAGTGTTTGCTCATTCATATCTTGGCGCAAAGTTTCCATCTCAGCCTTAGCACCAGAGATGCTATAGAGGCACGTTGAATGTTCAGTCCTTAGATTCTGTAACTCTACTAGCAACTGCCTTTGAGTTTCCTCAAGCTCCTGGACCAGAGATTCGTAATAGCATTCCATCTGATCCATTTTCTTGGTAAGGCTATCACGTTCAGCTTTAGAATCGTCCAGCTCTCGTACAAGCTCGAGTATTTTATCTCTCGTGGCACTAACAGATTCTGCTGAATTGGGTTCACGAGAAGTAAGATCAGGCAAACCAAGATATTGAAGTGGATCAAGTTCTGGTTGATAAATATCAGTGTCCAACTCAGAACCTGACACAAAATGCTCTGCTTTGGACACGCCTCTCTCTTTCTTATCGGTCGTGATGATCTTCTCGGATTGTGCTGTGGTGAGGTGAGATATAGGCTGGCCAATCTGCCTTTTAAAATCCAGTAGAACTCCGAGCAGAGACTCAAAGTCTGAGAGGAACAACCTTAAATCTCTATCATGGAAACCATAGCAAACTTTGTTTTGAATTTCTCTTATGTTATCCTCTACCACTAAAAGTACCTGCAGCCATCTTAGTTGTTGATTGTGGGAAACACTATCTTGGTCTTTGCTATTATATAGAACGTGTGATTTGACCTTACGCAAGCGCTCCATTTCTTCTTTTAACTTTGAGCACTCTGATTTCAGCACAGATACTTCTCTGACCAATTGATCCCCAGAACCAATCTCTGAAATAAGTATTTGAGAAAAATCTTGAGCTTTGGAACCTATATCATCTGCATGGCACTGCAGTGAATTCACTTCAATCTTAATCTCATTAATGGATGATTCCATGTCTTCCAAGAATCCTTTAAGCTTATTGTTGTCTTCTGTTGCATTGCCCAAATCACTAGTTTTACCAAGATAGTCTGAACCCCAACCTTGTTGCCACTCGTGACCGTCTTTCTCTTTCTGCGGACTCTGAGCAAGTCCACTCAGATCTCCAGATACCACACTTTTGATGCTGTCAATTTCATTTGTGCTGGATATATCATGTTTCTCTGCATTTAGGCTGTCTGATGTGTTTGAAGAAACATCAAATCTCAATCCTGAATCATGGTCATTTGTCCCCACAGCTTCTTCCACTAAAGAATCATCTCGGAACTTTTCTTTGAAACTCCCTCTTACATGTGTCTGCAAAAAGATATTTGACAATATAAGTTGTGTCAACATCCTTATACCAAAATGGAAAAACTGAAAAGGACACATTCATGAAGCTTTTATGGAAAAAGAAGACCAAACCTTATCAACATGAGTAAGAGTCTCATCAGAAGGTGAAATCCTGCAACGAGAAGATTCGTCAGGACTGCTATGGTCAGGGGTCGCTGATGGTCCCCTCTCCCTGAGTTCTCTCTGCTGCTCAAACTCTCTGAAACCAGTTTTGGAAGTTAAGAGCTGTACAGTAACCTGTAAACAAGAACCAAAATGTTGAGAAACCACTAATCTGTGAGCTTAAGAAGGAAGTCTATCTCTTTATCGAGACATGAAGAAAATGGAGAATAGGTGCCCAATGTTCCATACATGTAAGATAGCTCCTGAATCACAACCTTGCAACGGCAAGACCACAGCAAAAGGTTTTAAGGCATCAGCATATTCAGCAAGGTTGATCATAGCCTCTCCAAGAATACTAGATCTAGAAGTACCCTGATCTCATAAGAATGCAAAGGGAAGAATAAAATTAACTCCGAAATTAGAAGTCAGAAGAAAAGATAGGAAAAAAAAAGAGAGTAGAATGATACCATAGCGACAACGATCTTATAAAGTTTTTCATCATATTGCTTGGTCCTTGTATCCTGAAGTAGCCTAGTAGTTTCATAGATGGGATCCCCCCACTTGCAAGTTCCATTTCTCACAAGTGCTTTTGTTGTCTTTGCTGTAGCTTTTACAGAATCAGCGGGAATGAAAGATATGAATAGTTTGTCCCATCCCGCTTGTGGAACCTTCAGTATTATAAACAAAAACCCCATCAGATCACTGTGCATATTCAGCAAGGACATACCATCAACATCTTATATAACTACAAAGCTTGATGACGCTATGTGAGTAATGATTTGCAAAGTTACTCTTTTGAGCTTTTATTAGGAGTATTTGACTTACATGGGTAGCGTGAAACTGCAATCGAAACACTACTTTGACTTTCGCTTTCTCCAGCTTCCATTTTGCGAGCCTCGACATTACTCAAAACTCAAAAACAGCTACACCTGCAAACATACATATGAAAAAGAGCTCAATTTTTCTTTTCCATACTCATCTTGATATATCTAAGTGTTCTGGTCACAACCCTTTGATCATAGTAAGAACAGAGACTACATAGAACAATTCAAAAGAAGGAAAACAAAGAGACTAGAGACAGAACAATGAAACCATCAGAGCAAGCTTAGTAGATCCAAGTCACTAAGCTGTTCAAGATTTTCAGATGCTAAATCCACTAACCCACAAGGTTTGATCTAAAATCCTCAGATCCAAGCACTCCCAAACTTAAATTCACCTGAAAAATCTAAAATTGAGAAATAGATCCGATTCAAGTGACATGCTTAAACCATATTACAATAAGTTCCACAATCTATGCTCACATTCCCCAGATTTAGTTGCCAAAAAGGAAAGTGAAGCAATCTTGAATTCTTAAATTACGGTAATGATAATTTAGAAAACAAAAATGGCAACAACAAAACTAAAGCTTGTTGATTGGTTGTGCATTAATGAAGGGAGGTGAAGTGGGAGATCACCTAGCTCCGGATCTGAAGGGTGCTTATGTCGGAAGCAAACAATAACGCCGACCAATGAAGAATCTTTCAACCACGATAGCTCTCACTTGCTTCTTCTTCTTCTTCTCCAGCCTTTTCCACTGAATCTCCGTAAAAAAAATTAATAATAAATAATAAAGTCGGTGAGTTTTCAAATTGGGGTAAGCTAAATTTGTAGAGGAATCAAATGCATTACGGGATCTAGAGATTGGGTAATGGAGATTGAAGAAGGAATTAGCAATTTTTGAGGAGGTTAGGTTTGATTAGTTGATTTAAGTCTTTGGTAATTTGGTGAAATATCAGAAACAGAAAGAGAGAGTACAGTGTGAGTTGAGGTTTAAGTTATTAGACAAAGGTTAAATTAAGAACAAAGACATCCCGCCAAAGCCCTATTATCCTAATTCCTTTTCTTTTATGTTATTTTATTTTTTATCATATGGTCCCAATTTTTTTTTTTCTTACAGAAGTAATGAAGATGTTTTTTAAAATAGTAACCAAAATTTTTTTTAAAAAACATAAGATCGTAAAATTCTTCAGCATGTACGGGTTTTAAAAATAATTATTCAAAAAAATAAAACTATAATTGATCCATATCTAAAATTCAGTGTTCCATTTCAAAAGAATTATTTTCAAAGAGAGATTTAAAGCAATGAGTAACGTATAAACTCTGCATCCATTCCTCTAAAGTTTATATCCGTAAATAATCAGGGAACAAATGACAAAACCACAATTAAATCATTTGACCCGTAGGGCCTCAATTGTATTTTTTTTAAATACTTACCAAAAATGTATTTTAATATGTAAATTTTATTCAACTATCACGAATTTGGAATTAAAATTTTTAAATGAGAAATATTGAAATTTTAATATTCATTTACAAAAAAAAACAAAAAGTTAGATACATAATGATGATCTGCAAAAAAGTAAAATACATATTCATTTGTAATCTTATGGTTATTAATGCATCAAAACCCAAAATATATGCGACCAATAAATAGACCGTGGTTTATATTATAACAGTAAGATAAGTGAGTTGCGCAGTAAGTGTAATGGTGGCCCCAAGAACGGTGAGCCATAATGGACCTGAAAGGCACGTGGCCTTCGAGCGGTCTCTTTTTCTCCGGGTCACAGCTAAGCTTAACTATTTACGCTTTAGCACGTGACCTAGTCACGCGTGTGATCGTTCCACGTGGCGTTGATATGATTGACATATTTACACAGGTCGTTGAGGCCGGACTTTGAATGATAAATACGGGTGTTTTGGGCCTAGACCCAAATTTAAATATCGTTTCCATATGTTTTTTTTATATATAATACTGTTCAAATACTCAGATAGATAGAGACTCAGAGAATAATAGAGTTGGTTGTTTTTGTTAAAGCATTAGAATAATCTTTTTTAATGTTTTATATTGTTTGTAGTGCATGTATGGGACCAAAAAACGTTAAATAAGTGTAAATTCTTCAAATCTAGGAATAAAAAAAAACAAAAGAGTAACAACAAAAACCTTCTCAGAAAAGTATCCTAGAGGGACTTTAAACACATGATCAAGCAAAAACTGAGTGTATCTCTTTGAAGTTAAATGTTCGCTCATCAAAATCTCTCACGGGTAACGTTACCGAGAAAAGTTTTCTGGTTTTCTTCTCCGACGCCGGTGAGACGTATGTTTGCCGGCGTCGGAAGGCTATTTCTTTCTCTGTTTTTTTCTTCACGTTCCGAGTCTATCTCGTGTGGTCTCATCTAAGGTTTCGTTGTTTCCACCGTTGGGTGAGTGTTGGGAAAGTAGATCTAGAGGGAAGCAAGATTGGTTCTACTCAGATCCGGCGAGTTCTTGACTCAAGTAGAAGCTTCAGTGTCTCTTAACCCTTCTCTGTTGCGTATCTGTGTCCTCTTCCCAACAGAAGATACCTCTTTTCACGCAATGTCTCCATCTCTTCTTTCATTATTCCCGGTTCCCTTAACCGGAGACCTCTTTTCCGGTTGTCGCCGCGGCGGTTTTCATCGGTCCGATCTAGGTCAATCTCTCGATCTGGAGACGCCAAGAGGGAAGACGGGTTGGGCTTGGCCCATTAGTGCTTCATCTTGGATCGTTGGTGGCTTTTCAAGTTTAGTGGGCCTTAAGCTAATATGGCCCATCCGATTTTGGCTTTTGCTGGCATGTCCTTATTTTGAGATGGACTGTATTTTGTCTTGTCCCTTAATGGGCCTAGTTAGCTTATTAAGAGTCCATTGGTTTTTTTTTCCAGGCCATATAAGCTCAAGTTGAATATTGTTAAATCAATTCTTCACTTTGGTTTGGCGTGTTATGGTTTTCGATTGTCGAATTTATCAAATTCCTTCCCTTGGAAGAGTGGGTTGACACTAATTTCCTCTAATTTAGAGAGACTTCTGATTGTTAAATCGATAATTTCCTTTGTTACGTTGAACCGTCACAAAACTTTGAATGGCCGAGGACACCATTTGAGCTTTTTGATGATTTTGGTACAAGGAATGTTTGATTATCTCTCAACCGGCTTCAAGCTAATGCATCCCCCAAATAAAACTCAAATAAAATGGACACTTTCACTAAGTACATCTCTTAGGATGATTTTATCTCCTAACATTTCCTTCACTATGAAGAGAATTATAGTGTTTTCTGTTTTTAAGAAGGAAGATGCTAAGTTAATTGCTTGTGCAGCAGTAGGAGTTCAAAGATTTGCTCCCCTATCTTCAGCAACCAAGCCCCCGCTCGTCTCGAGGTTCGCAAGAGTTCTCTCTCATCCTACTTGTGTCCTTCTTTTTCAGGGATCGAATGTTCTGACATTTATGGCACAAGTATGGATTATCAAAATACAACGAATACTTTCGTATTTCGTGTAGTATTGTTTCTCCTGAATGTCGACCGTCTCGCATCGATTAGTCTTGCACCACTTCGAGTGGTATATCCCCGTGGCAGTAGGAATTCTAGGATTTGCTATCCTACCTTCAGCAACCAAGCCCCGTTGGTTTCGGGGTTTGCGAGAGTTCTCTCTCGCTCTACTAGTGTCCCCCCTCTTCAGGGATCGAGTGTTTCGACATTTATGGTGCAGGTATGGACTATCAAAATATAACAGATATTTTCGTATTTCGTGTGGTATTGTTTCTCCCGAATGTCGACCGTCCGCATCAGTTAGTTTTGTACTATTTCGAGTGGCATATCCCTATGGTACGTTCCGCCTTTTCAAGAGTTTTTAGATTTCGTCTTCTATAGTATCGTCTTATACTTATGTTTTGTAGTTGTGAATCATTTGGATTCAATTACTATGTAGTTTTATTTTTCTATGTAAGTTCATCGCTGTTCATCGTTTATGGTTTGGTTTTCCTTGACGGAAAGTTTTTAAACTGATAATTTTATATATGAGGTTTGACGATTAAAAAAAAAAGAAAATTTTAAAGAACAGACGCATTATTTTATTATTTTCCTGATTTCCTAATGTACAAAAACATAAAGTATGTGTAATGGCAATCGATATATATATATATATATATATATAACTTTATTCCAGAATATCTGATAAAGTTTATTGATAGTTTATTGATACTAACCAAAACTGGCAACGGGTAGTGGGCATAAAATAAATAAAATATAGTTCATAAATACTTTTTGTGGTTATAAAACTTTAAATATAGTTTGACAAACACAAAATAACGTCATATTTCTCACGATCGTAGACAAAATAAATATATATATATATATATATATATATTTTTAAGCAAAAAACTTCATTTTACTTATTTTAAAAAGAAATAGGTAACTATTTTCATAATCCGACAAAATACAGGCTTAAGTAGGAAAAAAAAAAAAAAAGAGGATAGGTTTCGGTAGCCAATTTATACATGCATTATTATTTATTTGGTGATAAACGCTACGAGTCTTTCGATTGGTTAGAGATTCTCCATTTTAATAAAAGGAAACGGTAATAATGGTTTTACAAAACATAAATGATATTTTTCTCTAATAGTGTTTGAAATTGTTGTAAACTAAAGAGAATTATGGGGGAATTTCGTGTGTTGTATTATTGATAATGAGGTTCCAATAGAACCTTTATATAGGAATCAATACAAGAGATAAAAGGTAAATCCTATTCGGAATAGGAAAAGTATAAACCTTCTTAAATCTCATCGGATATAGGACGATGGTAACTAGAGTTTGACAATCCACAATGATTTATAACACTCCCCTTGGATGTCATAACTCTAAGAGCTCAGTCACGCTTTGGATGTTGCCTCGTTAAATCCTTCCTCGGAAAACCCCGCTGGGACAAATCCGGGATAAGGAAAAAGCGTACAACACGCATTACTCCCCTCGAACATCACTGAATGTCTTTCAATCTTCGCATTCCAATCTGATGTATTAGCTTCTTGAATGTCGAGGTTGGTAGAGACTTTGTAAATAGATCTGCTGAATTTTTACTTGAACGAACTTGTAGAACTTGTACTTCTCCATCCTTTTGTAGATCATGCGTGAAGAAGAATTTTGGCAAAATATGTTTCGTCCTGTCTCCCTTAATATATCCATCTTTGAGTTGTGCTATGCATGCTGCATTATCCTCGTATAATATAGTTGGTTCCTCCTTTCCTTCGGTCATTCCACAATCCACTTTAATATGTTGAGTCATTGATCTCAACCAAACACATTCACGGTTAGCTTCATGCATCGCCAAGATTTCTCATGGTTGGACGATGTAGCAACAAGAGTTTGCTTCATGGATCGCCAAGATATAGCCGTACCACCGTGAGTAAAAACATATCCCGTTTAGGATTTAGCATTGTGTGGATCCGAGAGGTAACTCGCATCCATAAAACCAATCAAACCATCTTTGTTATGGTTAGTATAAAATAATCCCAAATCTTTCGTTCCTTGTAGGTAACAAAGTATATGTTTAATCCCGTTCCAAAGGTTTTTGGTCGGACATGAGCTAAATCTTGATAATAAATTCACGGCAAAACATATATCTGGCCTAGTGTGGCTCGCCAAATACATCAAAGCTCCTATGGCACTTAGATATGGCACTTCGAGACCAAGGACGTCTTCATCATCCTTCTTTGGACCGAATGGATCTTTATCCAAGTCAAGGGATCTCACAACCATGGGGCTAGACAATGGGTGAGATTGGTCCATGTTAAATCTCTTGAGTACTTTCTCTGTATATGCCATTTGATGCACAAGGATTCCATTATTCATGTACTCAAGTTGTAACCCCAAATAAAATCTTGTTTTTCCTAAATCTTTCACCTCGAATTCTTTCTTTAGATATTCGACTGTTTGGGAAATTTCCTCAGAGGTTCCTAGGATATTCAGGTCGTCTACATACACCGCGATGATTACAAACCCCTTAGTAAATTTCTTTATGAATACACACGGATTTATGGGGTTGTTCTTATAGTCCTCTTTGACTAGATATTCACTTAGTCTATTATACCACATTCGACCTGATTGTTTCAATCCATAAAGACTTTTGTTCAACTTTATACAATGTTGTTCTCGAGAACTTTCTTTATCTTTGAGTTCAATTCCCTCTGGGACTTTCATATATATTTCATTATCCAGTGGACCATATAAGTATGCAGTTACAACATCCATTAACCGCATATTCAAATTTTCTCTTATAGCCAGACTAATTAGGAATCTAAATGTTGTAACATCCACCACAGGGGAGTATGTCTCCTCATAATCTATTCTTGATCTTTGCGTGAATCCTTGTGCAACAAGCCGTGCTTTATGTCTCACTATTTCATTATTTTCATTCTTTTTCCTCACAAAGACCCATTTGTGTCCAACTGGTTTAATATCAAGAGGTGTCCGGATTATAGGACCAAATACATTCCTCTTCCTTAATGAATTTAACTCCACGTTTATAGATTCTTTCCATTTAATCCAATCTTTTCTCTGAGTGCACTCTAATATTGACGTGGGTTCTAGATCCTCGCTTATATCCATAATGTCAAGTGCTACCTTGTATGCAAATATTTCATCAATGTCGACATTCTTTCTATTCCATTGTTTTCCAGACATGACATAATTTATTGAGATCTCATTATTGTCAAGAACTTCAGGACCTTGAAGCTCGGCGTCCCGAGTATCAATGTTTGGTTCCTTTGGTTCATTCATGTCTAGGGTTCCAATAACCTCGGATTCTCCCATTGCACCTTTCTTTGATTTTCGAGTGTTCTTATCCTTGGAACCTAATGGTCTACCTCTCTTTAAGCGAGCTTTAGATTCTGTAGCAACTTGATTGTGTCCCTCTTGGACATCAATTCTTATTGGTGCATTAACAGTTGGTATATATGACTTTGTTACTCTCTTCGGGTCAGCAAATGAATCTGGCAATTGATTAGCTAGCTTTTGTAAATGTATAATCTTTTGGACTTCTATTTTACATTTTTTAGTCCGAAGACCTTGCCATGTTAAGGATATTTGATTCCATGTAATTTCCTTTACCAGTCTGTTATTATCTCCTCCTAATGTTGGATAGTTGGATTCGTCAAAGTGACAATCCGCATACCTGGCCTTAAATAGATCACCCGTGGTTGGCTCAAGGTACTTAACTATGGTGGGAGAATCATATCCAATATATATCGCCATCCTCCTTTGAGGTCCCATCTTACTTCTCTATGGTGGAGCAATTGGTACATATATGGCACATCCAAACGTCTTAAGATGGGATATGTCTGGCTCATGACCCGTTAGCAATTGTGATGGGGAATATTTGTATTCACTAGATGGCCTGATGCGAATTAGTTCAGCTGCATGTAAAACTGCATGTCCCCAAGCTGAGACCGGGAGTTTTGATCTCATTAGTAATGGCCTCGCAATTAGTTGAATGCGTTTGATAAATGATTCGGCCAATCCATTTTGTGTATGTACATGTGCCACAGAATGTTCTACACTTACCCCCATGGACATACAATAATCATTAAACGCTTGGGACGTGAATTCACCAGCATTATCTAGACGTATAGTCTTTAAAGAAAAAATCCGGAAAGTGTGCTCTTAGACGAATTATTTGAGCAAGTAATCTCGCAAATGCCAAATTTCGAGTTGATAATAGACATACGTGTGACCATCTCGTGGATGCATCAATAAGTACCATAAAATATCTAAACGTCCCACAAGGTGGGTGAATTGGTCCACGATGTCACCTTGTATTCTTTCCGAAAATTCAATGTTTCCTTATTCACTTTTCGATGATGGCCCGACTATGAGTTTTCCTAGTGAACATGCTTCACACGTGAGATTCTTTGGGATAACTCTTCTTTCTTTCAATGTGTGTCCATTTGTATTTAATAACAATTTTCAGATCATGTTAGAACCGGGATGGCCGGTTATGCCATAGAGTAAAATTTTGGAAAACACTTTGTTTACCGTGGCATTTGCTTCTATCATATTTATCTTAGCACAATAAAGACCAGTAGAATATGGCAGGTATGGTTTCTAGGATTTTCTTATGGCCATTGGCGAGTTCAAATATCATAAGGAATTCTTTATTCCTTCGCCTTAGTTTCAATATGCAAATCATTCATTGAATGTCTTTAAAACTCAATAGGCTCCTCTTTGAGCTCGGTGAGTATAGTGCATCACTTATTTCTAGATGTGTACCCTTACGTAATAATATGTTTGCTTGACCATATCTTTCTATTAAATTAGCCATACCATTTATGGTACATATATTGGCACTTTTGAGTGTGAGATTTATGAAATATCTTTTGTCTCTTAGAATCGTGTGGCTTGATCCACTATCCACCACGAAAATATCCTTGTCATCACTCATTCTTCAAAATCAATAATCATATTTAAGAGACTTAAAACAATATCCTTTCATTAAATCAAATAAATCCAAAATAATAGCAATAACAAATAAATTCAAGAACATAAATCCAAGCAAATAAAAACACCAAAACCAAACATAGAAACTAAATGTCGAGATCAACTTTATTCTTTTAGACAATCTGAAGTCTCATATTGCATTAGATCATCTTGCTCATGATCAAAATCATTTGCATGATCTTGATAGACCAAATTTGCTTTCGGATTCTTCCCTTTAATACTCTCTTGATAGAGGTCAATCAAATACTTGGGAGTTTTACATGTTTTGGCCCAATGATTCCCCATTCCACACCGATGGCATCCATGCTTGTTGGCCAAGTTTTGTGGCTGCGGAAAATTGCCACGGCCTCTTCCACGACCTTGATTAAAGTTGGGTTGATACCCTCGGCCTCTGCCTTGTCCTCGGCCATAGGGATGTAAGCTGCCACGTCCTCCTTGCCATCTTCCACGTCCACGGTCTCGGCCTCTACCTCGGCCATTAAACTCTTTATGGACATGGTTTGTTTCTTTCTTTTCTTCAGTAAAGGCTTCGGGAGTGGGGTTGATCCGGGAGGTCTCATTTCACTATTTCTCATCAATAACTCATTGTTTGGCGCTACTAGCAATAAACAAGAGATCAAACTTGCATATGTCTCGAAACCCTTTCCACGATATTGTTGTTGTAACAATACGTTACTTGTGTGGAATGTAGAGTATGTCTTTTCAAGCATCTCTTCTTCAGTTATTTTCTCACCACACAACTTCAATTTAGAGACAATCTTAAATAGGGCCGAGTTATACTCATCCACGGATTTAAAATCCTGGAACCTTAGATTCCTCCATTCATACATTGCCTTTGGTAACATCACCGTTCTATGGTGATCATATCTTGTTTTCAACTCGTTCCAAAGGTCAAGAGGATTTTCAATTGTCAAGTATTGATCTTTGAGACTCTCAGCAAGATGATGGCGAATTATCATAATTGCCATGTATCGATTTCTTTCATTCTCATTATTATTCTCAACGATACATTCGCCAAGTCCTTTAGACTTTAGAGTGATCTTAATATCCAATGCCCATTGTAGATAGTTATCTCCCGAGAGAGTAAGGGCAGCAAATTCTAAGTTTTGGATATTCGACATCTGAAATTATGCATCATATTCTCTTAAGTATCACAAAATTTTAATATTCATGCATGGTGTAAAACAATTTACGTGATAATATTCTAGCAACCTAGCATGCTCAAAATACAAGTTCAAATTATCATGCAAGGTTCTCATACAGCTTAAATATTTATATATTGGTCAGATTTTAATTTGTGACAATTATTATCATGCAACCGATTTAACAAAATAGCAAGGTTATGTAAAATAAATTCATGCGATAATAATCTAGCAAAATTATATGATCGAATTTTCATGCAAGATCTTAACATATCTATGTGCTTTGATCGGATTTTAATTTATGATAATTAATCATGTAATCAAATTTATCAATCAAACAAACAATCCTATGTGGATCAATTAGGGTTTATACATATATGTGCAATATCCATATTAATTAGGGTTTTATAATTATTTAACCAAATTCATAACCTCATCGTGAATATCAACAAACAAATAATAATTAATCACACAAGAATATCCGTGTCTTGCGACACTCCAGCAATCATACAATTAATATTGAACATGAAAAACCGAACATGCTATATAATTAGGGTTTTTATCGGAACAGCTGGATCATACATCCGAACACATGACTTCCGGTTAGCCGGAACAACCGAGCATCAGAACATATATCCGAATATAGATCATCTTTTAGGGTTTTGGAGATTTCCTAATTTAATTAGGGTTTACCGATTTCATAGTTATATATGTTCTAGGGTTTTAGAACTTATCTTAGAGATTCGGTTTGAAGTGAAAATCACGAACCATATATCTTCCTCAAGAAATACACTCAATCAATCTTTTCACAACCCCGTTACCATATATTGGGGGAACCGAGTCTCAGAGTGAAGTAAGATTGACTGGTTTCAAGAAATCTTCTTTGCTTTGCTTTGATCCGGTTGCTTTGTGATCGGCGGCGAGATTAGGATTTTAGATGCGGCGGCTGCTAGCTAGGATTTTAGAGACTATTGTGCTGATAACGTGTTGTAAACTAGAAAGAATTATGGGGGAATTTCGTGTGTTGTATTATTGATAATGAGGTTCCAATAGAACATTTATATAGGAATCAATACAAGAGATAAAAGGTAAATCCTATTCGGAATAGGAAAAGTATAAACCGTCTTAAGTCTCATCGGATATAGGTCTGATGGGCCAGAACTAGAGTTTGACAATCCACAATGATTTATAACAGAAATCGAATTCGTTAACGTTGTAACAAAACATTCTCTTTGACTGGTTAAATTGAACCAATTGAAGTAAATATTTGGATATTCTCTAAGAACTGTTGGGGTTTTGTTTTTTTAGTAGTTGCGTTTCTAACACGAGTATACGACTCATAAAAATGTTTTAACTAATTAAATCAACCTAATTATCTAATTAATTAAATCGCTAGTGTTGAGTGCTCTGTGCAATATGGTCGACGATTTACGAAGAGTATAGCCATAAGACGGGCTATATTCATACTTCATTAGACGAGCCTGTAATATTATAGTAACTAAAATAGCGTGATGCTTAAATGCTTTCGTAGTCTTAGTGACGTTAATTAAGAATTTAGATATGTCTCTATAAATAATACTCTAATAATAAAGTAAGTACCAATAAGTCTACTTTCTTGATACATATATATAGTGGATGTAATCATATCCGGAATCTATCGTGGAGTTGCATCCAATCCATTATTTCTTTTGTTTATTGTATGATTCGTATATGTAATATGTTGTCTGATAAATATGTACTGTTGATAAACAACTAAACAAGAAAATAATTTACCTTGTTATGACCATATACGAGCAAGATAATGTAGCTGAATTACCACTATATAATATTTTTTTTCCACTATATTGATGTATTGAGAATCCAACCTGTAAACTACTACATTTCGTTTTTATCAAAAAAAAAAAAAAAAAAAAACTACTACTACATATCTAGTCTCGTACTCTCAACAACTTTGATTCGATTAATTCATTGGCTAAAACCATTCAACAAAAAGATGATGTAACATGTTGTTTTGCATCAAACAACTATAAAACTGTTGTTTTTTTTTGTTTCATTCTCTCTGTGCAATAGAGAACGAATTATCCCGGAGACACTTGAAACTAAAGCAACAATAACATTATCCCAAGTTGTATTTGTTTGTTAATTATTTTAGATTCGCCATGAGTCCACTACACATGTACATATATAATAGCTGTCATAATATATACTATGTACGTACAGTAAGTGGGAAACAGAGGAAATAAAAGTCAACATAAGTGGACCCAATAAATTTATCTATATATTCATCCCAACCCCCTCCACCTTAATACCAAACAACACTCACCTTTCAACAAATTCTTTTTACATTTTATCACTTCTTTGTTTCTATTTGCATCTATATTCATAATTAATTACATTTACTTTTTCTTCCAAAAATATTACTTTCGTCCTCTGAATTTTCTAGGTTATTCGAACATGTCGATGGCTATGGCTGAAGCTTACATGGCGAGGAAGTTTCATAGAGAGAGCGTGAAGAGTATAACGGTAAACGCAGCCACAACCACCGGTGGAATCGAAGAGAACGGCGGAGGATCTAGTCGGTGGTTGTTCAGAAAGCTGAGCACCAAGAAAAACTCTGCTAAAGTTTGTGATCTTATGAATATAGAGTAATAAGCTAAGATGGTCACGTCCAAAATTAATCAAACTAATATAAGGAATAATAAGTTAGGAACTTTTATTTTGTCAATTTTTTTTTTTTTACTTTCTTGTTTGCTTTATATTTGATAGTATATCGTGCTATTTTATTTATGATTTTCTTAAATTATATTAGCTCGTTCCTGAATTTTTAAATGCTAAAACAGCAAAATCTTTAGTTATATTCTCAAAAAGCATTTAAAAAGTAACATATGAATTTATTTTTTCCAAGATATTTAGGTGAAAATGAAATCATGTTATTTTCTCTAAATAAAAAACGTTTCAGAAAACAACTCCACGTTTATTTAATATAGTCAAATATTTTTACGTTAGACATACATATCACGCGTGGATAAATTTAGAACCAAAATACAAAAGAAACAAGAAAAAGAAAATAAATTAAGGGTTTGAGTTGTAACGTACGCAAATTTATTCTCAGACCTTCCCATGGCAAACCCCAAAGGTTCACGTTATTACCTGTTTTAAGTTCAGATAATTATCGTATCTAAATGATTCTAATCTATGATATATCTGTATGGTAACATCAGAATTTGATGCAACAGACAAAATATGTGGTGGACAAATTATATTTTTAGGGGATTTTTAAAAATGTCGGATTGGATTGTCTAAGAAAAAATGTCGGATTGGTTAGTATAATAAAAACGATATCAGAATTTATTGGGTTGATAGACTGAAAAAGAGCATTTAAAGAATCTAAATCTAAACAATATTAAAAAAAAAAAAAAAAAACAGAGAAGATTCTTAACAAAAAAAAATTAATTTGTCAATAAATTATTTAATATCAACTCTTTGAACTTCCTGATGAATCAGATAACGTATATTTACGTTTTGTTTAAACGATATTCTATCAGAAAATCGTGTCGGTATATAGTGCTTTTACACCCGTAATAGGGTTCGATGCGCCCATAATATGCTAATTATTCATACAAGCATTTCGAATGGTTTCATCAAAAAAACAAAGAAAAAAAAATGAAGCATTTCGAAGGGTAGAACATATTAGAACATCTCTAGAGACAAGTCCAACTAATCCGACTGGCTCATGTGTTTAAGGTTTCTTCACAAATTATTTCATATATGTATGATTGTTAAGAGAAATTAAATGTAACTTTGAGGATTGCCACAAAGCAACTCACCTCTTATCTCTTTTATGAATTTATCAAAAATCAATCGAAGAACCCAAAAAAGAAAAATCAAAACCTGATTCCCAAATGCATGACAAACTAGCTTCATGAACTTCTAATATGGCAGAAGAAGCTATAGAGGACGACCCTATGGACATTTCATCTGATGATTTGGGTGACCATCAGGACCGGCCCTAAAAAACTATGAGTTTCAAGCATCAAATAAATTATGGACCTGTAAACTAGGAACAAAAAATCAAATGGAGGAGGTAAAATTCGAATTTTGCACCTTTAAACCTCCTAAAAGTGCAATTACCACATCTTCTGAAAAATCTATTAGACAAAATGCGACCGAAAAAGTATTTATAATATTCAAATCCCTAAGCACATGCTTGACTAGCTTATGGTCATAGCCGGCTCTGGCGACCATATGGATATTTTCGATGAGGATATCTCTTCGAAAAATGGCGACCTGAAGTATCGTATCCGTAAAACATGTTCAAACTCATGGAATATGTGAGCTAAAGGAGGCATATATCCAAAATCTGTTTGGCGATGATATCTTTCTGAAAGTTCAGTCCATGCTTAATCGGTGAATATCAACTATCTAGTGATGTATATGTTATTGCAGTTGTTTGGGGTTCAAAATTCCAAGATGATATACTGTAAGATAATTCATGGAACCTTGTTCTCGGGTGGATTATTCAACAGAAATGACATTAGAATTTTGTGGCAGCGGATATTGTAAGCGTGGAAAACACCATTAGTATCTGGAAAACCACTTATCATCATTCATGTACATTACATATATGTCTCTATTGCGCACCACATTTGCTTGGAAGCAATATGGAAGCATTGTTGAAGGGACTTTACTGTTATGATCATTTTGTGCAGTCTGCTTTAGACTACATTAAAAATCAGTGTTCCAAAGAGATCAACAATGAGTTTTGTTGCAACGTCATTCTAACACTTAATACTCAGACTCTTGGAATTACTCTCGGAAGAAGAATAAAGTCTATTGAGTGTTTTGAAGCACTAGATGACGTTTTGATGCATCTTCCTTATCACTCCATAGCTGCAGATGTCAACATATACAATGGATTGTTTGAAAAATGCGGGCACATATATTATGGCCCAGAAAGAAAAAATGTTAGTTTCGATGGCTATCATTCGGTCATCATCAATAATTCAATCTGTTTTGCGTTATCGTGGCTAAATGCAAGATGTCAAATGGTCTCTATACTGGTGAGATGAGGTATGCTTATGTATCTCTTACTACCAAGTTTCTCATTGTTGGAGTCAACATTGACAAAGAAGACTTTGTTCGGAAAACATCTACTCCTCAACATTTTTTGTGCAATTTTTTTGTATTAACATTGCAAGATAACTAAAAAATAAAGCTTAATATAAAGACACCAAGATGAAATTGAGTTTTGATAGATTCATAAAAGAGATAAGAGGAGAGTTGTTTTGTGTCAACCCTCAAAGTTACATTCAATGTCTTTTAACAATCATATATATATATATATATATATGAAATCACTTGTGAAAAAAATACGCAACCCAAAATACTTTTTTGCATAACTTATCCTAAAATCTCAGATCTTGAAAATAAAGCAAAAGTTATATAAACTCACTCAACAAGCAATCAAATTTTGTAAAATTCAATTTGAACGTATATTAATCGAGTTAATGTGTGAATGGTGTATTAACTTATTTAAAGACTCCAAAACTAACAAAAGCGTATGATTTATTTGTTTGTTGGAATGAGTATTTGATTCGTATCATAATTCATAGGTGATCAAGTTTCACTATCAAGAAAAATCGATTTAGGTTTTTTTTTTAATCATATAAATGAAAAAGATATAAGATTTTTGTCTACAAATTTGGACTATTGTCCGAGTTTCAAAATGAGATTTACCTCGGTTATATGTAGAAAAAAAGATACCAAAACTATTAACGACGACAACACATATCCATCATTCATAAGATTCAAGACTAATAATTTCTGTCCCTAAGAGCACTTCCAATAGAGGGTTCTTAAGAGTTTCTTAAGAATTTAAAGCATTAAAATTAAATCAAAACTCATAAATTAGTTAAAGCTGGTTTTTATAGAAGAGTTTTAAGAAAAGTTAACAACCCATATGTGTTCATAAAAACCGGTGAGAATAAGTATAGTTCCACAGTGGTGAGTCTGGCACATAAGTGATAACTGATAAAGACTTAGCTTTATGCACGTGAGAGAATATTCAACAAATCGTATGGGGTTTACGAGCGAAGCCCAACTTCCCTCTTTAGATTTTTTTGCCTTGCACCTCCTCCATTATGTATGAAAATTGAAAACATTTACAATATTCCTTTCTTTTTTTGTTAATGCACACGAATTAACTTATTGAGAATTTGATAGATAAATATGGATCGTCATGTCAAAAACCATAATATTACAAGTAAATTTAAGGAAAATATAATTCTAGAAGAAACAGATTCATTTAGTTTTGTCATTTTTCCTTCGTGCATCTCATCGTCAGATACGTATTCTATCATATTAAAAAAGATTGAAAACTATAGTATGAATCTTTATTAAAGCAAAACCAAAAGTAAAGAGAGAAATAAAAACACAGGCATGCTTGTCTCTGTCGAAAGACTCGAACACACAGATTTTATTAGACAAGTGGCGCCCAACTAATTAAAGCTTAAATATTTTATTAGGCCAAAAAGGAAAGATTTAATTAAAAAAATGTGTATCCTTTAGTGTTGGGTAGGTCATTAAAGACCCAATTATTTCTCACTAAGCTAAGGAGTGATACTTAAAGTGATAGCACTGGCACATAACATTTTAGAGTCCCTCCAAAGTACTAAAAGCGAATAAAATAATTTAATTGATTAAAAGTATTAATCTTGCAAACTTGTTCCATAAGATGCGACCTAATTTCTAGGAAAAGTTAAAAGTTATTCAATTTCTTAATTAAAATAACTATTAGAAGTTTATAACTCATATACTCCTTACATTTTACAAAGATAAATTTTTAAAGTTATGCACACAAATTAATAAGTTTTTGACAAAATCTAAAATACTCTACTTTATAATTAAATATTATTTTTATTTACTTTATCTCTAATTATAGGGACAAAACAATAAATGTTATATATTTTTTGCATAGAAAACACAAAACATTTATTTTTATAAAATAATTTTTTTTTTCTAAAACATCTATCTTTTAGAAACGGAGGGAGAATTTTTGTTTTTATTGTTTAATTTACTTGTAATGTCAGGATTTTTATATAACAATCCATTTATCTATCAAATTCCGATTTAAGTTAAACACGTAGTCAAATATATTTTTAAAATTGTTAGAATCAAAAAATGAATTTGGTTTTTTTTTTTTTTTTTTTTGCGAGATTCAGATTCCATTGGCAGCTGGGCCGGAATATTCCCATCGAGCAGTTGACGTGTCACCCGCCAATGAAAAATCCAGCTCATCATCGGGGGTGACGTCATTGTACGCGCATGTTAGAAACAGAGACGCATGGTAAAGTCAGCTTTTGGGTAAGAGGAAAAGACTCGAACTTTTTTTCTTATCGAAATGTTTTCTCGCGGTACTTTTGTCGTTGATCGTTCGTTGCTTCAACTTGCTTATTATTCTACGCTCATCGACTAATCAAAGCAAAAGATTAAAAATTACTTCTAAAAAAGAATAGAAAAAATAAAAATATCTCTACTTTTTTCTTTCAATGATTGGTACTCTTCACCTCTAAGTTTTGTTGACCAAAAGTTTTTAGTCATTTCTCTTAACGCTCTTGATCTCTCCGTTTGATCGGAATATTCCCCTCAAATGCGAAGATTCACTCTTCATCTCTCGTCTTCGTTATGAATTTCTCTGTTTTTCAATGGAGGTTTGTTTGTTTCCGATGTTTACAAAACTTACAATTTCTAATTTCATGTATATTGCTCTATTTGGCTATTTTTCTTCACAGGCTCAGTTTTGGACAGTTGGGTCTTGTTTAGTATTGTTAAAGTATCAATCTTTATAGCTAAATACTATAACTAACTCCAGAAACTGATGAAGAACTTTGTACTGTTTGTTTATGGTTGTGTTAGTGACCAGTAGTGTAATTTTATGGATATAGATTGGATCTTATATCAATTGAAAAGCTGAGCTTTTGAAAACTCTGTTTCTTGAATTCAATAAGCTTTGAGCTTGTAATTATTATTGGATTTTACAGATGATGAGCTCTTCTTCTTCTTCTGCACAACTTGTATCACTGAGAGACATGGGGATGTATGAACCATTTCAACAGTTGTCTGGTTGGGAAAATCCTTTCAAATCAGATATCAACAATATTAGTAGTAATCAGAATAACAATCCGAGTTCTTCTACAACTCTTGAGGTTGATGCTAGAGCAGAAGAAGATGATAACAATAGAGTGAGTTATATTATTTTTTTCCTAATTCATGTTTAAACTGACTTATAAGTTTTGGTAATTTATGGTTAATTATGTGCAGGCAAATTATACTTCTTTGCATAATAACTCTGTTGAAGCAGAACCTTCTAGTAATAATGATCTGGATGAAGACCGGATCAATGATAAGGTAGACTCTTTTACCATTTGGATTATGAATGACAAGACTTTCGTGGTTTTTAAGCGTTTTAAGCTACCTTTGGTTTTGAAAACTTCGTAAATCTTTCCTCTCGATTTTAATCTTTAGAGGACGAAACACGTCGTGATATCATGAATTGTTGTTCCTTCTGTATACACAGATGAAAAGGCGTTTGGCGCAGAATCGAGAAGCTGCTCGCAAAAGTCGTTTGAGAAAGAAGGTAAGAAAGGCCCCTTGGTGGAATCTTTTTGTGGTAAGGAGATAAAGAAAGGTTATGCAAAGTTACATCTGTGCATGTAGGCCCATGTCCAACAGTTAGAAGAAAGCCGGTTGAAGTTATCACAGCTCGAGCAGGAACTTGTAAGAGCTAGGAAGCAGGTTAGCTCAAGCTTTTCTTTTTGTTCTGTGTTCATCAAAATTTATTTGATTCATACTGACTCAGTGATTTTTGTTTGGTTTCTTTTCAGGGATTATGCGTACGCAATTCATCAGATACTAGTTATCTAGGACCAGCTGGGAACATGAACTCAGGTTGGTGTTTATATCACTAAATAAGTATTTGTTAGCATTGCTTAATCTCTTAATTTCTCAATGGAAACTTTTTCAGGGATTGCTTCATTTGAGATGGAATACACACACTGGATAGATGAGCAAAACAAGAGAATTAGTGAGATTCGAACAGCACTCCAAGCTCATATAAGCGACATTGAGCTTAAAATGCTGGTGGATATTTGCTTGAACAATTACGCAAATCTCTTCCGCATGAAAGCTGATGCTGCAAAGGCTGATGTTTTCTTCTTGATATCGGGGATGTGGCGAACTTCAACTGAGCGCTTCTTCCAGTGGATTGGAGGTTTCCGCCCATCCGAGTTGTTAAATGTAAACCCCTTTTACACGTTGCTGTCTTCACTCTTGAGAACACGATCTCATCGTTTATTGTTGTCTAGGTTGTGATGCCATACATTGAGCCCTTAACCAATCAGCAACTCTTGGAAGTGCGCAACCTCCAACAGTCGTCTCAGCAAGCAGAGGAGGCTCTCTCTCAAGGCTTAGATAAACTTCAGCAAGGTTTGGTCGAAAGCATAGCAATTCAGATAAAAGTTGTCGAGTCTGTGAATTACGGGACTCAAATGGCTTCAGCCATGGAGAATCTTCAAGCATTGGAGAGTTTTGTGAACCAGGTAACGCGCCCATCTTCTTCATCGTGAAGTCTCTTCTTGAATCCGAAATCTTTCATCTTCATTCTAGAAAAACCAAAAAAGTTTGTTTCTTTTCTGTTTGCATAAAGCATTGAAACCGTCTATTTCACAAAATAAAACTCTCTCTATTGACACAGGCGGATCATCTGAGACAGCAGACTTTGCAGCAAATGAGTAAGATCTTGACAACAAGACAAGCTGCTCGAGGCTTACTCGCTTTAGGAGAGTACTTCCACAGACTTCGTGCTCTTAGTTCTCTTTGGGCAGCTCGTCCACGAGAACACACTTAACAAGCTAGGAGACAAAAACAAAGAGAAATAAGCGCAAGGAAGAGTCAAACCTCAGGTGATGTTAGCTATAAGGACTTGTTTATCTCTCAGTAAAGTATTTTGGAGATGTAGGCTCCATTAGAGCATCACCTTCCTCATTGGTGTTTTGGTTTTACTTAAAAAGGAATAAGAGATGTAAATTTGGGTGGAAACATGTTATGTTGTATTTGATAAATAAGGCTCTTTATATTTGTAATATATTATAGGGCTTGCAGTCTCCATCTATGAGAATTTGTGTTCAACTGATATATTCCGATTTTGTCACATTCTAGCCATGATTTTTAGAGTCTTTTAGAGTTTTTTATTTATTTACATTGCTTCTTTAGAGTCTTTTAGTCCTTTATCGAGTCTTTACAGGTTTTAGGTTGTTTTGGGATGAAAATACGGATTTGAAGATGAAGGATCATGCTGAAACCTCATGATTGTTCCATCAGATGAGAGACTTTCCATGAACTTATGTTGATGAATTTTTGACACAAGATAGCCACGGGAGTTAGCTTTCATTTGGAAGTGGTTTGAAGTCAATCCAACGGTGCGATCAAAAGTTATGGCGATATTCGTGAAAGCAGTCCAGTCTGACGAGCAAAAGAAGCAGGCGCAGAGTTCATATCAGATCGATCGTTCCACAACTTAATCGATCATCCAGTTTTCTGTAAGATAACAGATCGATCGATCCAGTCCAGATTCGATCATTCCAGCCTTAACTGACAAAAAACACAGAAATTTTGTTTTTTGACTCAAAAAGGTGTTTTAACCTATTTATTCAGTTTTCAGCCATTGTTTAGGCTACACTTCTTTTTCTATTCAGACCTATTGCTTTGGGAAGAGGAATCTCTAACTCTACATCTCTTGAGAAGATTTCTAAACCCTTTTGGATTTTTATTCTATTGATTATGAGTTCTTCTTCATCTCTTTGTGTTCTCTCTGCTTCCATGTCTGAGTAGATCCATAGTTAGGTTTAGGATTTTCAAGAGAATTTATGAATCATTGAATTAGGCATATATAGGGAATCATCTTATTATATATTCATCTATTGTGATCTCATTGTCGGAATTAGATTAGCTACCTAGTTTCTGATCTTAGGTTTAATCTATTCATCAAAAGTGTTATAGACTGATTGAAAAGAACATAGATGAGTGGATTGTCCTAGCCAACGAAAGCTAATGGTAAGGCGATCTGTGAACAAATTGAACCCCCTCATTAATGCTTGTCTAGAATTTTTAATTCAAACGACAGTTTAGACACTTACCTTGCTAGATAAAGTAATTGATACCGCAACAGTGGATTGGTTATACATTGATGTTTGAGTTGAGATTGTGCTTATATATTTCCTGAATAATTGTCTGATTCATGTTCTCTGAATTCCCGCGAATATCCCTTGACCTAGCGCCTTTTAATTCATAGTTTACACCGTATTTTATTTACTGTTTTCATTCACATCACAATCCAAAACCTTATCATTGTCTTACCTTAAGTTCATTCTCAAATAATCTTATTATGACACTTGGTCCTTGTGGATTCGATCCTATCTATACTACTGTGATTGTCTGTGCACTTGCAGTCTTTTATTTGGGTTAAAACTCTGTGTATCACCGATATCTAATTCTATGCATTCATGAGGGATTAGAATGCAAAACTACTATGATGCGTGAACACTAAACAAAACCAAAAGGTATATTTGGTGAACTTTCTTTTCGTTTGTTTATCACAAAAGCAGAGAGCTAAAAAAGTAATAAAGAAACAAGAAAACAAAAATGTCTCCAACGTAGAGCTTGGAAAAGCGCTACAAGCTCATATAAGTGACACTGAGCTCAAAATGCAAGTAGATTCTTGCTTGAACCACTACACAAATCTCTTCAGCGTCAAAGCTAATGCTGCAAAGGTTAATGCATGCTACTTGATATCAGGCAAGTGGCGAACTTCAACTGAACGTTTCTTCCAGTGATTGGAGGTTTCCGCCCAACGGAGCTCTTACATGTATGTAAACTTCATTCTCTTGTCACTCTTCAGAACAAAAATCTCAAAACGCTTAAAACTATTTTTTGTATTGTTGTTTCAGGTTGTGATGACATATCTTCAGCCACTAACTGATCAGCAAATCCAGGAGGTTCAAAGCCTTCAACTGTCGTGTCAGTATGCAGAAGATGCTCTCTCTCAAGGGATATATAAACTTAAGAAGGTTTTGGCTGAAAGAGTAGCAATTGAAATTACAGTTGTTGAGTCTACATATTTGATCTTCTGTGTTAAGTTAAGTGCTTAAGAATAGAGACTTTTAAAATCTTTGTATTAATAGTCATGTTTATCCTATACCTTAAGAAAGCTACTCATAGGGAATCAAGAACAGTTTAAACAGGGAAAAAAGAGAAAGAGACCAATGATGAGGAACTGGCAAAGTGCAGAGACAAAGTCTTAAACAGACAGGACAAAGCTTCAACTCTCTTCTTGTTCTCTCTTTTCTGTTCTATGAGATATGAGATCTGCATCTCAGCTTATAGTTCTAGAAGCATCGAGGCTGATCTCCTTTCTTCTTCAGCATCTCCATGTATGTGTTTAAGATCTTCTTGTCTAA